>CM034542.1:12378498-12531670 GCA_020002185.1 Paraescarpia echinospica
CTCGTCGGAAGACTTCATACCGTGGGCCCGTAATAATCGCCCTGTGGTCGTGGGCACACTTCAGGCCGACTCGGAGTGGAGCGTTCTGCATTCGTACGCCGGTCGTCAGCGATGCATGATGTCCACGTTTGCTGAGCTAGTCGGTGAGCGCGTGATGGACACAGCGCGTCAAGAATGTGGTGAGTGCCCCCCGGAGGAGGGGTGCCCCTTCGTGCACATGTGCGGCTACAGGGGGAGGAAGCCGAGCCGGCGGTACAACATTCTGTACGAAAACGTGGCGGCCCTGAATGTGTGCTTTTTTTCAGCGTCACTCGACAGCTTTCTCCAGCAGTCGTTGTTGCTTCCTGCTATTCGTATACTCTCGGTACTGGAGGATCGTTGCGTGCGTGGCGATCGCGCCTCGGAGGGCGCGCTCCTGCGCCAGGTAGCCGACTGGCTCATGGGGACGGATTGGACGGCGCCGTTCGACCGTGCTCTGTTGGAGGTTGCCGTACAGTATTACCTGATGAAAAGGGCATGCCTCGACGTCTGAACGCTATGAACAGTGCATTTCGCTATGGCATAAAGCCGCTGATGAACATTAGCAGGAAAATTGAATGATGGCATAAGCGCCCCGCCGCCCATTTTGCTATAGGCCGTTGTTAGAGCCTTATTATTTACTCTGCTGTGGCATAAAGCCTCTTTACTGTTTACAGTCTGAACATTGCATTTCGCTATGGTATAAAGCCTTATTAGTAGGTACGCCGCTGATGAACATTAGCAGGAAATTGAATGGCCGCTGTGCAGTATTACCAGCGGCCTATAGTGTGGCGCTCCTAAAGCGTTATTATTTACTCCGCTGTGGCATAAGCGCCCCGCCGAACACTTAGTAGCGATGAACATTTTGCTATAGGCCGTTGTTAGAGCCTTATTATTTACTCTGCTGTGGCATAAAGCCTTACTGTCGTGATGTAGTACGAGACTGCTTAATAAAACGTATGAAAATCAATTCCCGCCTTCTGTTGTTGCCATCCAAAAAAAAACCGCACGTCATTCAATGCCTGTCCAATGGCGGCTGCCGCCCACAAAACACTCCGGGCGCCACTGACGGCCGAAATTTCTAAAAAAAAAACACTTTGCCGTGGGGGCAGCCGCTGACGGCCGACCTTTCTACTACAAACCGTCGTATTCGGGCGCCCCTGACGGGCGAAATTGCTACTACAAAACGTAAATAAAAACTTAGGCGACATTTCTACTACAAAAATTTCTACTACAAAAACGTTGCCGCTGACAGCCGAAATTTATACTACAAAACTTTGCCGTCGTATTCGGGCGTCAAAACGTAAACAAAAAGCCACTGACAGAGCCCTCGACGCTGCCCACCTGTCGGTGTCGCCACCTGACGCAAAACGTGAACAAAAACGTTGGCCGCTGGGCGCCCCTGCCAAACGCATCCCGCGGAGCTGCCACCTGTCTGTGTCGCCACCTGACGGAGCAGAGAACACCGCTTAGAAAAGCCCCCCTAGCGGGGTTTAGGGTGGCCTTATAAAGGGCGTCTACGCGCCCCTCCGTCGTAGTTAATAGAGCGCCGCCTAGACCGACGATGCACGTGTGTCCGAAATGCGATCGATCGTTCGTCCGTCTTTTTAATTTATCGCAGCATCTAAAAACATGCGGCAGCGATGAACACGTAGTATGCCCGAAATGCAATCAAGCGTTCGCGCAGCGCCCCAATATGTTGCGGCATCTGCGAATGTGCGGAGACGCCGCTGAGGGGCCCCCAAATCGACCGTTCGAGGGGGGCGCCGACGACGACCTACAGAGCGTCGTGCGCGACTACTGGGCGAGCATCCGTACGTCTGTGGAGCGCGGACCCGTTCAATCTAGGTATAATTTCCATTTGACCGGGGCTACGAGCGCGCACGACGCCCAACTACGACTGATGTTCGAGGCGCAGACTCGTGCCTTTAAAATAAACTTATCGTACGGGTTTATTCTGCGCCACAGGGAGACGGGCCGACTACGTTACTACCATTCTTCGTGTAACTGTTGCGGCCGCTATCTCGAGTCGCCCGTCCTCGTTTCCGACGTCGCGTCATTCGAACGCTTCCTCGAGGCCACCCGACATCCCGACGTTCTGCAGTACGTGATTGCGCAGCGCCCCGACTCGGGCTGGATCGCCGAGTTGGTAACGAACGTTACGTATTTTCTCAACGCCATCATCCACCATCCTATCGGATGCGCCCGTCAGCAGCCCCTTCCCGCCTACCTGCGCCACAACGCGGGCCTCGTCAGCCTAGTGAACGATCGCTACGGGCATTCGTATGCCGACAACTTGTGCCTCTTCCGCTGTCTGGCGCTGCATCGGGGCGCCGACTTTCGCGCTGACGATTTGACGGCCGCCGCCTTAAGGCTCTACGCCGACTACGGCGACCAACCCTACTGCGCGTTCGCCGGCGTCCCGCTGAACGAACTCGACCGGGTGGAGGCGGCCTTCGAAACGAATGTGACCGTGTATCGGCTGTCGGCGGCGGAGGACGCCACCGCCGAAGTGGTCCGCCGCTCCCTCCATCGCTACCCGGCCACCATGAGCGTCAATCTATTCGGAACGCACTATTCCTTCATAGCCGACGTGTCGCTGTTCTGTCGTTCGTATCGATGCGGCAAGTGCGGCGATGCGCTGTGGCGCACCGCCAGTCGGCTGCGGTGTCACGAGGCGACGTGCGAGGGCGGCGTTCGCCACGTCTTTCCCGGCGGCGTCTACCATCCGACGCCGTCCGTGTTTCAGCAGCTGGAGGACGAGGGCGTCTACGTGGACGAACGCCTGCGCTACTATCCGTACAGGGCGACGTACGATTTTGAGTGCTACTTCGACGATCACGATCTGCCGGCGGACAGCCCCAAATGCCGGTGGATAGCGCGACACGAGCTACTCAGCGTGAGCGTCGCCTCGAACGTCCCCGGACACGAGTCGGCGCGCTGCTTCGTGACGTCCGGCGATTCGGGCGACCTCGCGAAGCGCCTGATCGACGCCCTGGAGGCCATGAGCGAGGCGGCGTGCGCGGCACTGCGGCCGTCGTTCGACGCGACCTTCGAGGCGATCGACGCGCTCGACGCCGAATGGCGGGCGCACGCAACGGTGGCGGAGTTCGATAAGAGCCCGTACACGGCGCTCGGCGACCGTCTGTGGCAGCACCTGCGCCGCCTCCCCGTCCTCGGCTTCAATTCGGGAAAGTACGACTTGAACGTCGTTAAGAAATATCTGACGCCCCTGTTCATGACCGACGCAGGACATCTCGTCGGCGTTCACGATCAAGCGTCAGAACAACTTCATGTGCCTGACGACGGCGACGCTCAAGTTCCTGGACATCACCAACTACCTGGCCCCCGGCGTCAGCTACGACCGGTTTCTGAAGGCCTACGGCTGCGAGGCGACGAAGGGGCACTTCCCCTACGAGTACCTCGACGACCCACGTAAACTGGCCGAGACCCGGCTGCCACCGCGCGAGGCCTTCTACAGCCGCCTGAAGCGCGAAGGCATCTCGGCCGCCGACTACGAGGGTTGCGCGCGGGTATGGCGCGACGAGGGGATGACGACGCTGCGGGACTACCTCGTGTGGTATAACAATAGGGACGTGGTGCCGTTCCTGGAGGCCCTTGACAAGCAGTTCGCCTTCTATCGGCAGCGCCGCATCGACATGTTCAAGGACGCCATCAGCGTGCCGGGCCTGACGCTGCTGTATCTCTTCAACGATCTACCGTCGTCGCTCCACTTCACGCTCTTCATCGAGCCGAACAAGGACCTGCACCGGCTCCTACAGTCGCAGATCGTCGGTGGCCCCTCTATCATTTTCGCGCGCTATCACGAGGCCGGCGTGACCGCCCTTCGGCGCGAGGAGTACGGCGAGTCGGCGCGCCCCTGTCGCTCTATTGTGGGCTTCGACGCAAACGGCCTCTATCTATGGGCGATCACGCAGGAGATGCCGACGGGGTGGTACACGCGCCGGCGCGCGGACAACGCCTTTCGACCGGAGCGCGTACACCGCTACGGCCGCCTGGCCGTCGAGTGGCTGACGTGGGAGGCGGGACGGACGGGGGCCCACATACGTCACCAGCTCAACGGGCGCGAGAAGCGCGTCGGCAAGTACCGGGTCGACGGCTGGTGTGGCGCGACGCGGACGGCGTACCAGTTCCAAGGGTGCTTCTTCCACGGCTGTCCGTGCACGGGGAGGGAGACGAACGCGGTGAACGGTAAGCCGATGAGCCAACTGTACGCCGAGACGGCCGCCGTCACGGCCTACCTTCGCCGCTTCGTCGCCGTCGTCGAGATGTGGGAGTGCCAGTGGCGCGCGACGCGACCGCCGCCGCCGCCGCCGCCGCCGCCACCGCGGAGCTGGACCGGCGACGGCGCCGTGACGCGGTCGATGATCCTGAAGGCCGTGCTCGACGGCACGCTGTTCGGTCTCGTCGAGTGCGACATCGCCGTGCCGACGGCGCTGCGCGACACCTTCGCCGAGATGCAGCCGATCTTCAAGAACGCCTACATCGAGCGCGACGATCTCAGCCCGTTCATGCGTCGCTACGCCGAAACGCACGACCTCCTCGTCCGGCCTCAGCGCACGCTCGTGGGGAGCTTCTTCGGCGTCAAGATTCTACTCGCGACGCCGCTACTGCGGTGGTATCTGCGGCACGGACTCGTCGTCGAGCGCGTCTACCAGATCGTCGAGTACGAGCCGGTCGCGTGCTTTCGCCGCTTCGGCGACACGGTCTCCGCCGCGCGACGCGCGGGCGACGACGACCCCGACAAGGCCATCATCGCCGACACGTTTAAACTGCTCGGCAACAGTTCCTACGGGAAACGATCACGCGCGTCGACCTGCACCGCAACATCAAGTTCTGCACGGCCGCCGGCGCCTCGACGCTGATCAATAATCGTCGCTTCCGTCAGCTCGACGTCGTCGTCCCCGACGGCCTCTACGAGGTGGCGCTGAACAAGCGAACCGTCCGGTACGCGCTGCCCAACCAGATCGGCTACTTCGTCTATCAGTACGCCAAACTGCGCATGCTGGAGTTTTATTACGACTTCATCGCCGCCTACATTCCGCGCCCCCTGTTCCAGTACTGCGCGATGGACACGGACTCGGCGTATTTGAGCCTCGCGGGGCGCCAACTCGACGAGCTCGTGGCGGCGGCCAAGCGCGAACACTACTTTCGACACCGCGGCGAGTGGTTCCCGTCGGAACACTGCGACGCGCACGCGGAGGCGTACTTGCGGTGCCGGCTCGCCGGCCGAGCGTGGGACGCGCCCGCCGAGTGTTGCGCGCGTCGGCGCCGGTACGACAAGCGAACGCCGGGACTCTTCAAAGAGGAATGGTCCGGCCGCGGAATCGTCGCGCTCTGCAGCAAGACGTACTACTGTTTCGGCGGCGACGACGGCGACAAGTACAGTACGAAGGGGCTGAGCAAGCGTCAGAACGACGTCGACAAGGACGCCTTCCTCGACGTGCTGCGCCACCAAAGGAGCGGCGGCGGCCGGAACCGCGGCTTCCAAGTGAAGGAGTCGTCCGTGCTGACGTACGTTCAGGAGCGCGCGGCGCTGAGCTACTTCTACGCCAAACGGCGCGTGCTCGACGACGGCGTCACCACGGCACCGATACTCGTATAACGAGGACCTCCCTCCCTAGGGGTAGGACCCTACCTAGGGACCCCTACCTAGGGACCCCTACCTAGGGGGTCTATGTATGTATGTATGCGAATAAAAATGCGAACACTCGGTACAGTTTTCAGCGTTTTATTTAACTTCGGTAATAGCAAGCGATAGCGCAACAATACAACCTCACTACTTCGGTCTTGCCTGCCTAGCGCGGCGAGGAGCCCGCGACCGGCGGGTCCGACAAAGTCGGTTCGGATTCTCGGTCGTCTAATAATAGCAACAAGCGATAATAGGCAGCGTTCAATGAGGCTTTAGCCAGTCGAATACGAGACAGTCGTTGGCCACCCTATCGGGGCCGAACAGGCACTGGAAGCCGCTTAGCGGCATTCCGCGGCACCGTAAGAGCAGGTAGGTGACGCAATATTGTCCGCACACGTTAGATACGCCGCTCTGCAGTCGCTTGTCGTTGTGCGTCCACGAGTCGCAGTTGCGGTTCAGGAAGTCGCGGAAGTCGGCGTGCAGCGGCGGACGGCCGTACGAATCGAAGTACTCGCCTCGCCGGTCGGCGCCCACGTAGACGGCCACCCAGTGCTCTCCCGGTTCGTCGCCGTCGTCGGTGTTGCACACGAACGCCGTCGGGTAGGCGGTGAGCCGCCGCCCCGGCAGCTCGTCTTTGGGCACGACGCCGACGACGATGTTTTTAGTGTACGCGTCGATCGCCAGGCGACGCATCAGCTGAAACGTGTCCATCTCAGAAGTCGTACACGACGTTCCGGTTCTTGTCGATTTCGAGCACCGTCTCGAACTCCCCGTACACGACGACGTTCACCGTCCGGGCGAGCGCGTGCACAAAGTGGATCTCGGCGCGCAGGTTCCCCGTACGCACGACGTTGAAGTGTTCGCCGTCGCAGCAGTCGGGCGACAGGTCGAAGCCGAATATGGTGTAGCCGCTGCCGAACTCGCCGCGCGTCACATCGAACCCCTCGTCCTCGTACGCCTTCCCCGTCGCGGCGAACAGGTTCATATAGCTTCGGATGTAGCGCCGATGCGCGAAGTCCGGCTGCAGCGGCTTGCTCGGCACCTGGCGTCCGTCGACGTAGAGGGCGAAGAAGTTTATGTCGTTGTGCTTCGCGTTGAACGGGTTTTTATCGTAGGCCCCGTTGTAGGCGTCGTTGTCGATCAGGCACATGAACACGCGTCTCGGGAGCGTCCCCAGATAGACGTTCTCGTGCGTGTGCGACATCGTACCCTGCGGTATCGAGAACACCTTGCAGTCGACGCGGCGCATCGGATACTTGGCCGTCCCGTGCGTCAGCGCCTTGATGTGGCCGAGCTGGACGGCCGGATTCAACTTGATCTTGCGCGCCTGCAGGTAGGCCTCCAGCAGAACGATTTTGAACCCCGGATCGACGACGTCGCCCATGAGCGCGAAGGCGTCCTTGCTGCGCACCAGTCGCATCTTCAGGTCGACGCCGTTCACCAGGCACCGGTTCTGCATGAGCACGTCGACGTGCAGGCGCCCTATCATGTCGAACTCGCGGCTTTCGTGTACGAAATCGTGCCGATGCGCGAACCCGCCGTTGTTGTTGTTGGTTGCCTCCATGCGCCCGGCGGTGTCCTTGCACCACAGGTCGGCCTCGAGCTGCGACTTTTTGGCGTCGGGTCCGTAACTGAGCAGTGTCTCGATGTAGGCCCGAAACGGGTACGTATTCGACGACGGCGTCACGAGCGTGCCGTTCAGCGTCACGTCGACCTGACTGAACATCGAATGCAGGAAATTGTTGACGGGCGCCACGACGCTGTCGTTCGCGAGCGCGGCACCGTCCCCCTTCACCACCTTGGCGCGCACGTACAGTCTAACGGACGACAGGTCCAGATAGTCGTCTCCGGATCCCGGAATGAGAAACTCGATAGGGCCGCCAGCGTCGAGGGCCGTCAGCGGCTGGTGATCGATCCACTGGCCGCTCTCGATGCTCGTCTGCGTCGTCGGCACACTGAACAGGTCCAGTTCGGACTTTACGCCCTCGCACGACTGCCGATGCACGAACGCCATCCTACTACGTCTGCTTCGTTCGACGGCGCCTCCCCTTACTGTCCGGTGCCGCCTTGCCGGTCGGACTTATGTAGCTACTACTACGCGGGAAATACGTCGTCGCTCGGCCTCTTTCGACGGCGCCTCTTCTTGCTGGCCGTCGCCGGCTTGCCGGGCGGCTTTATGCGTCGTCGTCGCTTTTTCGGCGGCGGGGCATTCAGCAGCCCGTCGAGAAGGTCGGCGCCCGCCTCCCTCGCACGCCTCTTCACCGCCTGCTCAGATTGCCGCCGGCGACGACGTCCTGCGCCACGCGCACGCCCGTCTTGAGCGCGCGCTTACCCAGCGCCATGGCCCCTCTCTTGATAAGCGGCATGGCACTTCGAAACAGGCTGCCAAAGAGATTACCCAGTCCGTGGCCTCGCTGCGCTCGGGCGCCTACGAACACCGGCAGGCCACCGCCGACCTGCCGCGTGTAGTAGTCCTCGTACACGTTTCGCGTCATCGTCAGAACAGTTTCGACTTGCGGCGTCGGACGTGAAGCGTCGTCACGACTTTTCCGTTCTCAAATGGTATCGACTGACCGAGGTCGTCTCTTATATCTATCTCAATCGAATCGAATTGGCGCCGCAGGAGCGGCGCGTATTGGACGCGGTCGAAGATGTTCGATACGATGCTGCCGTTCGAACCGTGGACGGGAACGGCTCGAATGAGGGGGGCAAATACGTCGCCGACGATGCGCGTCTCCACGATGTCCGTGTACACGAACAGGGTGTCGACGCCGCCGCTCAGGTCCACCGGGTGGTCCGCCTCGCACTCGAACAGGTACCCCGGGGGCAGGTCGCTGCCGTCCGCGGGCGTCCCGTAACTCGCGATATAGTCCGACTCGAAGCCTAGTATCTGTTTCAGGCGCCCGTCCCGCGGCATGTTAATTTCGACGCCCGGCGATAGAAGCAACGTCATCCGATTAGTGATGGCGCTGTACACTAGTCGCACCTTGACCGTGTCGGTGCACAGTTTCGTCAACGCCTCGTTGATTTTGCGCACCAGCTTTTTGGCGTTGCTGTAAAAGCCGTGCGGAATGTTGGCCTGCCGGGCAATTTTTCCCCCGTCCTCGGTGGTGAAAAAGCCCACCTCCCCCCTCTCGCACGCCACGAAGAAGTAGGTGTCCACCGGCCTCACATTGTACCAGCTATGCGTATACTGTAGCGACACCAGCCCGCATTCCCACTCGCCCAACAGGTCGACGCGCTGCGGCAAATTCGTCGTGTAGTGCGTCAACGTGTTTTTGGGGTGCGCCTTCATAGACGCGTTGCTCGGCAACGTGACGTAAAAGTCAGACGTCGACGCCATCGCGCCTCCTCATAGACGGACTCGGCAGTAGGTAGCCGAGGCAACTACTCAGCAGCGCCGTCCACAGATTGGAGTCGCCCGTGCCGCGCGTTAGATTGTATATACTGACGACGATCACCGTGTACAGGACGACGATCTGGCACAGGAAGACGATCTCGGCCTTAGGGCATTCGTTGCCGCAGAGACGCCAAGGAACGCTCGTGACGGAGGAGGCGTCGACGGCATCGGGCGCACCCACAGAGACGCATGAGGCGTCGGCGGGTGTAGCGACAAATGCGCCTGAGTCGACGGCGGTGGGCGGCTTCTGCATTGGCTGCTACTGCTGCTGCTGCTGTCGTCTCGTCCGTACACATCGCGCTACTGCCGTCCGAGGCTACGGCGTCGTTCCTTTATCCGCGCAGGCACACCATAGAGCGAGTTCGTCGACGGGCGTGGGGGCGACGGTGGTGTTGATGGTGCGCCTCCCTTCGCCTCGGCAGTCTACTAATACAGCACGGTCCCCTTACAAAAAAAAACGAAAAGCCGTTGCACAGCCCCGCCTCGTGCAGACGCCAGCACCCCGCGTGGCGCATCCAACGCGTCGTCATCAGCCCTTATAATCCACGAGCTCCTTGGCGTCGATCCAGCTATTGAACGAGACCGGATAGCCGAACCATTTGACGAGCACCTCTTCGCCCTTACCGCGTCGTCGACGACGTCTCTGTAGAACGGCTTCCACCCGATATAGTTTGTCCTTCGCAACGATCACTTTTTGTAGCTCCAGCCCATAAAAGGTGCCGTCCAGTATCGCGCCGGCGTCGTCCATCAGTCGGTAAACAGGAGGGTCGGTCGGGTGCAAATCTACGACGGTGAAGAGCTCTTCGCTCCAGTTAGGCATGTACCCCTTCTTGAAGACGCCCTTCGCCTTGCTGATGCGTACGCGATCCCCCGCTCGCAGTTTCGGCTTGCTTTTGTTTTTTTGACACCCTCCGCCACCGTACAGACGCTGCCACACGCTCTCCTGATTCGACGCGTCGACGCTCGCCGGCGTCCTACCGATGCTTCGATGATAGGCGTTGTTGTACGACCGCACGAAGTCCTGCAACGGCTCCACGAACCTCAGCGTCTGATGCTTCGTGAAGTACCGCCACATGCGCGTCTTCAGCGTACGATTGAATCGCTCCACGACGCTCGCCTTCGTCTCCTCGTTGTGCGTCACGAAATGGTGGACGCCGCGCGCCTTCAAAAGCGTCTGAAGGGGCCTGTTCAGAAACTCCGTCCCCTTGTCGGTCTGCAGGACGTGCGGTGGCGCCGGCGATGCCAGCAGCCCCTCGAAGGCCGCGACGAGCGCCGGACCGGATTTGCGCTTCAACGGAACGCACGACGCCCGCTTCGAGAAGACGTCGATGACCGTCAGTAGGAACGCTATGCCGTCGTTGTGCTTTTTCAGTTTAGCCACGTCGACGAGATCGGCTTGCCACTGCTGATTTCGGCCGCCCACGATAACGCGACGTCGCTTAAATCGGCGCCTAACCGGCTTGTGAAGCGTATAGGCGTCCTGCGCCGCCAGCCACCGCCCGACGGCCGGCTTGGGCACCGCGGTCGACCGGCGCAACGCATCGACGCCGCCATAACTGCCTGCCCGTTTCGGGTCGAAGTAGGCGCGCTTCAGTAGGCCGTCGCGTTGTTGGCGCTCTCGTTGCGCACCACGAGTCCGCCGGCCGTCTCGTTGCGCACCACGAGTCCGCCGGGACACCATGGGACGCGCGGCGGCGACGACGCCGATACGGCGAACAAGAGGACGGCGACGATGACCGCCGCAATTACGACTGCTACGACGACAACGAGTACTGATCTTCGGACGGGCGGCATCCTCTACGGGACACGCTAAAAGCTGGACCACGGCGTACGCTCAACGGAACGCGTGCGCCCCTTTCGCTTCTGCTCGCGCTCGACGGACCGAGTGCGCCCCTTTCGCTTCTGCTCGCGCTGTATATACGCCCGACGCTGGGGGTTGCCGACGAATTCCATAGGGACGTTCAGCCGCCTTATATGGTCGCCGAACGCTTCCCAGCCAACCGGCGCGGGGGCCCTCTTACGCGTTCGCATGAGATCGTTCACGAGATCTACCATATTACTTCCGGCAATAGGCGTACCGTCGTACACGAGCTCCGCTCGATCGTTCCAGCGAATCAGCGGGTCGGCCTTCAGTCGGGCCAACAGGAGGCGGGCCTTTTCTTTCAGCACTTTCGGTACGCTCTTCACGGCCTCGCTCTCCATCTCCCCCGGCAATTGATCGGACGTAGGCGGCGGCGGCGACGGCGGCTGATCGGACGACGACTCGTTCTTCACTACGGACACGCGCATCGGCTGCTGCGCGCGAGACGCCTCCATGGCGTTGTAACGACTCAGCAGTTGATTGTACGCCACCACCTTTTCGCCTTCGGATAAATCGGCACGCTCGAGAACGGCTTTCATATCGCCGTCCAGGCTACTCATCACACGCGACGTGGTCGTGGTCGGTTGCGATAGTAACGGCAGTAGACGCTCCACCAACCGGGGGTCTACCAGCGCCATCTTCTTCGCGTGCTGCATCAACCGAAAGCCTGCCTGAGGAGGGGCAGAAAGGTGCTCGCCAACGGCGCCAGCAGCGCCGTCAGAAACGCACCCGAACCCGTCTGCAGGACGGCCCTCTTCCGTTTGATGGGTACTTTTTTCGACGCTAACTTGCGCAAATTGTTCCTGAACTTTGTCAGCACTTTTCGGTTGTTAGGCGTCAATTTCACGTTCCCTCGCAGGATGTTATACGCGCAGTCGGCCAGACTGCAGATGAGGTCGGCGTCCGCGTGAGTGATTACCGCCTTTCTCAGATTCGTATTCCCCTTGTAGCGGCGCAACAGCTGCAGGGCAAGGATGTGCCTCTTCACGCGCTCTGTCATCCTGTCGAATGACGGCGGCCGCGGCGCGCCCCACCTTTTTTATAGTCTCGTCGGCACATAGACGTACTGAACGGGGTCGTCGGGGAAAATTTCCGTACGCAGGCGCATGGTTTCCGGCGTTTCCTGTTTCAGATCCACCAGGAGGTAACCGTAGGCGGCCGACGTGGCATCCTTGTACGCCTCCACCATGTAGTTGACACTGCCCGGATACATCTGCTTCGCCAGGTGGCCTACTTGTCCCGCGTCCCGGGGACTCTTGAAGAGGACCATATACTGCGCGTTTAAACTGATTGTGCGATTTTCTTTCCCTTTCGGAAAGAGATTCTGCAAAAGCTGTACGACGGACGCGTTGCAGTGGTGACTTTTTTTAGTAAACAAAGTCGTGATGCTACTATCGGTCTCCGACATAAGGTCATCGAGCACTAGAAGCGTCCTCGTTTTGGCGTCCAGAAGCGACGGATCCGGCAAACCGTCTACAAATTCCACGCCGGCCATAGAGTCGTAAGCGGTCTGCCACTGGCCGTAACACCACAGAATTTTCTCCGGTGGCGGCGAAATCATACACGAAGCAAACTTTAACAGGCGTACAACGAAAGTAGTCTTCCCACACCCCGTAGGGCCGGACACTATACACGTAAAAGGGTGCTTCCACTTTCCGTCCATAGCGACATCTGGTGCGCCGACACCGTCACAATCGCCTATATGCGCCACCATCGACGCTTTTCAGTCACTAGGGGTATACATTTTAGCTATTGCTAGTGCTACCCTCTAGTGAATGCGCTACTCATAACCACCCTAATTAGTACCTGATTAGTCACTAGAGGTTGATCCTAATTAGTGCCTGATTAGTCACTAGAGCTCGTCATTCACCCTATTTATTCCATCTTTATTCAGTAGATGGCGACACCCTCTTTCTCATCACCCCCATCAATCACTTTTGACGTTGCTATAATCATACTGCTAAAAAACGTAGGAATTCTACTTATAAAAAACGAAAAAGCCTTTGATCTTAGGTCACTTCCGTTGATGGCGAACCGCTTACCACTACTCGTATCGCTGAACGGCACGCTCGTTACGCCGTCGACTAACACCTACGCGTATCGGGCCTACATCGAGACCCTGTTGAGCTACGGCGCCGACGCCAAGAACACGCAGCTCGAGGGCGCCCTGTGGTGTAAGGACACCGCCGGGCACATGGAGGAGCTCGCGGACGTCAACGAGGGGTACACGCGTCGCCACGCGTACGTCCGGCGCAGTCGGGAGGTGGAGCTTTTCGGACGACTGCACGGTGACGTGTTCATGCAAAATCGCTACCTACTGAACGGGGTCGACGTGAAAATCCGTACACCGTTCATTGTGATTTACTAGATACGATTTTAATATTGTGCACTCCTTTCGTTATATTGCGCAATACTGTCGTTAGGGCCTACGTGCATGACGGCAGGTCTACATACGCCGCTATAGGGCGCGTTGAACAACAACGCACATTTCGTTACACAGCCACCATGAGTACGGACCCTACTTGCAAGGAGCGGATGACTCGTACAAAGCGAGCACGCCTGGTACGTTAAAGCATATACGAAGATGGAGACGCGGCTAAGTCTCGCACAACGCGAGCTCGACTGGTACGTTACATATTAGCAATTTTATTTTACGCTACATATTATAAATTTTACGCGAAGGAGTTGTAAGGGGTAACATATTACCTTTTCACGCCTTCTAACGTTATAATAACGAGCCTACCTTTTACACGCCTTCTAACGTTAATCACCGATCTTTCCTATGTTTACAGGTTCCGCTAATTATCGAGAAGGGGTCTCCCTATGAATTGGACGGGCTTCGGATCACCTCCCGACCCCTCGGCAACGGCAGTAGAGAAGCCCGACGCAAGCGCTTCGCCTCCCCTCACACCCGTCGTACCGCAGCCCGTGCCAACGGGCCCAAAGCTTGGCGCCGTGGTCGCCCCTCACCCCCGCGTGGTTGTCACGGCGCCGCAGCCCCGCGCCGCCTTCATGAGTCGGCCGCTGGATCGTGGTCGGGCCGCGCGGCTCGACCTGTTACCGGCGACTACCCGACCAACGCCTCCTGGATGGCCGCACACGACGGGCCGCGGTCGGCGCGAGGACCTAACAATAACAATGACCACACGATCGTTGTCGGGCTGGTCACCTCGACATTGACTCTCCATATAATATGAATAAACCTTCAGCTAACGAAATGCTAGCGCGCTGTTATTAAAACGTATTACATAAAATCACCTCGTCTCCTTCCTTGTAGTAGTCACCGCCTATATTCCACTATGCAACGCTTGCTGGGAGGTAATAAAATAAAATAAACCTTCAGCTAGCTAACGAAATGCTAGCGAACTGTTAGTAAAACGTATTACATAAAATCACCCCGTCTCCTTCCTTGTAGTAGTCACCGCCTATATTCCACTATGCAACGCTTGCTGGGAGGTAATAAAATAAACACTACCGGTGCTTTACCACCAGACAGCCGATTTATTCTATGAATAAAATGCTAGCGCACTGCCGGTAAAACGCCTGGTTGACGTTTACTTTCGCTTTACCAGTATGCCAGAATGCGGCTAATATAAAACGCTTGCTTGCGGTAGTGTCATTTTTCGAGAAAAACAATCTGTAAAGGCGAACTAAAAGCGAGTGTACTGAAGCGACCTGTAACTTTTTTCCTTTTCAATAACATTGCTCGACTCGCTAGCCGCGCGATGTACGTGTTCGTGGGCATGAAGGCTCCCCTATAAATAGGCAGGCTGAGACCGTGTCTGTATTCACTCGTTTGTGGTGTGCTGTTGTTAACGTAGTTATCTCTGCGCTCTTACAGACGAACTGCTATGGCGGCTGCTCAAAGTACCAAAATGCCGGGGTTGAAGAAGAAGATTCCGACTCCTAAATTACCGATAGAGAACGCTATTTTGAAGGCTATTGCGTCTGTCGTTGCTGCGGGCCGTGAGGAAGCTGCTGCTGCTGCTGCTCCAATCAGCGAGTAGTCGACTGCGGCGCCATCGTCAACGGCGTGTGAGAGCAGCGGGGAGTCTGCAGGCGCCCTTGTCTCGCCGACGCCGGCTAAGGCCGCCGACTCCGATGCGGCAACGCCTGCGTCGACCTACCAGCCGCCCACGGTGAGTTTCAAAGATCTCCTGGCCGCCGAAGACGACGGTGTGTATACCGTGTCGACCTCTGTCAGGATCGGTGCCGTAGCTTGGCGGGCAAAGTGCACGTACGCGGGGTGCCCGGAGTGTCGACGCAAGCTGACCCGTATGCGAGACGGCGTCCTGAAATGCATGTCGCACGGCGCGGGCGTTAATCCGAGACAATATTTCTCGGTGCGCGCCATGCTGACGGAAGTCGGTACGACGGACCCGGAAATGTGGGTTACGTTGTTTGACGACGTCATGTCGGGTCTCGTGACCTACGAGGCCGCCTATCTAGCGCCTATGACGCCTGAAAAACTACGTGATACTATACAGGAGATCGTGGGAACGGTCATGAAAGTCGCTATACGTAAGACAGTGTGGGGGGAAATGGCCATGTACACTGTGCGAAGTGTAACTATTGTAGCCCCGAAGGTCGAGTAGCTGCTGATTGAATAACGTGCGCTTTGCTTGTGCTGTAGGACGCCCTCGCCCGCGATCTCGTGTTGGACGGCATAGTGGCGGACGCCCTGAGATCCTCCCTCAACGGTGCGACGGACCCCCTGGACCAGGCCCTGCCGACGGATACCCCGTGGGAGGTTACGTGCTCGGTACCCGACGACGTGGAGACAGCGATGGAATTGGTCTTCGACAACGGACCGCTAGCGCTGATTAGGCGTTGCGTGGAAGAATCGGACCTCCCCTTGAAGCGCGTGAAAGTGGAGTCGATCAGCGACGAGACAGCGCGTATGAAAGTGGACTCGATCATCGACGAGACAGCGCGTATGTACACGACCCTTCAGCCCCTGCCAACGTACGGTCCCCCGGACGTCGTGTCAATCTCATCGAGCGATGGTGAGCCACCGTCACTGATATCGTCACCGTCCTCACCCGCCCCCGCGGTAGCACCCGACGCGCTGAAAAACGCAATGCTGCGAGCGCTTGCCGAGTCTATCGGCGAGGTCGTGCTGGCCCGCGCGCGCCGCGAGTGTAAGGGGTGCGCCCCCTCGCTGATATACGGCCCCGTGGCGCATATGTTCGGGTGTCGAGAAAGTGCGAAAGTCATGTGCGAGCGACATTTTCAGTTTGTGCTGAATGATTTCATGGGTCGACCGCTCGTGCCGAGTGCGGTAAGGCTGATGCTACTGTTATGCGACCAGACTTGGTTACCGGATCGCTTCGAGGAGGCCACGTTCATGAAGAACGTCATCGACTGGTCCCTGACCAACTGGCTGGTCTGTGAACAAAACGCGGTCCTGGAGGCGGCTGTGACAGCATACCTGAGGAGTCGGTGTGTGTGGAAGTAGCGCCTGCTATAGTAAACGAACTGCCTGCTGTAGTAAAAACGAACAACTAGTAGCAACGAACTTCCTGCTGTAGTTTCGAGTTGTTCTAGTAAAGGAACTGCCAGCTGTAGTGAAACGAACAAATAACCAGTAGCAACGAACGAACTGCCTGCCGTAGACATTTTTTGAGTTTGATCTGTATTTACGCTTAATAAAAATGTTAAAACCGTATGAAAGGCCTCCGTTATTACCGAACAGTCACGCATTCACCAAAAACAGTCTAATAGAAAAACGTCCGCCTCCCGAACAGCAACAAAATTGGCAAACCCCCGCCTACCGTCTAATAGTTGAAAACGCCTGTATTTACGCTTAATAAAGTTAAAACCGCCGTATGAAGGGCCACCGTTATTACCGGCACAGTCACGCATTCACAAAAAACAGTCTAATAGAAAAAGACCCGCCTCCCGAACAACAGCCACAAAATCGGCAAACCCCGTCTATTCGAATAATTCAAAACGCCCGCATTCCGCACGCAGCGTACAATTTCCCTGTCAATCACCGCTAAGCGCAGTCTTCACCCACCCCGCTCGTAATACACCCGCCACCCCACCGAAACAAACCCCGTCAGTCGGCGAATCCCCGTCAATCACCGCTAAGCGCTCCCCTCACCTAAACAATCAGCAGCCGCGCAATTGCAGTCGGCAAACCGACGTTCTATCAGACAGTCAGCGCCGCGCAATCGCGAGCACTCGTCCACCCCCCTAGTGTCTAACATCACCGCTACGCGAGCCGTCATCGCCATATAGGCGGTAGTCGAAGTCCGACGACCTTAATAACGTTAGCGGGTTTGAATGGTATAGACGCGCTCACTGCAGAACCTCCCTGACTGACTGACTGACTGACAGTGCTGCCACCTCATGGCGGTCTGCCCCAGATGCGGTCGTGTCATCGACCACCCTCTTGCAGCGCATGCGTGCAAGCGCTACAAATGCCCGAATTGCGAACGTGCCTACGTCTACCGTAGCGGGGTAACGAGGCATATGAAGGCGAAGACATGCGAACCGCGGGACGCTCACGAATGTCCGACCTGCGGCGAGACCTACGCCCATCGTACTACTATGCTGAAACATATGAGAGCGGCGCACCGTGGCCCCCCTAAAGAAGAAGCCCCCCCTGAGATGGAGGTGTCGGAAGCGTTGCAGCGTATCGTTCACGAACACTGGTCAAGTATACGCACTTCCACGGCGCCCGGCCCTGTTCAGTCGAGGTATAACTTTCACCTGACCGACTTGGACACGCGAACGCTCGAGCCGCGCCTACGACTGATATTCGAGGAACAGACGCGCGCCTTTAAAATTAACTTAAGTTTTGGGTTTATTCTCAGACATAAAGAGACGGGACGTTACCGATACCTTCATTCGTCGTGTAACTGCTGCGGCTGCTACCTCGACTCCCCCGCTCTGATCACCGATAGTCGCTGTTTTGAACGCTTTCTCGAGCGCGTCCAACAACCCGACGTTCTACAGTACGTCATAGCGCAGCGACCCGACTCAGGGTGGACGGCTGAGTTGGTGACTAACGCCACCTTCTTTCTCAACACCATCCAACACCATCCTATCGGCTGTCTCGAAGGGCGTCTGCCCGCCTACCTACGCTTCCACAAGGCGGTTATCACTCTAGAAAAAGATACACACAGTAGGCCCTACACCGACAATATGTGCCTCTTCCGCTGTCTAGCGCTCCATAGGGGCGCTGACGTAGCCGCTTTGAGAGTCCCGACCTTAAAGCTTTTCGCGGACTACGCCGGCGCGGGGACGAGTGCCGACGAGTTCGCCGGCGTTCCTCTGACGGCGCTCGATCGGGTGGAGACGGTCTTTAAAACCAACGTACTCGTCTATCGACTGGTGGAGGCGTCGGAACCCGGGAACCCGATCGCCGAACTGGTCCGTCGGTCGACCTATCGCTATCCCACGACTATGAGCGTTAACGTTCACGACACACATTTTTCGTACATACAGGACGTGTCGCTGTTCTGTCATTCGTACCGATGCGGTAAGTGCGGCGACGCGCTGTGGCGAACCGCCTACCTATTGAGGCGCCACGAAGCGACGTGCGAGGGTGGCGTCCGCCACGTCTACCCAGGCGGGGTCTACCATCCGAATCCGTCCGTATTTCAGCACCTGGCCGACGAAGGAATCGACGTAGACGACTCTCTGCGCTACTTCCCGTACAGGGCGACTTTCGACTTCGAATGCTATTTCGACACGCGTGACCTACCGGCGGACAGCTCCAAGTGCCGGTGGCTCGCCCGGCACGAACTTCTCAGCGTGAGTGTCGCGTCGAACGTCCCCGGCCACGAGACGGCGCGGTGTTTCGTCACGACCGGGGAATCGAACGAGCTCGCGAAGCGCCTGATCGCCGCCCTGGATGCGATGAGCGCGGCAGCGTGCGCGGCGCTGCGACCTTCGTACGAGCCTACCTTCGAAGAGCTCAGCGCGTACGAAACCGAATGGGACCTAAAGTGTAAAGAGGCGTCGGCGGGGGGTAAGAATCAGTACACCGTGATCGCCGAGCGCCTGTGGGCCTACCTCCGCCAACTCCCCGTTCTTGGCTTCAACTCGGGCAGGTACGACCTGAACGTCGTCAAGAAATATCTTTCCCCCCTTCTCATGGGGGTCGACGGCGGCCGGGACGTGTCGTCGGCCTTCACGATCAAACGCCAAAACAACTTCATGTGTCTAGGGACGGCGACGCTCAAGTTCCTGGACATCACCAACTACCTGGCCCCCGGTTTTAGCTACGACAAGTTCCTGAAGGCGTACGGTTGCGAGGTGACGAAGGGTCATTTTCCCTACGAGTACCTGGACGATCTGCGGAAACTAGACGACGTCGAACTGCCGCCGCGGGCGGCCTTCTACAGTCACCTAAAACGCGAAGGGATCTCCGACGAGGCGTACGAGGGGTGTGCGCAGGTATGGCGCGACGAAGGCATGACGACGCTGAGGGACTTCCTCGTCTGGTACAACAACCGGGACGTCGCCCCGTTCTTGGATGCCGTGCACAAACAGTTCCTCTTCTACCAGCAGCGACGAATCGATAAGTTCAAAAACGCTATCAGCGTGCCGGGACTGACGCTCCTCTACCTGTTCAACGCTCTCCCGCCGCAGATACACTTCACCCTCTTCAACGAAGCGAACAAGGACCTTCACCGTCTCGTTCAATCTCAGATCGTCGGAGGTCCGTCTATCATCTTCGCGCGTCATCACGAGGCCGACGTGACCGTTCTACGCCGCTCCGAGTACGGCGATTCGGCCCGTCCCTGTCGCTCGATAGTCGGCTACGATGCGAACGGCCTCTACCTATGGGCGCTCACGCAAGACATGCCGACGGGATGGTACACGCGTCGACGCGCGGAGAACGCCTTTCGACCGGAACGAGTGCATCGCTAAGGCCGTATGGCAGTGGAGTGGCTGACGTGGGAAGCCGACCGGACGGGAGTGGCCATACGGCACCAGGTCAATGGGAGCGAGAAGCGCGTGGGCAAGTACCGGGTCGACGGGTGGTGTCCAGAAACGCGGACGGCGTACCAGTTTCAAGGGTGCTTCTACCACGGCTGTCCGTGTACGGGTAAGGAGACGAATGACGTCAACGGGAAACCTATGCGCCAACTGTACGCCGAGACGGTCGCCACTACGACCTACCTTCGCCGCTTCGTCACGGTCGTCGAGATGTGGGAGTGCCAGTGGCGCGCGGTGAAACCGCCCCCCCGTTCGGCGACGTTTTCGCCCCGCTACTCCGGTCCGTTCCCGTCCACGGCACGCACGGGACCAGCGTCTCGAATACGTTCGATCGCGTACAATACGTACCCCTACTGCGGAAACAGTTCGCCGCGATCGAAATAGATATAAGGGACGACATCGGTCGCCCGATACCATTCGAACAGGGAAAACTCGTAGCGACGCTTCACGTCAGACGCTGTAAATCGAAGCTGTTTTGAGGATGGCGAAGGCGGCGTACGAGGACAACTACACCCGGCAGGTCGGTGGTAACCTCCCAGTATTCGCCGGTTCTAGAGTGCAGCGGGGTCACGGCCTGGGGAACCTTTTTGGGAGCCTGTTTCGAAGCGCCATGCCGCTTATCAAGAGAGGGGCCTTGGCGCTGGGAAAGCGGGCTCTCAAGACGGGCGTACGCGTGGCGCGTGACGTCGTCGACGGGCAGAGTCTGAAACAGTCGGTGAAACGGCGCGCGAAAGAGGCGGGGGCCGAACTTCTGGACGGACTGCTGAATAAGCAGCAGGCGCCGAAACGAAGACGACAACGTATAAAACCACCGGGTAGAGCGGCGACCGTCAGTAAGACGAAACGACCGCGGAAGAAGCAGAAGCTTCCGAGGGACATATTCGACGAGTAGAATGGCGTTCGTCCATCGACAGTCGTGCGAGGGGATAAAAAGCGAACTGGACCTGTTCAGCGTCCCGATGACGCAGACGAGCATCGAGAGCGGTCAGTGGATCGATCATCAATCCCTGACGGCGCTCGATGCGGGCGGACCCATCGACTTTTTAGTTCCGGGCTCGGGAGACGACTATCTGGACCTGTCGAGCGTCAGACTGTACGTACGATTCAAAGTGGTGAGGGGGGACGGCACCGACCTCCAAGACGACGATCAGGTGGCCCCGGTCAATAACGTCCTGCACTCGCTCTTCAGTCAAGTCGACGTATCGCTGAACGGCACGCTCGTTACGCCGTCGACTAACACCTACGCGTATCGGGCCTACATCGAGAACCTGTTGAGCTACGGCGCCGACGCCAAGAACACGCAGCTCGAGGGCGCCCTGTGGTGTAAGGACACCGCCGGGCACATGGAGGAGCTCGCGGACGTCAACGAGGGGTACACGCGTCGCCACGCGTACATCCGGCGCAGTCGGGAGGTGGAGCTTTTCGGACGACTGCACGGTGACGTGTTCATGCAAAATCGCTACCTACTGAACGGGGTCGACGTGAAAATCCGTACACCGTTCATTGTGATTTACTAGATACGATTTTAATATTGTGCACTCCTTTCGTTATATTGCGCAATACTGTCGTTAGGGCCTACGTGCATGACGGCAGGTCTACATACGCCGCTATAGGGCGCTTTGAACAACAACGCACATTTCGTTATACAGCCACCATGAGTACGGACCCTACTTGCGAGGAGCGGATGACTCGTACAAAGCGAGCACGCCTGGTACGTTAAAGAATATACGAAGATGGAGACGCGGCTAAGTCTCGCACAACGCGAGCTCGACTGGTACGTTACATATTAGCAATTTTATTTTACGCTACATATTATAAATTTTACGCGAAGGAGTTGTAAGGGGTAACATATTACCTTTTCACGCCTTCTAACGTTATAATAACGAGCCTACCTTTTACACGCCTTCTAACGTTAATCACCGATCTTTCCTATGTTTACAGGTTCCGCTATTTATCGAGAAGGGGTCTCCCTATGAATTGGACGGGCTTCGGATCACCTCCCGACCCCTCGGCAACGGCAGTAGAGAAGCCCGACGCAAGCGCTTCGCCTCCCCTCACACCCGTCGTACCGCAGCCCGTGCCAACTGGCCCAAAGCTTGGCGCCGTGGTCGCCCCTCAACCCCGCGTGGTTGTCACGGCGCCGCAGCCCCGCGCCGCCTTCATGAGTCGGCCGCTGGATCGTGGTCGGGCCGCGCGGCTCGACGTGTTACCGGCGACTACCCGAACAACGCCTCCTGGATGGCCGCACACGACGGGCCGCGGTCGGCGCGAGGACCTAACAATAACAATGACCACACAATCGTTGTCGGGCTGGTCACCTCGACATTGACTCTCCATATAATATGAATAAACCTTCAGCTAACGAAATGCTAGCGCGCTGTTATTAAAACGTATTACATAAAATCACCTCGTCTCCTTCCTTGTAGTAGTCACCGCCTATATTCCACTATGCAACGCTTGCTGGGAGGTAATAAAATAAAATAAACCTTCAGCTAGCTAACGAAATGCTAGCGAACTGTTAGTAAAACGTATTACATAAAATCACCCCGTCTCCTTCCTTGTAGTAGTCACCGCCTATATTCCACTATGCAACGCTTGCTGGGAGGTAATAAAATAAACACTACCGGTGCTTTACCACCAGACAGCCGATTTATTCTATGAATAAAATGCTAGCGCACTGCCGGTAAAACGCCTGGTTGACGTTTACTTTCGCTTTACCAGTATGCCAGAATGCGGCTAATATAAAACGCTTGCTTGCGGTAGTGTCATTTTTCGAGAAAAACAATCTGTAAAGGCGAACTAAAAGCGAGTGTACTGAAGCGACCAGTAACTTTTTTCCTTTTCAATAACATTGCTCGACTCGCTAGCCGCGCGGTGTACGTGTTCGTGGGCATGAAGGCTCCCCTATAAATAGGCAGGCTGAGACCGTGTCTGTATTCACTCGTTTGTGGTGTGCTGTTGTTAACGTAGTTATCTCTGCGCTCTTACAGACGAACTGCTATGGCGGCTGCTCAAGGTACCAAAATGCCGGGGTTGAAGAAGAAGATTCCGACTCCTAAATTACCGATAGAGAACGCTACTTTGAAGGCTATTGCGTCTGTCGTTGCTGCGGGCCGTGAGGAAGCTGCTGCTGCTGCTGCAATCAGCGAGTAGGCTGCGGCGCCATCGTCAACGGCGTGTGAGAGCAGCGGGGAGTCTGCAGGCGCCCTTGTCTCGCCGACGCCGGCTAAGGCCGCCGACTCCGATGCGGCAACGCCTGCGTCGACCTACCAGCCGCCCACGGTGAGTTTCAAAGACCTCCTGGCCGCCGAAGACGACGGTGTGTATACCGTGTCGACCTCTGTCAGGATCGGTGCCGTAGCTTGGCGGGCAAAGTGCACGTACGCGGGGTGCCCGGAGTGTCGACGCAAGCTGACCCGTATGCGAGACGGCGTCCTGAAATGCATGTCGCACGGCGCGGGCGTTAATCCGAGACAATATTTCTCGGTGCGCGCCATGCTGACGGAAGTCGGTACGACGGACCCGGAAATGTGGATTACGTTCTTTGACGTCATGTCGGGTCTCGTGACCTACGAGGCCGCCTATCTAGCGCCTATGACGCCTGAAAAACTACGTGATACTATACAGGAGATCGTGGGAACGGTCATGAAAGTCGCTATACGTAAGACAGTGTGGGGGGAAATGGCACTGTGCGAAGTGTAACTATTGTAGCCCCGAAGGTCGAGTAGCTGCTGATTGAATAACGTGCGCTTTGCTTGTGCTGTAGGACGCCCTCGCCCGCGATCTCGTGTTGGACGGCATAGTGGCGGACGCCCTGAGATCCTCCCTCAACGGTGCGACGGACCCCTGGACCAGGCGCTGCCGACGGATACCCCGTGGGAGGTTACGTGCTCGGTACCCGACGACGTGGAGACAGCGATGGAATTGGTCTTCGACAACGGACCGCTAGCGCTGATTAGGCGTTGCGTGGAAGAATCGGACCTCCCCTTGAAGCGCGTGAAAGTGGAGTCGATCAGCGACGACACAGCGCGTATGAAAGTGGAATCGATCATCGACGAGACAGCGCGTATGTACACGACCCTTCAGCCCCTGCCAACGTACGGTCCCCCGGACGTCGTGTCAATCTCATCGAGCGATGGTGAGCCACCGTCACTGATATCGTCACCGTCCTCACCCGCCCCCGCGGTAGCACCCGACGCGCTGAAAAACGCACTGCTGCGAGCGCTTGCCGAGTCTATCGGCGAGGTCGTGCTGGCCCGCGCGCGCCGCGAGTGTAAGGGGTGCGCCCCCTCGCTGATATACGGCCCCGTGGCGCATATGTTCGGGTGTCGAGAAAGTGCGAAAGTCATGTGCGAGCGACATTTTCAGTTTGTGCTGAATGATTTCATGGGTCGACCGCTGGTGCCGAGTGCGGTAAGGCTGATGCTACTGCTATGCGACCAGACTTGGTTACCGGATCGCTTCGAGGAGGCCACGTTCATGAAGAACGTCATCGACTGGTCCCTGACCAACTGGCTGGTCTGCGAACACAACGCGGTCCTGGAGGCGGCTGTGACAGCATACCTGAGGAGTCGGTGTGTGTGGAAGTAGCGCCTGCTATAGTAAACGAACTGCCTGCTGTAGTGAAAACGAACAACTAGTAGCAAAGAACTTCCTGTTGTAGTTTCGAGTTGTTCTAGTAAACGAACTGCCAGCTGTAGTGAAACGAACAAATAACCAGTAGCAACGAACGAACTGCCTGCCGTAGAAATTTTTTGAGTTTGATCTGTATTTACGCTTAATAAAAATGTTAAAACCGTATAAAAAGGCCTCCGTTATTACCGAACAGTCACGCATTCACCAAAAACAGTCTAATAGAAAAACGTCCGCCTCCCGAACAGCAACAAAATTGGCAAACCCCCGCCTACCGTCTAATAGTTGAAAACGCCTGTATTTACGCTTAATAAAGTTAAAACCGCCGTATGAAGGGCCACCGTTATTACCGGCACAGTCACGCATTCACCAAAAACAGTCTAATAGAAAAAGACCCGCCTCCCGAACAACCACAAAATCGGCAAACCCCGTCTATTCGAATAATTGAAAACGCCCGCATTCCGCACGCAGCGTACAATTTCCCTGTCAATCACCGCTAAGCGCAGTCTTCACCCACCCCGCTCGTAATACACCCGCCACCCCACCGAAACAAACCCCGCCAGTCGGCGAATCCCCGTCAATCACCGCTAAGCGCTCCCCTCACCTAAACAATCAGCAGCCGCGCAATTGCAGTCGGCAAACCGACGTTCTATCAGACAGTCAGCGCCGCGCAATCGCGAGCACTCGTCCACCCCCCTAGTGTCTAACATCACCGCTACGCGAGCCGTCATCGCCATATAGGCGGTAGTCGAAGTCCGACGACCTTAATAACGTTAGCGGGTTTGAATGGTATAGACGCGCTCACTGCAGAACCTCCCTGACTGACTGACTGACAGTGCTGCCACCTCATGGCGGTCTGCCCCAGATGCGGTCGTGTCATCGACCACCCTCTTGCGGCGCATGCGTGCAAGCGCTACAAATGCCCGAATTGCGAACGTGCCTACGTCTACCGTAGCGGTGTAACGAGGCATATGAAGACGAAGACATGCGAACCGCGGGACGCTCACGAATTTCCGACCTGCGGCGAGACCTACGCCCATCGTACTACTATGCTGAAACATATGAGAGCGGCGCACCGTGGCCCCCCTAAAGAAGAAGCCCCCCCTGAGATGGAGGTGTCGGAAGCGTTGCAGCGTATCGTTCACGAACACTGGTCAAGTATACGCTCTTCCACGGCGCCCGGCCCTGTTCAGTCGAGGTATAACTTTCACCTGACCGACTTGGACACGCGAACGCTCGAGCCGCGCCTACGACTGATATTCGAGGAACAGACGCGCGCCTTTAAAATTAACTTAAGTTTTGGGTTTATTCTCAGACATAAGGAGACGGGACGTTACCGATACCTTCATTCGTCGTGTAACTGCTGCGGCTGCTACCTCGACTCCCCCGCTCTGATCACCGATAGTCGCTCTTTTGAACGCTTTCTCGAGCGCGTCCGACAAACCGACGTTCTACAGTACGTCATAGCGCAGCGACCCGACTCAGGGTGGACGGCTGAGTTGGTGACTAACGCCACCTTCTTTCTCAACACCATCAAACACCATCCTATCGGCTGTCTCGAAGGGCGTCTGCCCGCCTACCTACGCTTCCACAAGGCGGTTATCACTCTAGAAAAAGATACACACAGTAGGCCCTACACCGACAATCTGTGCCTCTTCCGCTGTCTAGCGCTCCATAGGGGCGCTGACGTAGCCGCTTTGAGAGTCCCGACCTTAAAGCTTTTCGCGGACTACGCCGGCGCGGGGACGAGCGCCGACGAGTTCGCCGGCGTTCCTCTGACGGCGCTCGATCGGGTGGAGACGGTCTTTAAAACCAACGTACTCGTCTATCGACTGGTGGAGGCGTCGGAACCCGGGAACCCGATCGCCGAACTGGTCCGTCGGTCGACCTATCGCTATCCCACGACTATGAGCGTTAACGTTCACGACACACATTTTTCGTACATACAGGACGTGTCGCTGTTCTGTCATTCGTACCGATGCGGTAAGTGCGGCGACGCGCTGTGGCGAACCGCCTACCTATTGAGGCGCCACGAAGCGACGTGCGAGGGAGGCGTCCGCCACGTCTACCCAGGCGGGGTCTACCATCCGAATCCGTCCGTATTTCAGCAGCTGGCCGACGAAGGAATCGACGTAGACGACTCTCTGCGCTACTTCCCGTACAGGGCGACTTTCGACTTCGAATGCTATTTCGACACGCGTGACCTACCGGCGGACAGCTCAAACTGCCAGTGGCTCGCCCGGCACGAACTTCTCAGCGTGAGTGTCGCGTCGAACGTCCCCGGCCACGAGACGGCGCGGTGTTTCGTCACGACCGGGGAATCGAACGAGCTCGCGAGGCGCCTGATCGCCGCCCTGGAGGCGATGAGCGCGGCAGCGTGCGCGGCGCTGCGACCTTCGTACGAGCCTACCTTCGAAGAGCTCAGCGCGTACGAAACCGAATGGGACCTCAAGTGTAAAGAGGCGTCGGCGAGGGGTAAGAATCCGTACACCGTGCTCGCCGAGCGCCTGTGGGCCTACCTCCGCCAACTCCCCGTTCTTGGCTTCAACTCGGGCAGGTACGACCTGAACGTCGTCAAGAAATATCTTTCCCCCTTCTCATGGGGGTCGACGGCGGCCGGGACGTGTCGTCGGCCTTCACGATCAAACGCCAAAACAACTTCATGTGTCTAGGGACGGCGACGCTCAAGTTCCTGGACATCACCAACTACCTGGCCCCCGGTTTTAGCTACAAGTTCCTGAAGGCGTACGGTTGCGAGGTGACGAAGGGTCACTTTCCCTACGAGTACCTGGACGATCTGCGGAAACTAGACGACGTCGGCCTTCTACAGTCACCTAAAACGCGAAGGGATCTCCGACGAGGCGTACGAGGGGTGTGCGCAGGTATGGCGCGACGAAGGCATGACGACGCTGAGGGACTTCCTCGTCTGGTACAACAACCGGGACGTCGCCCCGTTCTTGGAGGCCGTGCACAAGCAGTTCCTCTTCTACCAGCAGCGACGAATCGATATGTTCAAAGACGCTATCAGCGTGCCGGGACTGACGCTCCTCTACCTGTTCAACGCTCTCCCGCCGCAGATACACTTCACCCTCTTCAACGAAGCGAACAAGGACCTTCACCGTCTCGTTCAATCTCAGATCGTCGGAGGTCCGTCTATCATCTTCGCGCGTCATCACGAGGCCGACGTGACCGTTCTACGCCGCTCCGAGTACGGCGATTCGGCCCGTTCCTGTCGCTCGATAGTCGGCTACGATGCGAACGGCCTCTACCTATGGGCGCTCACGCAAGACATGCCGACGAGATGGTACACGCGTCGACGCGCGGAGAACGCCTTTCGACCGGAACGAGTGCATCGCTACGGCCGTATGGCCGCGGAGTGGCTGACGTGGGAAGCCGACCGGACGGGGGTGGCCATACGGCACCAGGTCAATGGGCGCGAGAAGCGCGTGGGCAAGTACCGGGTCGACGGGTAGTGTCGAGAAACGCGGACGGCGTACCAGTTTCAAGGGTGCTTCTACCACGGCTGTCCGTGTACGGGTAAGGAGACGAATGACGTCAACGGGAAACCTATGCGCCAACTGTACGCCGAGACGGTCGCCACTACGACCTACCTTCGCCGCTTCGTCACGGTCGTCGAGATGTGGGAGTGCCAGTGGCGCGCGGTGAGACCGCCCCCCCGTTCGTCAACCGCGCCGCGACCAACTCACGCGGACGCAGTTCTTGGAGGCCGTACGCGACGGTACCCTCTTCGGCCTAGTACTCTGCGACATCGCCGTACCGACCGAGCGGCGCGCCGCCTTCGCCGAGATACAGCCCGTCTTCAAGAACGCCTACATCGACCGCGACGCTCTCAGCCCGTTCATGCGTCGCTACGCCGAGACGCATGAGCTCCTGAGCCGTCCTCAACGCACGCTCGTGGGGAGCTTTTTCTGTACCGAGATCCTCCTCGCCACTTCGCTATTGCGGTGGTATCTGGAGCACGGACTCGTCGTCGACCGCGTGTACGAGATCGTCGAGTACGACCCGGTCCCGTGCTTCCGTCGCTTCGGCGAGACGGTCTCCACCGCCCGACGCGAGGGCGACGCCGACCCCGACAAGGTCATCCTCGGCGATACGTTTAAACTTCTAGGCAATAGTTGCTACGGGAAAACGATCACGCGCGTCGACCTCCACAGAGACATCAAATTCTGCACGGCCGTCGGGGCCTCCACGTTGATCAACGATCGCCGCTTTCGACAGCTCGACGTCGTCATCCCCGATCGCCTCTACGAGGTGGCGCTGAACAAGCGCACTGTCAGGTATGGCCTCCCCACCCAGATCGGCTACTTCCTTTTGCTTGTCTACTTGGGTGGTCTTGTTTTGATAAGTAGACTACCATTGTTTACCAAAAGAAATTTTTTATTGGTACACTTGTTTTGACTTTTTTAACCAATGTTTACCAAATTTTTTTTTTATAAGTAGGAGTAATGTCATTTTTTCTAACTAGAGCAGAATGTTCACCGGCTGAGCAATTCCTTATCTCCTTCCTTTGATCTATGGTGAGTGAGACGCACTCACCTACTACTCATGTGCATTTGTATTTGAAAGTATTTGTAATTGTATTTGACACTAATAAAATGAAAGTATTCGTATTTAAATACTTTTTAATAATATTTGAATTTGTCAAATACTTTCAAATACTTTGGGATGGGTATCACTAAATGACAAGTTAGATATTGTTATTCATCTGTCTTGTTTATCTTATTAAGAGTTACAAAAATTACTCTGCCATTTGACAATTTACAACATTTTCCAGTCAGAAATAAAGCCATTATGTGGGAAGTAATTGAGATCATTATGAGAGCATATCAGAGATGCCAACATCAAATTATCAATTGTCATCTGTGGCCATGGTGCAATTAGCAACAACAGGACTCTTGTTGCACTGGCCTGCCAGTCTTTTTGATTATGGTTCTCATGCCCCTATACCAGTAACCAACCCTGCTAGCTGCTAAGGCCTGCTATTGTGTTAATGCTGCTAGGACATATTTTCTCTGGGTTGAGGGGAAGGTAGGGGCTTCCCAAGCCAGATGGCATTAACACTTGGCACCATTACTTGCCTAGAATGACTACAAATGTCAATCCTGTTGTTTTACAGCATACCAGACACAGCCAGTCAGTAAGCAGTGTCTCATGTCACAGTTGTACATGGTATCATCAAAATATGTCGATAAACAACATATGTCAATATAAGATGTCCTATTATTTTTGCTATAGGCTGTCTTGTAAAATGTATTTTGAAAAGTATTTGAAATACTCTCCAATGTATTTAAATACTTTGCATTTCAAAGTATTTGTAATTGTATTTGCATTTCAACCCATCAAGAGTATTTGTATGTAAATATTTTTCAATGTATTTTACTCCACATCTGCTCATGAAACCTTCACTGATAGCATATGTAACACCATAATCCACCTAATCAATATTCCTTATTCCAGATAAGTGTTACAGCAAAGGTTGAAACCCTAGGCAACCAGGAAACTGTTACCTTCCAGAACTGGAAGGGTAAGAGAACAAGCCTCAAGAAAGAAGCTGTCATTGTTGACCCCAGAGGTCACATCAGTTTGGCTGTCTGGAGAAATCTAGTGGCCTAAGTAGAGGTAAATATTGCTCAACTTTTGACATATTTCAACAAAAAACTCAATATCGATGCATGAATATACACATATTTGCAACTAGACAAGCAACAACAATTTCAATACCTTCATATTCATTAATCCAAGTATATAGGGTAGACTGGGGTAAGATGCCCCGTGGGGTAAGACGCCCTTTCGCTGTGCTTAGATACAGGCTGTCTCTATCAAGTGGATTCCATGTTTAAATAATGTGCCGCCCTCTGGAGGACCGATTTACACTAACAACCTGCTTCAGGATCTGCTTGTATGTATTGCAAGCATTTATCGTTTTGAACACTTTCTTATTATAAGAAATTGTTGGACAAATCTTTCACTTGTTACCACATGAATGTGTCAAGAACCCAAGCAACGCGATAGTATCTTATTGTATTGCCACGCGGCAAATAAGTGAGCGATAATATAAGAAAGTCATGTGTCGGAAAAAAACTAACGCGGCAGCCCTTAAGTTCGGGGTGAGATGCCCCTGGGGGGCATCTTACCCCTCGAGCAACAAACCGGGTAGAATGGGACAAGTATGTTGATTATTAGTATTTGTCAGTAAGCAATCAATTAGGCCTAAAACACATCTACAGATGTAGCCTCATTACCGTACTTTTATATTGAATGTAGTTAATTTATCAGCATTAGCATAAGATTTATTCTACCCATTTTATTTACATTTTATATGCCACAAATCTACAAACGAAAGACATTTATCGTTTTGTACACTTTCTCATAAGAAATTGTTGGACAAATCTTTCACTTGTTACCACATGAATGTGTCAAGAACCCAAGCAACGCGCTAGTATCTTATTGTAATGTCTATTCTGTGCATACACGCGGCAAATAAGTGAGCGATAATATAATAAAGTCATATGTTGGAACAAAAACTAACGCAGCAGCCGTGGGGTAAGATGCCCCTTTAAGTTCGGGGTGAGATGCCCCCCAGGGGCATCTTACCCCTCGAGCAACAAACCGGGTAGAATGGGACAAGTATGTTGATTATTAGTATTTGTCATTAAGCAATCAATTAGGCCTAAAACACATCTACAGATGTAGCCTCATTACCGTACTTTTATATTGAATGTAGTTAATTTATCAGCATTAGCATAAGATTCTTTCTACCCATTTTATTTACATTTTATATGCCATGAATCTACAAACGAAAGACCCAAAGGGGATCCTATGGCCCTGATGCAATCAGAGATGCCCTATCAGCGATACGTTCAGGCATGGAACTGTAGGCGACAGCTAGAGAATATGGCGTGCCTGCAAAGACCCTTCGACGACATAGAGACGGCAAGGTGCACACTCCTGGATGACTTGGTCGTTTCAAGCCAGATTTGGATGAGTACGAGAATGTCCTAGTTGGACATATCCAGACTATGGAAAGGGCCTTGTTTGGGCTCACTCCAATGGACGTCAGACGGCTGGCATTTGATTTTGCTGAGAAACTGGAGGTAAATCATCGCTTCAACAAAAGCAACAAACTTGCGGGCAAGGACTGGTTGCGAGGTTATCTTGAAAGGCATCCGCAGCTCTCCATTAGAAAACCTGAAGCGACCAGCCTAGCACGAGCTATAGGTTTTAACTGTGGCCAGGTAAACATTTTCTTTGATGTTTACAAAGACATACTCACGGCGCATGACTACAGCCCGACACGTGTCGGAACATGGATGAAACCGGCATCACAAATGTACAAACTCCATCAAAGATCGTGGCCAGCAAAGGTGCAAGAGATGTTGGCGAAAGAGGCAAACTTGTGACTGTGCTGTGTGCCAAAAGTGCAGCTGGCTCATACATCCCGCCCATGTTTATCTTTCCTAGAAAGAGAATGGCAGAGAGTGTCATGGCTAATGCTCCCGCTGACTCCATCAGTGTGTGCACAGACAATGGCTGGACTGATGGTAACATGTTCATGAAGTGGCTACAGCATTTTCGGCCACACCAATCACCTCCACGACCACTGCTAGGCCTACTTCAAATGTTTCCGCCGTTACAACCGCGACAAATGCCGAGACCAACAAGACAGCAGCAATCAACGTTGGGGGGTCACTATCGCCAAAGATACCACCTCAGCCGATGCAGTTCACAGCGAGCCAAGTGTCTTCTTGCAAGTCTTACCACACCTGTCAAAGCGGTGAAAGCGCATCAGCGAAAGGCAGAAAGGGCAACGCACCTGACATCGTCGCCATTCAAGAAAATGTTGCAAGAGAAAGAAAAGAGCAAAGGAAAAGGGAAGAAAACAGCACAAAAGTTGAAGAAAGAAACAGAAGAAAAGAAGAAAGAAGAAACAAAGGACAGTGGTGATGAAGAGTGGCCTGGTCTGTTTAGAGACCGCCAGCAAGTCGCGTGAGACGTGGATACAATGCAGTGAATGCCACTTATGGGCCCATGAAGCTTGCACTCCAGGGACGCCTTGGTGGACCTGCCAGAATTGTGACTCTGACGATGAGATGTAGAGTTAAGGATAATTATAATTAGGTACCACATGCCGATTTACTATGCATGTGTGTATTCGCCCTCTTTTTATACTGTTCGCAGTAGGCCAAGTGTTTACTATTTCTGTCTGTATTCAATAAATTACAAGTTGTAATTTTGCAAACTATTGCAATTTGTGCTTTATATTTTTATATTATATAGTATTATTTTATCTTATTCTTAGCCTAGATGTTGTTTTATCTGAAACTGGGAAGCGGTGTGATTACAGTTGCAGTATACAGTTGGGGTAAGATGCCCCTATGATAACAAATTCAAAATAATGTTTCACCTCATTCTCCATCGGAAGAAATGCAATATTCCTTCACGGTAGATCGCCAACATACACTAGTATCCTATGCCATATTTGTTAATTACATTAATACATTTTTCGTAGACATGTGACTTAATGGGGGCATCTTACCCCACTCTACCCTACAAAGAGTGAAACTACTGAGATTGAAATTAAACTTGCAGGCCCAGCTCAGTCCTATATACTACATAAACTTTATTGTATCCCCGTATCAGTTAGGGGGTACTATGGTTTAGCGGCCGTTGCACGTCTACTGCCAGATCAACGTCTGTTGACACTTGCTTGTGAGCAAGATACAAGTCACAGTTGTTTACGGATTTCTTTTAAAATTTAGCTTAACATTAGTACTGGTTAGTACTCAATGACAATCGAAACTGGAGAAAATCTGTTAACATTTGAGAATTTTAAGGGCAAAAACATTGTTAATTTTGCATATTTTTATATTGTAAACACAATACAAGTCAGAGTTATTTAAAGGTCAAATTAAGGTTACGATTTTATTGCGCTACGACTCATTCATTGCGTGTCTTACACCTATAGTTGTTAACATAATATATATATATATGGATTAATATGTTGGCATAACTTTTGACCTTGAATGACCTTTAAGGAATATTAAGGTCAATGGAGTTTTAATCAGCTATAACTTGCTAACAGCACATTTTACAGCCTTAGTTACCGTTGTGCAATGATAGGAAGTTGTATATGCATTGATAGGAAGTTGTATATGGAGAGGCCCCTTATATTTATAAACTGTTTCTGAAATAAAAAGGCCACAAGTCCTTGATGGTCGACTAATACATTTTTAGGCAGTAAGCACCTCGTGGGGATACACATGCGGTTGTTGCAACCAACTTTTCTAGCTGTCTTACTTTTGAACAGGCTGGCAAAACACACACGTCTGCTCGAGTCAACACAAGAGACTACAAAAAACGGTCTCTAACCACAACTATGGAAACAGAAATTGTCGAAACCGGTCCATTTGAGGAAGACCTCCCAGAAGTGCTGGACAGCCAGAAGGCATGCAGTGAGATACTGGAGGTATCCATCCAATCGCTATCCTTGTGTCTATAAGTTGTGATGCGGACCAGGTAAAATGTGCACACATTCAGCAAACTGATGCATGTCTTCATTCGTTATTTACATTCTAATGTTATTCTCCAATATCACCATCATTTCCAAAATTTGATGAAATTAAAATAAAGCTAGAAACATTTAAAAACAATGGGTTGGAAATAAATGTTTTTTGTTTACAGTAACCAGTTGTCATCATATCATTACTGCAACTATCTTCAAAGTAGTTGTTATAGGACCATATTTATTATTGTGATAGTAATATGGGTAGTAATACATGTGCCAAGAGTGTGACAAGGTCAGGCTTTCTTTTAGCGTCGGGAATTAAGACGACACGTATAGTTCTCGTACTCATTAAATATACAGTAAATAAGTATCATCATGGAGCCTGTTGTCATTACAAACACATTAAATGGTGGCAGCGGTGACCAGGACCATGTAGAAAGATGTTTCATGGTCTTGGAAATGACATTTGGCGGGGAAAGAGATTTTAGATGACTCGTCTGATCGTCCGCAAGTACGTGACAATGAGAAGATGAGCAATGCACACTGCTTTTGTTACAAGCTAATGTGAAACAGACACTGCTTTGGCTAGTTCCAAGAACTCTACTTCAGCTAGGTTCTACCTTCAGTTGAACTCTGCTTCGGTTAGGTTCAAGTATTAGTTAAGCTCTGCTTTGGCTAAGTTAACAGTGACATCGGATATCGCACACCCCGACACTACACGCAGTGATGCAGATGACCTTCCAAACGGGTGGAGTACATGTGGCCTAACAAGGTTGATCGCCCCTCCTCATCTGAAACCCCACAGGAGCAGCCAGACAAGATTGATGTCCAAGCAGTCAATGGCTCGGAATGTAAACATTGCCAGGGCACAGATTTGGTTGAAATCAGCTAACTGTAACGACCGAGCCCTGTTCTACAGAGTGACAACTGTAGTAGTGTAAATCAACCGTGACACTCGTGCATTGTTCCGTGAGATACAAAGATGGCAGATGCAGTCAGCCCAATCCATCCATGGAATGGAGCCTCCCGGACAGACCACAAGCATACAAAGAGTTTAAACAAATCGCAATGCATATTGATCACAACTATTCATGCATTTTTTAGCCTTGTATTACTTTTAGATTACTTTACTTGTGATGTGCGCACAACTGTCATTTATATAAGATGCAGCAAAAAGGGCAAGACATCAAATTCTGGTTACAAGATTTACTTACTGTGTTCACTAGATGTAACATCTAAGAGCATTTGTAGCATTTAGGAGCGTTTGTAGCATTGTAGCATTTAGGAGCGTTTGTACCATTGTAGCATTTAGGAGCGTTTGTAGCATTGTAGCATTTAGGAGCGTTTGTAGCATTGTAGCATTTAGGAGCGTTTGTAGCATTTGTCTGTAGCATTTAGGAGCATTTGTAGCATTTGTTTGTATCATTTAGGAGCATTTGTTTGAGGCATTTAGGAGCGTTTGTAGAATCTGTTTGTAGCACTGTAGCATTTAGGAACGTTTGTAGCATTTAGGAGCGTTTGTAGCATTTGTTTGTAGCATTTAGGAGCGTTTGTAGCATTTAGGAATGTTTGTAGCATTTGTTTGTAGCATTTAGGACCGTTTGTATGTAACTAAAGCAGCTACAACTCCAGTATTAGGGGAATATGCCTTCTAGGACTTATCTTTGCCTACGGTGAATTACTGAGAAATTAATTCTTGGATATTTCTTCCATAAAGACCCAAAAATCAGCATAAACAAAAGGAAAGAAATTGTAAATATCCGTTGTTTTTGCATAAAAGCATACTTTGGTGCATGGTTAAACAATCCCAGGCCATTTTGGCCGTTCCTGCCAATTTATGTGGTAGTGGCGTCTTTGAGAAGTCATGGCCTGGCGTCTATCCTACCACGGTTCATTCATTTCACGTCCCAATTGTGTGACTTCGCAGCAGGCAATCTCGCATGAGCGAAAATTCGTTGGATGCACGACCATATTGGTTTTGTGTGACAAATGACCTTCTGGAGTTAATGTAAGTTCGCTTGATTAGAGATGATTTGGCAATATTTTCGGATATATTTATGTTAACAAACGATAGATAAGAACACCAGGCAATTGTAAACCATGGTAAATAGGTGTGTCGTGTTTGGATGCAGTGGCATTCCCATCCCAAAGCAGGTGTCAATACACAAATTTCCCACACTGTGAAATGCGTGGGAACTCTTTGTTCAACGAGTTTTGCATTGTGCACCTCTAGTATCTTTATATGTAGCAAACATTTTGTGCGAGGTGACTTTGTGAACTGGTACCTGTTCACCATGGGATTTGCCAAGAAATTGTTACGGAAGAAAGCTGCAATCCTAGTGTGTACCGAGAGCTGTCACCAAATGTTGACATAGTCCGTCCACCCACCACCAAACCAACTCCAACAAGAACAGTTATCAGGAAAAGGGAAGTCCACAGGGTAAGCGTAATGACACATTGCTATGACCAGTGTTACACCACATGGTAACCCTTTCCTTTTTTGTAAAGTGTTTGTAACCGCATCATGACAAACATGAATTTTACCTCGAGCGCACGCGATTTAAACGGTGAACCTTGCTAAAATCACTGGCACTGTATCCATGCCAAATGGCCATAAAATTAAACATTAATGTGTCCTCGTGTTTCTTGCCTGATGTTTTAGAATGGATGGAAACAACCGCAACTGAGAAACATGTGCCTGAGTCTGGGAGACATGGCGGACTCATCTTTGATGAAATGTCCATACAGAAAGATCTGCAACTGGATTCTTGGGATGGGGAAACCAGACTGTCGGGGGTAGTCAACCTGGAAAGGGAAGCCAACGCCTTAGACAAATTACACAGTGTGCAGGAAAGTAAGGGAAAGAACAATAACACATTGTTAGCATCGCATGTTCTCCAGATGGAGTTTGTGGGATTCACTGGATTTGTGTTCCCATTTGCCCACTTCGCTACTATGTTGTTTTATTATTCTGGAAAGCGGCAAAAAGCTATTAGCCACCTCTTTGATTACGGTTTTCATATTCATTTTTGCTTGTTTGATGGCGCCAGTGCTAACCGGTCATTCCTAAAGCTGTTGTTTTACCCACTTCAACGACTGGACACCAATATGATAATTGACAACTTACAAGTTTTGGGTAAAATTATGTAATTTTTGTGTATGTCTAGGAACATCAGAAGCTGAACAAACACTGTAAGCAGAGTGCGGAGTACATATTGCTCATAGAGCAGCTGGACGACTCGCCGGTGACGTCAACGCACATTCGAAACTGGACACGACGTGACCCAGTATTGTCGCGAGTTCAACGCTACGTGTTAACAGGCTGGCCTGAGGGCGACCTAACAACACAGCAATACCACAGAGTACGCACGATGGATGCGTGATGCGGGGCATCCGAATAATTGTGCCAGAGCCTGGGCAAGCCACGATGCTCCAACTCTTGCACAGCAGCCACAGCGGCGTGGTGAAGATGAAGGCGTTAGCGCGGTCATACATCTGGTGGCCAGGCATCGATCTTCAGATTGAACGTATCGCGCAGCACTGTGGTCAGTGCGAGGAAAACATGCGTCAACCGACCAGAGCGCCACTTCGACCATGGTTGTTCCCACAGGAACCGTGGTCACGTGTGCATCTAGACTACGCTGGCCCCATCGAGAACAGGATGATCCTCGTGGCAGAAGACGCCTACTCGAAATGGATCTCCGCGATGGTCGTACGCTCATCGACATCGTAAGTGACAATCGAACAATTGCGGATGTTATTCGCAGAACATGGACTGCCAGAAACTATCGTTACTGACAATGGCACGTGCTTCACTAGTGCTGAGTTCAGGCAGTTTATGAAAAAGAACTGCATTCAGCACATCACCTCGCCAGCCTATCACCCATCCTCGAACGGGCTCGCTGAACGGGCAGTACAGCTCGTGAAACGAGGATTGATGAAAATGAAGGACGGTTCGATGGAGACAAAGTTGGCTCGTTACTTGCTGACCTACCGACTGACCCCTCACAGCACTACCGGAAGCTCCCCGAGTAAACTGCTGAAGGGGCAGCAGCTGCGAATGCTTCTAGACGCGGTGCAACCGAGCGTCGGCAGAAAAGTGCACCAATCGCAGGAGAAGATGACTGATTATTACAACCAGAAATCGAACGAGCGATGCTTCAGTCCAGGCGATGCGGTTTGCGTAAAGAACCACGCTGATCATTCGCCCAAGTGGATTCCTGCAGTTCTGAAAGAGCGACACAACGACGTGCTGATATCGGAGGCACCCGACGGTCGCCACTTGAGGCGTCATCGAAATCACGTGCGTCTGCGACATGCGGACGCGGCGGACGATACGGTACCCGCAGACATCGCTGTTCCGGCCGCGATTCAACAATCAACCGAACGGGACATTGAGCATGTAGACGAAACGGCGGAAGCCCTAGCTCCTGTACCTGATGGCAGCGGCGTCCACTCGCCAGTAACGCAGTCGGCTGTTCGCAGATCGGAGAGAATCCGGAAAGCTCCAGACCGATTATCTCTCTAGAACTGTTTTGTAGCCCTGGGCATAATAATCCCTGGTACGACAGCGTATCCTTTGTCTGTTTCACAGTTCTTGTTGTAACCTTGGACGTTAGCAAAATAACTGGTGCGGAGGACTGTAATGTATGTGGCAGACACTTGTGCAAATACTATACACAGCATATACACAACGCATTTGTGTGACATGGACTATCGCTGTCTGTCTGTCTGTCTGTGTGTCGCGCTGATACGAAATAAACATGTGCACCACTGTCACTTGATAATTACATCTACAGTTATACTAGAACATAACAGTAATGAAATACAAGACTGGAAATATCACCAATATGATCCAAAATTTGAACAGACACCACTCAGAATACTCTTCAAATTCGGCTACAAATGTATGGGAAAGTGGCAATAAACCAGTCTTCAATCCCACCCTGAAACAGCAAAAACTGAAAGAAGTGTTTCAGTTGAAACAGAAAATGCCATTCAATTATCCACAATCACTAACCAAATCGGGAAATTTATAGTGATAGATCTCAGACCCTACATAGTGGTGGAAAAGACAGACAAGTAATCTTGGCCCCCTATTACTGTTAAGAGTTCTTGATTCAGAATGATTCCCCATGTGGCAGCACATATGTGATACCCTCCAGTTTTTAAATCAATAATTATCAAAACCGTAACTGATATTTGTAAATTAAATTATCAGCAATGAGAGTCTCTCGTGGTTTTCGAATATATCATTAACGTCTCAAATTTGATCACAATAAGAAGGCTATATTTTCAATTCTTACATTTGACCAAAATATGGATACATTTTTTTAATATAAGCTTTATTATGTGTGAAAAATGTGAATAAAAGAACTATGATTGCACCGGTAAGCTTCAGTTTGTATATTTTTATTTTCAGTGCATCTATTATCATATAATTATATCAAATATGGTATTATAATTTTATGTATTATCAATCATATAATTTTAACAAGTGGTGGGTGTAAGAGGAATTTTTAGGTAAAATTTGGGACAGGACCCTTTCAGGATCTACTACTCCTGCCACTGGACATGGTCATGTTTTCTGTTCATATTTAAGTTCTGGTAAATGTCATGTTTTAAAATTGCATTTACGTAAAGGTAAGTTTTTAATTATGTAGCACAGTATCCACTTCTGAGTAAATTCTTCAAAATATATTAAATTTAAATGTTTACACTAAGATAAGGCATACTCAAATTTAGTTATTACTTTTACAGATAATCGTGTCTTATCCATCTGATGATAAGACCAGACTTATTAAGGATGAGAACACTGTGAGGCTGGGCAAGGCACTTGTACATGGCTATTCAAGGAGTGCCACAGCAAAACTTGTGCATGCTGCATACAAATCAGAACTGAAGAAATTGCTGGTAGCTGACCTGAGTACAGACTGTCAGAGTCAGAGGCTATGTGGCAACAAGTCTGTACTCCAGCACAAGGAGGTAACAGACCTTGTGTAATTTTCATGGGAGGAAATCATCGAGGAATGGAAACAACGTGCCCCTCTGCTCTACCATGTTCTCCATGCAATAACTACAAAAGATCGGTCCACTGCAAAGTATCCACACATCGGCTTTCCTGGTTCAGCAAGATGTATTTATGTAGTATAGACGTATTAGTGTTTTATATATATATATATATATGTGTGTGTGTATATATGGGAGTATGCTGCACCGGCAGGATGCAGCATACGTATTTTTATGCGGGCAACAATGCAGACAAGTGATGATTGGCCCAATGGATTATTTTAATTATATGCTTAGCCATGGGCGCAAAGGACAAATCAGCGCATAGTAGTAGCGCGCAGTTGTAGCGCGCGCTAGGAGAAGTCAGCCACTTTGGTTCGAGAGAGCAGACTATTCGGTTGAGAGTTTTGCGTTCTTGTTACTGCGTTTCATTGATTTCATTGCCGTCATCTTTTCACGTCGTCGTCACCATTGTTGCGTTTCATCTGCGTCGGATCTTCTACGGAAGGTGATTGCCGAACACTTCGGCCGATTCCAGCCGAGTATTTTCGTTGTTTGTAATTTCCTTTGTTGGCCGCCATTTTGTGCGTAGAGTTCGTCGCTGGCCTTTACCAAGCCAGTGGCAAATTCAGAGATCGCTTCTTCGCCGTGTAAAGTTTTAGGCCATAGTCATGTATATTGGTTGGGCGCGTTTGTGCAGTCGGCAAGTCCGACTGGGTTGTTTGCCGAGTTCGCGGTGCGCGGCCGACCCTGCGATATCTCATATGAGGGCATTCGTTGGGCTCGGGTCGCTGCACTGTTGGCTCTGGCGACGATGGCCCGAATTGTCGCCCGTCGCGCGGACGTTGTAGTCGTGCACTTTGGAGGGAATGACATTACTGGTCAGTGTACTCCCATTCTAATTGCACTGGACATTCAGCGTCTGGCGCGACGGCTGATCAGTTCGGGCGTGAGTCGAGTGGTGATTTGCCAGGTTTGCCGGCAGCAGAAATGGCGCCATTGTAGCTATGAGGAGGGTGCCGCTCAGGTTATGGAGATAAATTGGTACCTGGAGGCGTTTTGCCAGGATTCTGAGGGGGTATTTTTCTGGAGGCATAAGCGCCTGTGGAACAGTGTCCGGGAGGTTTTTCGACGGGACGGGGTGCAATTTTCCGACATCGGCAACTACCGTCTATACCGTAGTCTGCGAGGCGCAATATTTAAGGCTGTGGGGCAAATCTTTGGTTAATGGGGTAAATCTTGGTTAGCGGGGCACATCTTTGGTTAGCAGGGCACATCCTTGGTTTGCGGGGCAAATCTTTGGTTAATACATCGCTCTGACCACGCGGAACTAGCATAACCGGGCGGCATTCCTACGCTAAAAGAAATAATATAGGTCACTTCGAATAAAATGTGTCACAATTGTCTGTCTATGTCGCGTGTTCACACAGTAGTCCTTGTTTATAAATGATGGTTACACGCAATGTAGTGCTACGTCACTGTTTTGCTGCTCAACACAGTATACCTTCTTTTCCAATTTGCTGCTCTGGCAGATTTTGGAGTTGCACACACTGTCACGCTCTCTCACACGTAACGTAGTGCTCTGTCACTGTTTGCTGCTTTGGCAGCTTGTTGTGTTTTCACAGTATACGGTTTTATAAATGATGGTATGATTACACCCAACGTAGTGCTACGTCACTGTTTTGCTGCCTTGTGCAGTTTGTTGCGTGTCAACACAGTATACCTTCTTTTCCAATTTGCTGCTCTGGCAGATTTTGGAGTTGCACACACTGTCTTACTCTCTCACACGTCTTGTATAATTTACACACTCATGGAGTGCCTTGTCACGATTGGCTGCCGTGGCAGTTGGTTGGTGCGTACTAAGGGTTGGTGATTTGCTACTCAGATACAACTTGGTTGTAGGTTATGGCAATTGCCATTAGGCTCATGTTTAATAACCTGACAGTTGTCGGCACATACATTATTGCTCAGGTTGGGCTGTGTGTCTTTTTCTCTTATGCGGTGTTTTGTGGTTGTAGCATGCCTCCAGCCATAGCACCACGGGGACGCGGGCGCCCACCATGGAGCGAGGCGACCACACGACAGACCCGTTCACACACTCGGGCTGTCGAGTCAAATCAACCGCAAAGTGTCGCGCCACTGCCGAGACGGCCGTCCGGGGTTGCGTCAAGACCGTCTCGCCGTTTGATGTTAATCATGATACATCATCTATCTTGCCCGGAAGGATCCTCAGCCAATGACTTTAGTCCTAAAGAATTATCTTCTGTGCAATATGCAACGATTTATGATGCCATTGATTTTATTAAGCGTTCAACCGGGCTTGTTTACATGGCTAAGGTCGACATTGAATCAGCTTTTCGGATAATTCCAATTTCACCAGCAGACAGACCGTTACTGGGTTTTAAGTGGAGGGGCCAGTTTTTCATGGACGCAGTGCTTCCTATGGGTTGTTCGAGTGCATGTGCTATCTTTGAGCGTTTTAGTACAGCGTTAGAATGGGCTGCCAAGGTTAAATTACAGGTAACTGAAGTGATACATGTAATCAATGATTTTCTCCTGCTGGCACCTTCAATTGAGAAATGCAATGATGATCTTAGGGCTTTTATCGCCATGTGTGAACAAATTGGGGTACCACTTGCTCCGGAAAAAATTGTGGGCCCATCCATCTCACTCCCTTTTCTGGGTATCATCCTGGATACCGTCCAAATGCATGCTAGACTTCCAGATGATAAGCTTGAGAAAGCTAGGGCATTACTTTTGAGTTTTAAGTCTAAGCAGAAGGTCACACTTAAGGAATTGCAACAGTTAATCGGGGTGCTTTCGTTTGCTTCGGCCGTCGTAGTCCCTGGCCGGGCATTTCTCAGGCGTTTAATCGACCAAACCATGGGTAGGCTTAAACCACACTATCACATTTGTTTCAACAGACAAACTAAACTTGACCTAGGATTATGGTTGGAATTTCTCCAGCATTTTAATGGCAAGGCCTTTTTTCTGGATGAGAAATTTCTGACAGGTGACTATCTCCGACTATACACTGATGCAGCTGGGGAGTACGATACGGGGCACTGTATGGGGCAGAATGGTTTTGTGGGCTCTGGCCGGTGGAGTGGCGTTCATTCAAGGTCTCGGTTTTGGAATTGTATCCTATAGTGGCAGCAGTACATGTGTGGGGTAATGTTTGGAAGAATAAAGCGTATGCTTTTTTACGGATAATGAAGCCCTGGTACCTGTGATTAATAACCAGACATCGCGTGAACCCCACATCATGGCCCTAGTCCGTCCCCTGGTATTGGCATGTCTGCGGTTTAATATCAACTTTACAGCACGACATATCCCAGGCCGTTTTAACACGCTGGCTGATAAACTATTTCGTTCGCAGGTGGAAGAGTTCCACGCACTGGCGCCATGGGCGAATGCCAACCCAGTGGAAGTACCCCAGTCTTTCAGCAGGTTGATGGAGGCCTCATTGGCACCATCTTCTCGTCTACATTATGAGCGTGCATGGAAAAAGTTGGTTGCATTCCATGAGTCGTTATTTCTCACAACTTGTCTGCCTGTTTCTGTACCCATGATGTTGCTATTTATTGCCCACCTCCATGCTACTGGCTCTGCTCCGGCATCCATTGTTTCAACCGTGTCAGCTATCGCTTATTTCCATTTTATTTTAATGATTAATGGTTTTGCCGACCCATCCAATTGTTTCCTGGTAGCTAAGCTGTTAGCAGGTGCGCGTAATCTTGGGTCAGTGCCTGATGTCCGTCTGCCTGTCACCCTACCCGTGCTTGCACGCTTGGTATAGGCGTTACCCACGGTGTTTTCATCGCATTACAAGTATCTGCGCATTGTGGAAATGTTGCCTCGGGCCCGGAATATGGTACACGGATGTTTGCATGGGGGCGACGTTTTACTGTCTGGAGATTTGATTATGCTTTCCTTCCGGCGCTTTAAACACAACGCTCGGCAGGGTCCGCAATCTCTCCAGGTCAGAGGCGAGGCGAATGCATACATGGGTCATCTATCCATCCGGCTGCTTTCCTCCGGGAATTTCAGCAGGCTAGAGGTGCACTTCCAGGTTGCTCTTTGCGCACCTCGATGGCTCCCCCATGTTGTGTAGGGAAATTGATGGGTCCCTAAAGAAACTGCTGGTTTTCTGTAGTTATAGGACTGGCGCCTTTAAGGGGCACAGCTTCCGCATCGGGGCAGCCACTGCTGCGGCTCTGAGAGGCGAGTTAGATGCACAGATCAGGGCGGCAGGTAGATGGACATCGGATGTGTTTAAAAAATACATTAGGATTGTTTGAATGAGAGCGTTAGTGTTGTCGTCCTTTTACAGTTTTACATTCGTGGGGTGGTCACAGGTTGAGGTGACCGGTGGCATAATCGACCCCACTTTTAAGGTTTAGCCTCAGTTATATATAGTGTAATGCGTCAGCGGGTAGTGTTGGTTTTAGATTTGGTGTGGTTGACTGGTGTGATTGGCTAGTATTATACTGTGCAGTAGGTCTATGGTGATTTTAGCAGTAATGGCATTGTTTGATATATGGTATCATGTATACCAATACTGCTTGTTTCATGTGCCGAAATGTGGGCTCTGTCAACCTGAGGTACAGGAGACTAGTATGGGCTCAGTCACAGGCCTGGCCTTGGGATGTCGAGCCCACATTTCTCTCTTATCACGTTAATAAATAAACGTCATTCATTTGGCCTTTTTTCATCATTATATTGGACTTTGTGTTGTTGCTTGCATAAATATATGTATATACACACACACATGTTATTGGTAAATGTACTAAAACGTAATGGTGTGAAATTATCACATTTTCGTAAATTTTACATATGAAAATGTAGGACTAGTGTTATGATTACCATATTTGCACCGTGTCACTTTTGTGTTAATGTACAATTTTGGAGAAATAACAGAGGCATTTTAACACTGATTTTTCTAATTCCAGATATTTAATAAATGATGCAACACCATCCAAAAATGTTCCCGTGTTATTTACCAATAGAAAGTATGCACAGTGCAAACATTGTAGCATAAGGCTTGTCACACATTATCATTTTTAATACAGAAAAAGTGATGTTAATATTTAAGTAAATTCTCACACAGCAACTTTATAACTATCCTAACAAAGGTTTATTTCACATACATGAACCATCTAAATAAATAACACTGTTGTAGCCTATGCCAATGAAATAAAAATGAAACATACCAGGGTGATGCAAAAATTGCATTGCACAATCAACAAATGTTAACTTCAAGTAGCACAAAGCCAATCATGGTCTCTGTGATAGCACCCAAAGCCCTTCCACTTGACGTTGTCCCTGTGCAGCAAGCACCCGAAGCCCCTCTACTTGGCGTTGTCCCCATACAACAAGCACCGGAAGCCCCTCCACTTGGCGTTGTCCCTGTGTAGCAAACACCTGAAACCCCTCCACTTGGCGTTGTCCCTGTGTAGCAAGCAACTGAAACCCCTCCACTTGGCATTGTCCCTGTGCAGCAAGCACTTGAAACCCCTCCACTTGGCATTGTCCCTGTGCAACAAGCATCTGAAACCCCTCCACTTGGCGTTGTCCCGGTACAGCAAGCACCTGAAACCCCTTCACTTGGCGTTGTCCCTGTGCAGCCAGCACCCGAAGCCCCTCCAGTGGTTTTTTTTATCCAGGTATATGAATCCCCCCAAATTACAGTAGTCTTTGTGCAGGCACCCGTAGCCCCCTCATTTGATGTGCTCCCAATGCAACAGGGATCCGAAGCCCCCTCCAGTAGGGATGCTTCCAGTGCTACAGGGATCCGAAGCAACCCAGTAGGGATGCTTCCAGTGCTACAGGGATCCGAAGCCCCCCCCCCAGTAGGGATGCTTCCAATGCAACAGGGATCTGAAGCCCCCCATTTGATGTGCTTCCAGTGCAACAGGGATCTGAAGCTCCCCCATTTGATGTGCTTCCAATGCAACAGGGATCTGAAGCCCCCCCAGTTGATATTCTTCCAATGCATCAGGGATCCAAAGCCCCCCCAATTGATGTGCTTCCAATGCTACAGGAATCCGAGGCCCCCCCAGTTGATGTGCTTCTAATGCAACAGGGATCCGAGGCCCCCCCCGTTGATGTGCTTCCAATGCAACCGGGATCTGAAGCTCCCTCATTTGATGTGCTTCCAAATGCAACAGGGATCTGAAGCCCCCCTCAGTTGATATTCTTCCAATGCAACAGGGATCCAAAGCCCCCCCAGTTGATGTGCTTCCAATGCTGCAGGAATCTGAGGCCCCCCAGTTGATGTGCGTTCAATGCAACAGGGATCAGAAGCCCCCTCAGTTGATGTGCTTCCAGTGTAACAGGGATCCAAGGCCCCCCAGTTGATGTGTTTCCAATGCAACAGGGATCCGAAGCCCCCCAGTTGATGTGCTTACAATGCAACAGGGATCTGAAGCCCCCCAGTAGGGATGCTTCCAATGCTACAGGGATCCGAGGCTCCCCCAGTTGATGTGTTTCCAATGCAACAAGGATCTGAAGCCTCCCCAGTAGGGATGCTTCCAATGCTACAGGGATCCATGGCTCCCCCAGCTGATGTGCTTCCAATGCAACAGGGGTCCGAAGCCCCCCCCCCCAGTAGGGATGCTTCCAATGCTACAGGGATCCGAGGCCCCCCAGTTGATGTGCTTCCAATGCAACAGGGATCCGAAGCCCCCCCAGTAGGGATGCTTCCAATGCCACAGGGATCCAAGGCCCCCCAGTTGATGCGATTCCAATGCAACATGGATCCGAGGTCTGCCCAGTTGATGTGATTCCAATGGAACAGGGATCCGAAGCCCCCCCAGTTGATGTGCTTCCAATGCTACAGGGATCCGAGACCCCCTCAGTTGGTGTGCTTCCAGTGCAACAGGGATCCGAGGCTCCCCAGTTGATGTGTTTCTAATGCAATAGGGATCTGAAGCTCCCCAGTTGATGTGCTTCCAATGCTACAGGGATCCGAAGTTCTCACAGTAGATGTGCTTCCAATGCAACATGGATCCAAGGCTCCCCAGTTGATGTGCTTCCAATGCAACAGGGATCTGAAGCTCCCCCAGGGATGCTTCCAGTGCCACAGGGATCCAACGCCCCCCAGTTTATGTGATTCCAATGCAACATGGATCCGAGGTCCGCCCAGTTAGCAGCATTGTGGAAGACAACCTAAATGGTGGCACGTGTTCGTCGGCTAAGTTGTTACTTCTCCCTTATATTGGAGGGGCCACACTTGATGTGAAACAGAAGTACTACATCGATGTGCCGGCCCTCACACAGTATTCTTCTCCTGCGATATCGTCTGTAGATGTGACCCCCAGCTCTAACTGGGAAACAACTGTTACATTGCCAGCCCATCCATACCAAACCACTTGTCTTCAGTCACCATGCGACTACCCACTGGCAGGTGGTGATACCATTGGTAAATCACACAATAAGATACCTTGAAGAAATACTCCTTCAAACAACAACAAAAATTCCTGCAGAACAAATATGAGACAATTTCGATCTAAAGAAAACACCATCAGTGATGACTGTTGACAAACAACCGGACACAACTGGTTCCTTGTTGTGACCACTGTAAAATGCATCATTCCTAATCACTTACAACACACTCGGCCAAAAAACAATATCAATTACATGTCATCCACCAAATGGTTATTCACTGATGCTGAACATACATCATACAGTGCAAACATTGACTTCCACATTGCACGAGTGCTGACCAAGTACGTAACATATCAGAAACCTCTGGCAGCTGCTGTTCCACATTACATCGATCATCAACACATAGCCGAAACAACCAAGAAATCAAAGACCATCAACATCAAACTCATAGATTTATGCGAGAGCTCAAATGAAGGAATCATCAAGATAGTCAAAGGCATACATGAGGGCCTTGTGCCACACCAAAGTACGGGAAATAAGGAGGTTGTGGAGAGAGTGGTCCTTGGTGGTGACGTCCCCACCAATGAGTGCGCCTTCAAAGCACAGAAGCATATGCTCAATGAAGACACATAGTCAGACCGTCTCGCAGGAGTCATCCACCGACCCAAGGGCTTGCATAACAAAAATACTGGATTCAAAGTTGCAGGCATGTGCACTGGATTAAAAGTTACAGGCATGGGCACTGGATTCAAGGTTACAGGCATGGACAATGAATTAAAGATTATACGTGAGGCATGTGAAGTGAAATGACCACTACCGGTACTGTGATTTACATTACATTTGTTACTAACCTACTAAGAATTGTTTGTTGTTTTTGTTTTGTTCTTCCTAACAAGTTTAACATACAAGTGAATATTAATGCAGATGTTCCATAAATTCACACCTGTTGTAGTCAACCATATAACATAAAATTTCAGTTCGTTCTTCAGCGATTGTAATGCAAGAGGGCTTAAGAAGTACCCGGGTAGTAAGAAACTCATACATCTACACATTTTCTTGTTGCTTTCAAGTTATCATAATAGTTTGCAGGAGAAATTATGAACAGAACATGTAGTTCAACTTCAAGCATTTCACGTAGAAAAACAGTTTTGCCATGCTGTTGTCTGCTTTAAGCATGCAGTTTATTGATACATTGTTAAGTGTGTCCACATGTACATGACAAATGATGTGTGTCGCCGTGCTTTTTTCACCCACCCACGTACATGCACATCATACAACATGTATTCATGCCCACATATATGGAACTAAAAACACACTAAAAACAGGTATGGCTCATTTAAGGAAATTTGGGGCACAGAAGGTATTAAAATATGTATATTAGTTGATGGTTATCTCCTAACAACTGCTCGCAACCACATTGGTTTAGAAGATATTTCCAGTGAACCTTCAGCGAATCTTCCCCCTGTTCATTTAGACACACTGTGTCCAAGGAGGAGCAGTAGAAATGGTTATGTACGGAAGTACTACAGATCAGGGAGTCATTGAACCTGTGTGACTTGATGCCAGGCCCAGAACTTGCCACAAAGTTATCGGCACTTGACCTGCAGACATTGGCATTGAAGTCAATGCAAGATGAAATGTTGACTTACACATGCATGCACTGTCATAAATCCTACAAATGATTAGCCAACCTAAAGAAGCATCTGTGTAGCATGCATGGCTGGTCAATCCCCCCAGTAGAATGTCAGGAACAAGAAACAGATTCTCCTAGTAGCAGCACGTGTGTAATCTCAGAATTTGTAAAGATGGCCTTGTTGGTACGAGACACATACGATGCTTATCACATATGTGATGGAGATCGGGCTGCTCGCAATGCCAAATTAGAGTTTCTGTACACATCTGTTGAGCACCATACCAAGTACAGCACATGGTTGTGGCGAATGTTAGCATATGACCTTGTCCTGTTAACAGAACGAGAGGCATATGAGTACCACTGGAAGGTTGTTGTTAACATTCTTGGAGGTGTAGGACAAAACATACCGAATGACAATTTAGTTGAAATCCAAGTAGGGAAGATCAAGAGGCAGGTGCAAAATCAGGGGTCAAATAAAACATTTGAATCAGCTCAGACGGCTTGCAAGACCACACAGATAGTTCAGGAGATCAAAGAACAGTTGAATGTTCAAACCATTCTAAACCCCACAGAGTGTCTAAACCAGCAGTTGACAAAACAAATGACATGACACTCTTGGTCAAAGAAATCATGATGAGTGAAGTGTTAACAGCACCCAACAAAGACATGAATGGGTTTTCAAAATTCTAGACATCCATGGATAAATTGAACGTGACTGAACTGCATGGATGGCTGACAAAAGATGTATACTAGACACCATGTATTCGTAAAGGAAGTCTACCTACAAAATGCTGTGAAATTGCTAATTTATTCTGAACATTAAGTAATTCTTACAAATCTTTTTTCTGTATACATTTACTGTAACTGTTATAAATAATGAACTTTATTGTTAATAAATTATGATAATCTTGCATTTAACAGTTTTAATACTTTCGTCAAAAAACACCATTTCACATGGAATGTATGACATTCCGCAATCTAGTAAATGCAACATGAAAGAATCACACGTTTGCATACATTGCAATCAATTGTATAAATAATTACGAAACATTAAGCATGACTGGTCAGTCCAAATTGTGACTGTTGGGAACAAGAAGCATGACTGGTCAGTCCAAATTGTGATTGTTGGGAACAAGAAGCAAATTCAGTAGCACCAGATGTGATCTTTCAATTTGTAAAGATGGCCTTGTTGACATGGGACAGGTAATGCTTATCATATGTGTGGAAGGTCAGGCTGCAACGACAAATTAGTAGTTGTGCACAATTGCGTTCAGCATCATACTAACTGATTTTATGTGTACTAACAACACACTTGGTAGAGATGTTTGTTTTATAATAATAAATATTAATACCGGTTGTTTGGTGTTGTATAATTGTTCTAGAATATTTACACAGATTATGACTTTGACAATATGATAGAATGTTAAACATATCTTTTTCAACATATATATTATGTTTTGTGACCAGTTTTATGAGTAACTTTTACGATGTTAACATCTGCATTTCTGGAACAACCCAAAATTATGAACTTCAAAGAAATTTATTTACTTACAAATACACAAAAATGGCAGTGAAATTCATGCAAATAGATTGTGCTCAAATAACAGAATATTTAAAGGTGAAGTAGGTTTCGAGTAGTATTTATTCAATTTGAGCCAAATTGATAGAATCAATTTATGTAATTTTTCGTGGAAATCACAAACTACCTATATCGTTTGGTCATTATGTCCCTGAAAATCTTCAGAGGCTGTGTAAATTATGTGACACTGGGGACCAAGGTGACGAATATCATTACGTACTTGTATGTCCATCTTTGATAGAAAAAAAATTGAAGTACATCAAAAAACACTTTAGGATTAAAACAAATGCTCTGAAAATGAACAAACTGTTCAATGTACACAAAGTGAAACAGCTGTCAAATCTGTCCAGATTTATTAAAGTAATCATGACAAAGTTTGCCTAACTAGCAAACATACTATCAAAACAGGGAATTGCGTAGAAGAAAAATAAAATACTTTCATAACACTATTCATATCATTATGTAATTGAAAATGTGCATTTTGAATTTTTTTCCAGAGGTCAAGAAGAGGTAAATATTGCCCAACTGACATATTTCAACAAAAAACTCAATATTTATTCATGACTATACACAAATTTGCAACTAGACAAGCAAGCAATAACAATTTCAATACCTTCATATTCATAAATCCAAGTATATACAAACTGCTGACATTCTAGTTGAACTTGCTTTGTACATATACCACTTCATAGTAGGCCCAGCTCAGTCCTATATGCTACATCAACTTTATTGTATCCACCGTACCAGTTAGGGGGATACTATGGTTTAGCGACCATTGCGCGTCCTCTGCCACATCCACATCCGTAGACACTTGCTTGTGAGCAAGATACAAGTCACAGTTGTTTACGGATTTCTTTTAAAATTTAGCTCAACATTAGTATTGGTTAGTACTCAATGACAATCGAAATTGGAGAAAATCTATAAACATTTGATAATTTTATGGGCAAAAACACCGTTTTTTTGAATATTTTTACCTTGTGAACACAAGGTCACGCTCTCATGTAGCATCGTGAAATAAGACAACAAACATGTAGTTCTCGTACTCATAAATATACAGTAAATAAGTATCATCATGGAGCCTGTTGTCATTACGAACACATTACATGGTGGCAGCGGTGACCAGGACCATGTAGAAAGATGTTTCATGGTCTTGGAAGTGACACTTGATGGGAAAGAGATATTTCAGACGACTCTTCTGATCGCCCGCAAGTACGTGACAATGGGTAGATGAGCAATGCACACTGCTTTTGCTTCAAGCTAATGTGAAGCGGACACTGCTTTGGCTAGTTCCAAGAACTCTACTTCGACTAGGTTGTAGAGGTATAGGTATATTCTGTCACGTGATCACAGTGATGTCGGTGCATTGATGATCCTCATCAAATAAGCAGCAGAATTTGATTGATAGACTTCACGTTCGAACCTGGAAATTGGCAGGGATTTCCGTAAGTTGTCCGGGATGCGGCGGACGCAGATGAGGCGAGTTGACTCATTGTGATTTTTGACATTTGTGATAAAATTTCTGTTGGTTGGGTTTCCCGCCAATGGTCACTGCAGGTGGCTACGTTACCAGCAGCCAGTAGTGATCGTCACCGGACCGTGATGAATACTTGTTGTGTTTGCCATTTCACAAGCCTATCCAAGCGCGACCGATGGCAGTGCACTAATGTCAGCTGAGGTAGTGATTACGTCGGTCATGCATGAACTCCGTCGTGGAGTGAATAAGGTGCGACTTTGTGGTAAATTGCTGAGATTTCTCAACTTCTCAACATGCCCAAGACAAACTCAAAGACAAAAAAAGATTGTTCAAGCGAGCGAAGTGACAATGTCAATCGCAGAGACAGCGACCGCTACGACTACATTGAAACCATTCTGACGAGGCAACAAGATATGATGGAACTGATGCTTCAGAAACAAAACACCATGATAGCGGATATGATGAATAATTTTTTGGAATGCATCAGCAAAATGGTAGAAACAAAGCTGGAATCAATGCAAAATGAAATTTTTGCAATAGCGAATGATCATCAAAAACTAACCAAAGAAAATTCTTTGCTGAAAAGAACCATTGAAACTCTCAAAGACAAATTACAAACTGTAACAAAACAAAACGTTGATATGGAAACACAACTGGATGAAATCGAACAATACTCAATGCAAGATTGTTTGGTTATAAATGGATTGCCCGAGGTAACAGCCGAGACAGATGAAAAAACTTTTGTAACAGATGATGGCAGATGCTTTGCCCAATCCATCCATGGAGTGGAGCCTCCTGGACAGACAACAAGCATACAAAGACTTTAAACAAATCACAATGCATATTGATCACAACTATTCATGCATTGTTAGCCTTGTATTACTCTTAGAGTACTTTACTTGTGATGTGAGGACAATTGTCATTTATATAAGTTGCAGCAAAAATGGGAAGACATCTTCTGCCAACTACGGCGGTCTGCGCGCGGCAGCGACGTTACGATGTAACTAAATCTATAAATTATATTCCGCCTGGTAGATGTAATTTGGGCACCGTTAAAACTGTTTATACATCATTGAAATGGTAATATAAAATTTTGTAAAAATATGCGTTTGTTTGCTGATGTTCAATTGAATATTATCTTCGTTTGTAAAATACAGAACTTTGTTAATATTGAAGTTCATAGAGGTTGAACAAAATATTATCAGATTATATAGTTTATTATGATTTTTGTGACATTTCCTGGCTTTGCATTGGTCATGTTCCTGATGGTTGAGTGGCATCTTCAATGACAAACTGATGCAAACATTGTACAGCAGTGTTATATGTTTTATATATATATATATATATACCATATTAAACAAAAACAGTTTTTGTAACATTATAAAAAATAACAAGGAAAACAATTGTCTCATTCCTATCATCGTAATAATTATTTTTTATTAATAAAAGCATTCATATCAGCATCAGTAAAATATTGGTATACATCATGTAACGTGTCTACTTTTAATATTCATGATGAATATATATATATAATAATGATAATGGACCGAAACAAATAGTTGCAAATATAATTTTGCAATTTCAAAATTTGCAGATTAAATCAAATTGTGTCTTTGATCACAAGTCACACAGATGTACATGCAACGAAACAGCAAGAACATTGTGCTTGTTGTCATAAAAATAAGACAGACTTTTTAATGTTTTTTTTCCGAAGCTTCGAATCCCCTTGACAACCACTCGGGCAAGTTAAAATTTTGGCGGACAAGTAGATTTCAAAACTTACTTGTCCAGCGGACAAGTAAATATTCTGGCTTATTTCTATCGCTGTTGAGGCATTTAGGAGCGTTTGTAACATTTGTTTGAGGCATTTAGGAGCGTGTGTAGCATTTGTTTGTAGCATTTAAGAACGTTTGTAGCATTTGTTTGTAGCATTTAGGAGCGTTTGTAGCATTTGTTTGAGGCATTTAGGAGTGTTTGTAACATTTGTTTGTAGCATTTAAGAACGTTTGTAGCATTTGTTTGTTACATTTAGGAACGTTTGTAGCATTTGTTAGTAGCATTTAGGAGCGTTTGTAGCATTTGTTTGTAGTGTTTGTATGTAACTAACGCAGCAACAACTCCAGTACTAGGAGAATATGCCTTCTAGGACTTATCTTTGCCTATGGTGAATTATTGAGAAATTAATTCTTGGATAATCCTTCCATAAAGACCCAAAAACCATCATAAACAAAACGAATGATTCTAGGGAAATAAAAGTGATCCTTATAATGTTAACTACGGGGGTAATTACGTTTTCACTTTTTCCTCACTGCTCCCCACAGCTATATTTACTACCAGCATGTTGCAGCTATTACTTCACTCCAATACAATAGACCGATTTTTTGAGACCCCCTGATTTACGAATAAATCTCCTGGATTGGCGTTTCTGAAACTTAACATGTATGAATATAATCAGTATTATGTCATTAATTGCTACTGTTTTTAAAGGCCAAGGACATTAAAATTTTTAATATCCGTTGTTTTTGCATAAAACCGTACTTTGGTGCGTGGTTAAACATTCCTTGCCATTTTGGTCGTTCCTGCCAATTTATGTGGTAGAGGCATCTTTGAGAAGTCATGGCCTGGCGTCTATCTCAGCACAGGTCGTTCATTTCATGTCACAAGTGTGTGACGTCACACCAGGCAATCTCACATGAGCGAGAATTCGTCGGATGTGCGACCATATTGGTTTTGTGTGACAACTGACCTTCTGGAGCACGTTCGCTTGATTTGAGTTGATTTGGTAATAATTTCGGATATATTTATGTTGACAAAGGATAGATAAGAACACCAGGCAATTGACAACCATGGTAAATAGGCGTGTCGTGTTTGGATGCAGCAGCATTCCCGTCCCAAACCAGGTGTCCATACACAAATTTCCCACACTGTGAAAAGCGTAGGGACGCTTTGTTCAATGAACCAGGGATCACTGGAGTATTGCATCGTGCCCCTCTTGTATCTTTATATGTAGCAAACATTTTGTGCGAGGTTACTTTGTGAACTGGTACTCGTTCACCATGGGATTTGCCAAGAAATTGTTACGGAAGAAAGCTGCAATCCTAATGTGTACCCAGAGCTGTCACCAAACGTTGACATAGTCCGTCCACCCACTACCAAACCAGCTCCAACAAGAACAGTTATCAGGAAAAGGGAAGTCCACAGCGTAAGCGTAATGACACATTGCTATGACCAGTGTTACACCACATGGTAACCCTTTCCTTTTTTGTAAAGTGTTTGTAACCGCATCATGACAAACATGAATTTTACCTCGAGCGCACGCGATTTAAACGGTGAACCTTGCTAAAATCACTGACACTGTATCCATGCCAAATGGCCATAAAATTAAACATTAATGTGTCCCCAGGTTTCTTCCCTGAAGTTTTCAACTGGAAGGAAAGAACCGCAACTGAGAAACATGTGCCTGAGTCTGGGAGACATGACAGACTCATCTTCGATGGAATGTCCATACAGAAAGATCTGCAACTGGATTCTTGGGATGGGGAAACCAGACTGTCGGGGTACTCAACCTGGGAAGGGAAGCCAACGCCTTAGACAAATTACACAGTGTGCAGGAAAGTAAGGGAAAGAACAATAACACATTGTTAGCGTCGCATGTTCTCCAGATGGAGTTTGTGGGACTCACTGGATTTGTGTTCCCATTTGCCCACTTCGCTACCGTCAGTGTTGAAGCGCACCATCCTGTTTTATTATTCTGGAAAGCAGCAGAAAGCTATTAACCACCTCTTTGATTATGGTTTTCATGTTCATTTTTGTTTGTTTGATGGCGCCAGTGCTAACCGGTCATTCTTAAATCTGTTGTTTCACCCACTTCAACGACTGGACACCAATATGATAATTGACAACTTACAAGTTTTTGTTGAAATTGTTTAATTTTTCTCTATGTCTAGAAACATCAGAATCAAAACAAGCACTGTAAGCATGCTGCAAATGCTGCACGGCTGAAGAAGTTGTTTGTTACAGCGTTAAGGGTGTGACAATTAATTGCGGTTCACGGTATTCACGGTTTCAGGCCAATTGTTCGATGCACCGTTTTTCAATTTGCGTACCGCAGTTTATTTTGATTTTTTTAAATGGCACATCAACGTTTCCGTAGCTTGCACTCAGCTGGGAATCCTGATGATAAGGCATTTCGTCCAATCATAGCGCTCGATTTCGCTGCACGTGACATGTTTGCATGGGCTATCCCAGACCCAACACACTATCATGGCGAGCAAGGAAAAGTCTATTAACAAAGCATGCATCGACTTATAGGTCGTATGTTTCGAAACATTTCGACCATCCAATGACAGAAACACCTCAGGGAGTCAGAGAGGTATGGAAGGACACAACTGTCCGTAGGATTTGTTGTACGGTAATGGAATACAAGACTGGAAGTACCACCAATATGATCCAACATTTGAACAGACAACACCCAGAATATTCTTTAAATTCGGTTGAATTGCGCATCACGAAGAGCGTGTCATGTTTATATCAAATGTCACCTTTACACATTGCACATGTTAAGAATCCATATTTCTAAACACATGTAAACGAACTGAGCTGGTTTGCCCAAGGTCATACTGGCAGGAGGAAATTCGCTTACGCCTTATGCCCTAGTGTAGTGGGAGTGACGAGGATGGGCGAGGTAAGGTTTCTAAATAAACATACGATAATTATGTAAGTTAAAACTACTAAAACTGTTATTATGCACTGTATTACACCTTACTAATGTGATATGTACAAAATAAAGTTGGAAGACGAGGGACTTGAGACAATAATGCATGGACTTCACATTACTCAGCGGGACGTTTGTGTGAGTTGAAAAGAAAACTGGAGGAAGAACTGCGCATTACTAAAAAGGGAGAATTACCTCATATAGTTCGCCAGTTGAGTCAATTAAAGTGAGAAGTGAATGAAAATGATGTCAAGCGTTCTCAATAACCTGGGATGGGGGTGGATTCACACAGGATCTATGGTTCTGTCAGATTGGGCTTGCTGCCATACTGAACATCCATCTTGGGCAAGCCACACTCGTCACACCCATCAGATATCCAACCTACGACAATAAGACAACATGCCACCCAAGCTTCAGAACAGCTCATTAGATGCTACTTTCTTTGAAGGTATTGACAGGACAGTAAACAGTAACTTCTCAACCAGTGATCAGGTGACACAATGTACACAATGTGAAACAGCTGTCAAATCTGTCCAGATTTATTAAAGTAATCGAGACAAAGTTTGTCTAACTGTTAAGCAAACATACTATCAAAACAGTGAATTGCGTAGAAGAAAAATAAAATAATTTCATAACACTATATTATTATGTAATTCAAAATGTGCATTTTGAATTTTTTTCCAGAGGTCACATCAGTCTGGCTGTCTGGGGAAATCTAGTGGCCCAAGTAGAGGTAAATATTGCCCAACTCTGACATATTTCAACAAAAAACTCAATATGATGAATTGGAGCAGTCTGTTACCATAAAACACCACAAGACAGGAGTAGTAAGCCTTGGTTTCTTGGAGTCTTTGGAGAACACACCAGGAAACACTTTAGCAGTTCTGTTTAGAAGAGAAGTTACAATTCAGTCCCAAGATGGCTGCCGTGGTGTGACGTCTTTTGGTTTCGTGAGCGAGATAGAGGATTGAGACGTAAGTGATTTATTGTTTGTACATGGCTTTGGACCGCATCGGTCCATGCCGACAAAACGAAGAGGAGGTAGTGCCTCGGATGCTAGGTGGCACCGGAGACAGACGCTATGCTACTCCGGTTCTTGGATCTTTTAAGCAATGAGACAGTCGTTAATAAGCTACGTAGCGTGCTCTATCCAAAGTGTCTGACTGACAAGTTAGATGCATTGTCCACTAAGTACTATTACTCAGTTGAATGAGCGGTTGGACAAGAAGGATCAACATGTTGCTCCTCTAGAAGCAAGACTGTCCTCAATGGAGGCTGAGCTAGATGAACTGGAGCAGTATTCTTGTAGATCAAACATACGATTCTTCGGAATTCCCCAGTTGGACAAGGGGGAAGATACCACCGGCAAGTTGCTGTCTATTGTCAACAAAACACCTCCCATTATGAGCATGGATGTAGTGACCAGCCATCGTCTTGGACGGCGATAGCCAGGTTGACCAGTGATCATCAATATTGCCACTACCCACATGTGTGACATGGTCATTCATGCGAGACATCGCCTGTGGGAAAGCGGCAATGGACCGACGATGTACGTCAATGAGGATTTAACACGTCGACGAGCAACGCTGGCAAAGAAGACCCGACAGATGAAAAAATCTAAGCAAATAAACGATTGCTGAACTTTCAACGGCAAAGTGGTCATAAAATCCCTAAACGGTGTTATAAAGGAAATCTGCACTGACACCGGTTTGAACAGGTATTGACTGGGATGGCACATGTACAAATTATCAAACGTTGGTTTTGTTCGCGGCAACGATCTTGTGTGACTCATATGTGACTCATCGCAGTGACTATAGTGACTGACTCATCGACGATACACAGCTGCCATTTGCTACTGGTATTGGTATTCAAAACTATGTATGTTAAGTCTAGCCAATGGAAACGCTAACAAAAGTACATCTACCAGTAAATATATTTGTTTACTAGTCTTGTTCGTGGCAATGAGATGCCAATTAATATATTTCCCGATCTATCGAAGGCCTTTGATACTATTGACCATAATATTTTATTATAAAAATTAAGATACTACGGCCTGAATGGTTCAACTCTAGTTTTATTTGAAAATTATTTATATAACCAAAGACAGTATGTTGAAATTGATGAAATGTAATCAGAAATACTACCAATACAAATCGGAGTTTCACAAGGCTCAATTTTAGGACTTTTATTGTTTACTATTTACAGAAATTATTTCCCACAAGTCAGTAATATATTTAACTTCATTATGTATGCTGATGACACAACACTTTCCAGCACATTAAAGCATTTTAGTGATAGCACACAACATAAAAACAAAAGTATAGAATCTCTAATAAACAATGAACTCTGTAAAGTTATTGAATGGCTAAACATTAATCAATTGTCATTAAACAAAGACAAATATATGATTTTTCATGTACGCAACAAAGATACGCAAATTCCTACTCTTAAAATAAATAATATCAATATTGATCGAGTGGATGAATTTAATTTTCTAGGCTTAACTCTGGACACAAATCTAATATGGAAAAAACATTTAGACAAAATTGCAAATAAATGTTCTAAAGCTACAGGTATATTAAACAAATTAAAGCATGTACTACCGTTACAAATAAAGACACTTTTATAAAATAAAAAAATATTAAATATAAATTATTGTATTATGGCTTGGGGATACAAAGGCAGACGAATAATGAGAATTCAAAAAAGTTTGAATAATAACATTGAACAGGTATACTCAGAGTTCCCGTTAGCGTAATATAATGCGTGTATACCCAGGAATTTTTGCATTTCACGCATTATTTTGGACACCATTGCGTAAATGTACACAGGAGTTACGCGTTTTTAACCTGCCCTGTTGCACGCAATCGCGATTCTCTAGAAAACTGCCTATGTCGGCAAATTACATGATAGCGGTTGAAGTTTTGCGAACACAGGTCTAGAAACCGATGATTTACCAGCGATCCGATTGGCAATACCAATCCCAGTGAGCACGCACTCCCCGTGACCCGGACGCACGCAGGTCCTGATTTCAACGTCGGAAACAACCGAATTATTACGAAGATTTGCGCGGGAAGCGTTCGCGATGAGACAAGTGAGAAATCAACATAGCCATAGTGTATGCTGCAAGTGTTGTCCACGGAGTCGTCGTAGCAACCCCAAAATCTCGCTTAACACATCTTACGTTTTTGTAAACTGTGATCGCTATAAAATAGTAAGTGTATTTTTACACGTGATATGTATAATTGTATGTGTGTCGTATATTACATATTGTTGTGAAGAAATTTGGGACGTGGTTGTTTTCGTGCCGTGGCTATAATTAACAAGCCTATGCTATAGTATAGCCTATACTACAGGTAAGAAAGAAATGTTAACGATCACTGGATTTACTTTTCAAATTAAAAAAAGAAACTTATTTAATTTATTGGCAATGTGTGGTGTTGCATATAATAACTCTTCTTCTTCTTCCCCTTGCTCCCTTGCGGGGTGGGGTCCACGACACTTGGTAGCTTCTTCTACTTTTCTTATCAGTTCTTTCCACCTCTCTCTCTCTCATCCGCAATGGCCGTCCATTCACGGCTGTTCACGCCAGCCCTCCCCAGTCTCTTTTTGTATAATAACATTATGTATTATTTATATGAGCGTACGCTAGCAGTCCAAATAGCACCGCGCACTGCATCAGCAGTGAGCGTCTTCGACGTTGTCTGGGAACGCCACCGGCTTGTATTATCGCTCACAGCTGATGAAACCGCGGTAATATTTTAACGAAGTGTATAGTGCACCAAAAGTCGGTACAATAACTGTGGCACTATTGCACCGACAGTTTCATGTCAAATCATCGTCGCCCGAGGGATCTCAAACGTTGAAAAGACATCTGAGTTACTCGGATGTCAGCGATGATGAGGCAAGTGAAATTTTTTGTGGGTCGTGTAGATGGAGTAGTGATGACGACGACGATGTTGTTCACTGTAGTAGCGATTTACGGGAGAGTGTAGAGAAGATCAATGCCATTCAAAAACGATCGGAGGAAATGATAGACGAAGATGTATTTATAGCGACTATCTCCAACGCCTGCGTGCTCTATGCGTCCAAGTCACTGTGTCGTGAACACGAAGGCCTTTGTATGTCACTGTACACCCTGGATCAGAGCAAAATCCTGAATGCACTGAATGAGGCAGTGGACCAAATCGGATATGCATCGCATACACCGGAGTGGGGTGACTATACCATCCCACGAATGAAAGAGACTCTACGTGAGCGAGGTATATCCTTGCTGAATGAAGGTAAGGAGGTGCCGGCGAGAGCTAGTCTCAAAAAACAAGAAGACGAGCTCACAGCGGAAATGAGGGACTTGTACCTGTTGTACTCAACTGCAGCCAACGCCTGTATTCGGCGTGTAACCAACAGACTGGACCGTACCTTCGAAGATCAAGACGTTGACTTGTACAGAGTGAGCAGTGACTTGATCTATGACACTTTGAGGTGGACAGTGAGACATATGCGATTTAAAGTGGACTTTCCGTCGTGGACACATGATACTATACCACGTGTCGAAGCCATCCTGCGCACTTGTGGTATAGCACTGACGTCTGACCTTAATTAACAAGGGCGTCTAACGAAACTGTCACTTACACTCATCATCATATAACCTTGTTCTTTTTTATTGTGTTTAATAGGATGACGGTGAATTAGGTCGTATACGTCGTGTTTATACGGATGACAACGACGACACCGATGATGATGATGACGTCGATACACAAAAGCACATTACATGGGCACCGAAAAAAAAGATGTCATCGAAGGCGTGTCGAGGTGCCCTTGCGTCGTCGCCTTCTCGAAGTACTCCATGAGCGTCGTCAGCAGGGTCCTCATACGACGTCACCGACGACGACATTCGATATGACATGCGATAACGTCACCCTCGATGCATCTCCTGCTGACTTGTCTTTAGAGATGACCTGCGTTGACGACGACGACGACACATCATCACCGTCGTCAGAATACGAACAACTTCAGTCGAGTAAATCTATATTTGACCTGTCACCCCATGGACTATTAATATGGGCGACCTTTCTGAACTGCATGCCGTTAGGCTATAGAGAGCCTTTCGTTGCTCTGGCATCTCTACAGAACAATATAGCGCACTTGTCTAACGCGTTGTATTCGTCGACGCCGACTACTGTGAGGGAAGCGGTGCGACACTGCTGCTTTGACATTGCCCGAAATATAACTCGGGACGAACATATCGACGCTGTCGTATCTAGTATCCATAGAGAACATTATAGTCATGTTCAATTTGAAAATTAGTTGTGTAGAAGGGTTCTATGACAAAAGAGGAAATGCACCTCTACAATGTTGTTTGAGGTTAGTGGCGCCTCGTCATAGTAACCTAGTAGTAGTAGTAGTAGTAGTAGCTTAGTCGACGTCTACCTGAACGGAACGCTCGTCACCCCTTCGACCAACACGTACCCGTACCGCGCCTACATAGAGACGCTGCTGGGTTACGGCAACGACGCCAAGGAGTCGCAACTGACCAGTCAGTTGTGGTGCAAGGACACGAGTAATCGTATGGAATCCGTCGAAATAGTCGCCGGAGATGCGAGCAACGTGGGGTTCGTCACCAGACGCGCCAGTACGGTTGGGAGTCACGTAGTCGACATGATGGGTCGTATCCACGCGGACTTCTTCCTCCAGGATAAATTCCTCATCAACGGCGTCGACATGAAGGTACGTATGGTACGCAGCAAGGACGCCTTCGCGCTCATGGCCGGTGGAGGCAACACCGCCTACAAGGTAAAGATCGTCAACGCTGCGCTCTGCGTCAAGAAGGTCACCCTCAATCCGGCCGTGCAGATGGCTCACATCAAGACACTCGAAAAAAACCACAGCCAAGTACCCGATGCGACCCGTCCACTGCAAGGTCTTCTCCATTCCCACAGGTACCCGCTCGTACACGCACGAGAATCTCTTTCTTGGTGCTCTTCCAAAACGTCTCGTGGTGTGCTGCATCGATAACGACGCCTTCAACGGATGCTTCGAAAAAAAACCGTTCAACGCCAAAAACAACCACATGAACTTCTTCGCCGTGTACGCGGACGGACGACAGATACCCACCAAACCTTTCCAGCCCAGATTCGACAGCAACCTCTTCGTCAGGTCCTATCACAGCCTGTTCACCTCGACGGGTAAGGTGTGGCAGGACGAAGGAAACGGCTTGACTCTCAAGGACTTCCGTCACGGCTACACCTTCTTCGGCTTGGATCTCACTCCTGACGGATGCGACGACTGCTCCTTCCATCTAGTAGAAAAGAGCAACCTACGCATGGAGCTTCATTTCTGTGAAGCACTGCCGACCACTGTGGACATCATCGTCTACGCCGAGTTCGAGGGCGTTCTGGAGATCGATAAGAATCGCAACGTCATCTTCGATCATTGATGGAAACCCTGCAGATCGCCCGTCTACTCTTTCGGGATACACACACCAAGGACATCGTTCGTAAGGTCGTACCCAAAGACGTACTACTCACCCAGACGATAGACGCTTACCCGGTCGCCTTCGTCTGCAACACGCACAACAGGACGAAACCGGGAGAACATTGGATAGCACTGTACGTGGACGATAATGGACAAGGCGAATACTTCTGTTCGTATGGCTTGCCGCCACGACACGTCCAATTCCGACGATTTATGGATAAACATTGTGTAGAATGGACTCATAATTCAAAGAGACTTCAGAGTCCCGTATCTAACGTTTGCGGACAATACTGTGTTGCTTATCTCATGTTTCGTTGTCGTGGACTTCCTATTAAGGAATTCGTGAAAGGTTTCGGCACTGATTTGGTAGCAAACGATAGTCGTGTGTTCGACTGGCTTAAACTATTGAACTAAGATACACATGCGTTTCATTATCATCGTCATCATATGATTCGAGCCTATGGCGCGGTGGTCACACACCCGTAAGCTCACGACCTCTGCCGCGGAGTTCAGTCACCCGTAAGTCGTAATATCATCACGAGCCACTGGCGCGGTGGTCACACACCCGTAAGCTCACCCGTAAGTCGTGTCATCACACTTGTTGCGGTTTTATACTCATTACGCTTGTATCTTTAGTCAATAAAATTCGTGTGCACACGTATACTTCGGTGTTTCGTTCGTTATTTCATACACGTGCATTCATACACATACACACGCGCACCCCTCCGTCACCAGAGGCACCACTCTAGATGACGGTTAGGTCCACTTCTTTCCGCTAGGGGAAGGTCACGTCAACATAAACACGGAAGCACCCGTCAGTTTACGTATTACTATTCTCAGGTCACGTGACAGGAAGTGCTATACATTATAGGAAAACAGGAAACGGAAGTGTATGATGATAGAAAATTAGTTGTCTAGCAACACTGTGTCTGGTTATAGGCACTGTATACCTTAGATGAGACGGCTAGGTCCACTTCTCTCTCTGCTAGGGACGCTTAGGTCAGCAAATGACGACAGAAAAAAAAAAAACCTAGGTCAGCTAAAATAGACAAAACTGCACATGCACCTGCTGAATTACGTATTGAAAACGGCTCACCTAGTACTCCCTTTCTATAACCCTAGAGGGTTATCGCAACACATGCGGCGCATGCACGCCGATATCTATCATAGGGCTAATTTCCAGATATTCTCAAAAGCCCGATGGTCTAGAGAGGAATTGGTGCTCCTAGCCCGCGAGGAAAACCGGCTGGTGGCGGCCGGTTGCCAGACAATTAACATTACGTTAATTCGTAAGTATCGTGAATCACGTTCTGCGGACGCGATTAGGTGTGTGAGGAAGAACCCGTTCTATAAGAATCTGCGGGATGAGCTGCGTCTTGCGTCATTTAGTGACGACGACTTGGCTGTGACCAACGTGGTCTCGTTGGGGGGACTGAGAATGTAATCTCTCAGCCCGAGCGTGTTGTAATAAGAGTCGAGAGTGTGGGTGCTGCGGCCCCACCCGTCGGGACGCCTCGCGGGCGGGAACCAGACTCGGTGCGTGGAGATGAAGGGAGGGTCCCCGAGGGCCCCCCTCTCCTATTGAGGTAGGCACCCCTACAGATACTACACACTACGACAGGGCGGCCCAGGTGGTCTTTATCACTCCGGAGCCGAAATCTAGGAAAGGTCTTAAAATCTTTGGACTGAGGAAATGTTAAGGCGCATGGCTGAAGAGGACAGCCGGCTGGCTGCTATTGATTGTAGGTCTATCAATCAGGAGCTGCTCAAGCTCTTCCCGGAGCGAACGCTCAACGCAATAAAAGCAATGCGTAGGCTGGATAAGTATAAAATCCTAAGAGATGGTGTAATAGCAGCCGCTGTGCCTACTCGAGGCCATGCGTCCACACAGGAAGTAGCCTGTGCCGTGGAGGCAGGGGGGTCTACCCCCTCCTCCACGCAGTCTGTAGTCATTCAGGATGGGGTCAGAGGGTCTACCTCTGCCCCACCGGATGAGTCGACTATCTCGGAGGGTAGGGGGTCTACCCCTCCCTCATCATCCATGACCTGTCTATTTCGATGGAAGTAGTTCACGAAGAGGAAGACAATGTTAACAGAACTTTCAGTTCTGACTCCAGGATGAGTCCGCCCTGTGACCCGCGTCTGGCCCATCAAACAGTCGCGGGAGGCGGTGAAGAACTAGGTAGTCCTAGTAAAAATTCGCCCCATTTACAGGCTAACTTCAAAGATTTCGCCATTTGGCAGGATAAACTCTTTGAGGAGTTGGCCTCAAATCAAATATACCTCTGTGGGATGGACTCCATGGAGGTCGGTGAATTTGTCGTGGGTCACCTGACTAACGAGCAGAAGGTTCTGATCGATGACGAATATATTGCATGGCTGCGGGCCGAACAGCTGGCCGCACCACATAGGAAGGGACCGCGGCAGAGGGAGAGGCGCCGCGAAGCCCGTCGGGAGGATGCGGCTGGCCCAGCGGCAGTCGGGGGGCGAAGGGCTCGACGGAGGGTACAGTATGCAAGAGTACAAAAGCTGAACAGTAAGAACAGGACCGCCTGCGCTGACCAAGTGTTATCAGGCGAATGGGAAAGAGACGTGACCTCGGGCACCACTCTAGAGGACCAGATGGTCTTCTGGAGTCGAGTGTTCGGGGAAGAGTCATGTGAGGATCACCGAGATCCCATGACCATAGGACCAGTCTTCTGGGACCTAATCAGCCCAGTTACCATACACGAGCTATGTTCAACCCTCCGCAATACCAGGAGTGGTGCAGTTGGGCTTGATAAAATTTCCCTGTCCGAGGTGAGGGCGCTTGACCCTCGTGCTCTCCTCGCTCACTTCAACCTTTGGCTGTTCGCCGGGTACCAGCCCGCTGACTTTCGACGAGGTCGAACGGTGCTGATACCCAAGGTCGCGGAACCTTCCGGGCCCGGGGACTACCGGCCCATTTCCATATCGTCATATATTTGTCGCACATTTCATCGACTCTTGGCGACGAGGTTATCCGATCTCCTGGCGTTCTCATCTCGACAGAGAGCCTTCATTATGGCGGACAGTCTGGCGGATAATGTTTTCCTCCTGAGATGCCTGCTCAGGGACCGATGCGAGGACCTGAAGCCGCTTTCAGTGGCCTTCTTAGATGTATCCAAGGCTTTTGACTCCGTGTCATACGCCTCGCTGATGCTGGCGGCGAGGAGGATGGGTGTCCCGGGGCCGTTCGTTGAATACTTGCGTAGTCTATATTCAGATGCATCCACGACCCTTCAGGTCGGTGATCAGTTCAGCAACCCCTTACAACAGCATAGGGGTGTGCGGCAGGGAGATCCTCTCTCGCTGCTGCTGCTATTTAATTGTATTATTGACTGGGCCGTGTCGACGCTCGATATGGAGCTTGGCGTGAGGATCAGCGAAAGTGGCCCTAGGCTCAATCACCTTGCATTCGCCGACGACATTGTGTTGTTGGCCGAATCAAGTGTTGGCATTCAAAATCTTTGCCAACGGCTCAGTAAAGCGCTCAGCAAATGTGGCCTCAGTCTGAACCTGGAGAAATCGAAGACGCTCAGAATTGCGGTGGACAGCAAGGCGAAAAGGTGGGTTTGCGACCCACACCCGCTCGTGTCCTTAGCAGGGAGGTCATTGCCCGTCGTGACAATATCCCAATGCTAAAAATACCTGAGGATTTCAATCAGTGCGAGAGAGGCCGACTCGACCCGAGAGGAGCTTCTCACCCGTGGGTTGAATCACCTCACCCTTGCTCCTCTGAAACCTCAACAGCGTATCTTTATGGTTAAAACGAATCTTATACCCAAGTTACACCATCGTCTAGTCCTCTCACGGAGCAATTACTCCGTGTTGAGGAGACTAGACAAGCTGATCCGAAAGTGCTTGAGGTCGTGGCTTAAGCTGCCGCATGACACAGTGAATGCTTACTTTCACTCAGAGGTTAAAAGAGGATTCGGGGTTCCCTCACTTCGATTAACGATACCATTCATGAAAGCAATGCGACTAGCGCGGCTTTCGCAATCCTCGGACCCTGCAATCGTCGCCCTCGCGACAACCTCTTCCAATTTCACCAAAGAGAGATTCCGGTGCCACTCTCCCCCCAATAGAGTCGAAAATGAGGTTGTCTACGATCCTGCCTCGGCCAAGAGAGCCCTAGCCTCTTCACTCCATGCGTCAGTGGATGGTCGTGGCCTAAGAGCATCATCGGAAGTCCCGTCAGTTAACAGCTGGGTAACTGATGGTACAGCGAATCCATCAACCAGAAGATTAAGCAAGAGCAAGACTGATGCTGTGTGCATTGAAGACGGCCAGGTTTCGGGAGAGACGACCACGTGCAATGTGTGTTCCTGCTTCTTCCATCAACGGATGCTGCCACATCTTTGCGATGTGCAGGCAGCACGGACTGAAGCTGTATGAAGAAACGTTGTCGCACACCAGTTGGCACACCGCACGGTACCAGGTCGTGCACAGTGCTTTTCATGATGTGGAAACGGATCCTGCTGCTGTGGCAGACGTCACTGTGTCTGCTGTGCATGTAGGCCCACGGCGAGTACCACAGACCACTCGTGAGAAGTTTTATGCAGCTAGACACATTTGCATGCGTCTAGCAGGAGTTGTGTCTGAGGCATGTGGCACAGACTACGATGACAAGATGAAGGAACTTCGTAGCTTGCTAGTCATGGGAGTCCCAGAGTGTCGCACCACAGGCAGAGAGTGTCGCGCCACAGACCGAGTGTCGCGCCAGAGGCCGAGAGTGTCGCGCCACAGACCAAGATTGTCGCGCCACAGACCGAGAGTGTCGCGCCACAAACCGAGATTGTCGCGCCACAGACCGAGATTGTCGCGTCACATACCGAGAGTATCGCACCACAGACCGAGATTGTCGCGCCACAGACCGATAATGTCACGCCACCACCTTGTGATGTGGCATCAATTAAATTGCCATGTCGCATGAGAAAACGGGGCAGACCGAAAGGGAGCGAAAAGGCAGTGGTAGGATTACCAAAGAAGAAACGACGTGGCATTCATAGATCCGGTACTAGCAGGAAGAAGGAGAGGATGCTGTCATGGTTTGTGTCTCCCAACCATGTTACTGCTGCCCTTGCTGGCAGTAAGTTGACGGAAGAGATGATAGAGACAATACCTGAACAGTTGGACAATGCATGTGTCAGTGTTACTGTGTGTCTTACAACCATCAAACGGTTCTTTACAGTAGATGCGTGGAAGTGTGTTCTGGATGTAGTTCATGTTAAACATCAGAACTGTATACACATATGTAACGTTTGCCAGAGCGAGATTGATGACAGCCAAGAATCTAGTATCAACTACGACAATTGTTTGTCATGGGCCCACCTAAAATGTACTGCCAGTGGGAAAGCAATAAAGAAGCGACAGTGGTTCTGCATGAAGTGCACTGCCATGTAAATGTTCTGTTAACAACAAAGGCACACAAAATATACTATTTTAAGAGTATGTTTTTGTACTTGGAATGATTGCATAGGTAAACAAGAAACGAGATAAGAATATCATTTAGCAACATAAATAAAATACTGACTATTAACAATTAAAAAAAAACGTTTTGCCAAAAGATGTAACAAAAATATGCTGCCTCATCAGCGTACTAAGCCCTAGTGCATTCATTTTCCAGGAAGGGGTCGGTAGAATTAAACGTAAGATACAGTCATCGATCCGCCATTTTTTGAGAAAAAAACCTTGTGGCGATGCAGTGTGCCAACCTGATATTGTACCAATGGGATCCGGAACACAGCCTCAAACTACTCAGCCAAACAAACTGAAAATTATCAAAATCTACGCAGATGGAAGTTTGGTGTCTGCACTGTATCCGGAGTTGTACAAGGCTGACAGAGATGTCACAGGCATCTTATTGAATAGCTCACTGTTCGATGAGGAAACATCAAAAGCCGACCTGATGCGTATCTGTCACAACAGAGAAGAAGGTCTTAGATGATATCTCTACAAGATTACCATTTCTTCTAGATGAAAGGATGCCAGAGATATCCCAGCATACAGAACAGAATCAATCAAATGGCCCACTCGGGAACCGGTAGCTAAGAGTTCTGCCCCTCTTCGTTGGGCGGTCTATCCAGCGAAGTTGTAAGTGCGCACGCGTTGCATTATTCAGCTAGAAGTTTAACAAATTGATGGGACGTACTCATACGCCTGTGCTCCCCGAATGTGACGACGACCCGGATGCGATATCGAATGCCGTATTGAAGAACCATTGTACGACTTTCAACTTGCTAGTCACCGACATCTGCGGTCTGGTTGAGAAGACATCCAGCAAATCTTCTTCCAGCATTGACGTCATTTCTTGAAGCATGCTTAAATCTAACATTGCCATTCTGGGACCAGTATTAACCAGCATTGTTAACATGTCTATCGTGTTGTCTCTAGTACGCATACAGGACGACATATTGCTTTCTCTGGATAACAAGAAGAGCGTGATACTGGTGCTACTAGATCTCAGTGCCGCTTTTGATACTGTCGACCACTTTCTGCTGTTCAATCAACTGCTCAGAACTGCCGTGCGTGGCAATGCACTGTGCTGGTTGAAGTCGTATCTGTCACAGCGAACACAGGCAGTTAAAGTTGGCAACATCATTTCAAGAAGTGTCGATCTAACATGTGGTGTGCCTCAGGGTAGCGTGCTCGGACCTCTTCTGTTCACGATACTGCCTTGGATTCAACCATGTTTTTGAACATCATCAACTACGCTATCATATGTACGCTGATGATACGTAGTTATATGAGGACTTTCCCTGTGACCAGCCACTTACAATGGCCACCGATCGAATATCTCGTTGTACCACCGATGTGAAAGCGTGGATGTCTTTCAGTAATCTCCTGCTTAACGAGAACAAAACCGAGGTGATCGTCATATCTGCAGTGAACATTCGGAAACTTGTTTACCCGCCTGTTGACCAAGTCATAGATGTATGTGGCTAAGCTGTTTCGCCGAAGCCGGTTATCCGCGACATCGGCGTTCTACTCGACAACACTATGTCGATGACGAATCAAGTGCGTCGTGTTTGCCAGGTGGCATATTGTCACCTCCGAAGGATCGCGTCAATTCGGAAATGTCTTACCACTAATGCCTACAGAACCATTGTGAACGCCTTAGTCATGTCACGTATTGATTACGGCAACGCAATGTTATATGGTCTGCCGGAGACGCACTTGCGAAAGCTGCAGATGGTACAGAATTCCGCAGCACGTCTCATTACCGGGACAAGGAGACAATAACAAATAACACCTGTTCTGTACCGTCTGCACAGGTTGCCTATACGCCAGCGGATCGAATTCAAGCTGTTACTGCTGGTATATCATGCAGTGCACCATCTCGGCCCTGAGTACATTTAATCGCTCGTGACATCCTACACGCCGATCAGATCACTTAGATCGGCCGAACAAGGTCTGCTGATTGTTCCGAGATATCACCTTGAACATTATGGCCATCGTTCCTTCTCGGTGGCGGGCCTGATCCTGTGGAATGCCCTGCCTCATGCAGTCAGGCATGCAAACTGTGTTGCCACTTTCAAATCACTCTTAAAGACGTACTTATTTCGACAGGCCTTCAAAGAACTTTGCAGTCCGCATCAGTGACATCTGTGCAATGTTGACATTCGGTTATGTACTTAGGCTGCAGTTATTTTTTTTTTTTTTTAATTAGCATATTATATGTATTTATTTTATTTTATTTAAGCACATTATTTATTTTAGGTATTTAAACGGCTAATTCATTTAATTTATGTATAATATATACACTTGTAAATATATATATTTATTTTTATTCAGGTTTATCTAATTTTATGTAATTTTTATACGCTACTTTTAAATCATATTCGTTTACCTTTCTATTTAATATTTATATTTAATATGATTTAGGTCATTTAATGTAATTTACTTATACTCTATGATTGTCAGCGCCTTTGAGCAGATTTGTTATCCGGACACACGGCGCTCTATAAATGCTTTATAATAATAATAAAATATGTTTAGCATCAATGAAGATGGGGCCACTGCTCCATCAAGCACTCCAGTAGATGGGGTAAGCGAGGCGATTGACAATGGGGGGACCTACGGGTCAAGGTTTGATGATCTGTGCAGTATGCAAGATAACATACGCAATGGCTAGAAGTCTGTCCCTCCACCAAAGGAGCAGACATCTGGAGTACTATCATGCTTTAAACGTACCACGAGTGTATCGGGTTGGTTGGTCGCACGAGGAGTGTGTACTGATGGCCAGGGAGGAGAACCGGTTGGTGGAGGTAGCCAGAAGGGTTGGGCCCGTCAAGGTTGTGAGAGTAAACGCAGATCTGTGTCGGGCATTCCCGCACAGATCATTGGATTCTTTGAATGGGTTGCGAAAAACACCTGCTTACAAAACCCTAAGAGACAGTCTGGCGGATGAAGTGGGCGCCTCCCCTGCCGGGGACTCCCCTGGCCACATGATTGAGGAACGTGGTGTTAGAAAATGGATCACCCCCGAACCCAAAGATAGGACAAGTCCCAAGATAAGGTGGCCGGACGAGCTATTGGCCGATGTTGCCAGGTGGGAGGTGTGGCTAGCGGTGGTGGGTGATGATATGAACATACAATTGGACAAGATATTTCCCCAGCGTATGCTGGAGGGAATAAAAGGCATGAGAAAAACGCCCAAGTATAGGAGTCTTCTTGACTCTCTAATGCGAGAAAGTGGTAACCAGCTGGACCCCATCGAGCTAGTCCGCCCTCCTCTTGGTGACATCGTGTCATGTTGAATACATTGACTTATTGTCAAGGAGTGAATTGATGAAGGACTCAGAGAGAGAGATGATACGCTCCTGACCGGAGACGTACAAATCGAAGCTGGCGAAGAACTGGATTGGTCGACCGAACCAGAATACGAAAACGACGATACCCCCGAGAAGGCGATGCCGAGTCCGTCTTGTAATCTCGGCGTGAGCCGAACTGGCCGAGACGACGGTGCAATTGCTGCGACTCATGATTTTGACAACGATATGGTTACTGAGAATGTCAGTAGCGCTGGTATAGGTGTTGGTAAGGAATTACCTAACTTAAGTGAGAGTGTAATCAATGAAGCTCACGAAATTGACAACGATATGAATACTGAGAGTGACAGTAGTGCTGGTATCTTTGATGGAAACAATTTACCTTACGTGAATCAGAATGTAATCAGTGAAGCTGATGTCTTATGGTCAAAGGTGTTACATCCGAAGAGTATTGATAAGGATACCAGTGTAAATGTACCGAGCCTGGATCCTGGTCGTGGGTTGCCCGATGATCATCCGGCCCCGATCAGAGATACCGTGGAACAGACAAACTGTATGGGTGTTGATTACAACAACTGGAGAAAGAAAGAGTGATGAACTGATACTGGCCCATGGGTATTACACAGGATGGGAGGACTTATCTGGAGTGTCAGCCAGGTCAGTTAAGCAGAGAGCAGAAAACGAAAATCAATTGTGAATATCTAAAGTGGATAAAGTCAGAGTTGGGCAATGCCCACTCCAGGAAAGGGCCTCGTAGGAGAGTCAGGAGGCGGGTCGCTGCTGGGCGGGAGGATACGACTGGCCCGGCGGCTCCCATGGGAAGGAAAAAGTGGAGGAGGGCAGACTACGCTCGTGTACAAAAGTTATACCGAGCTAACCGTAATGAGTGCTCGCGCAAGATTCTGAGTGGTGAGTGGCGTAACGAGGCCACCCGAGTATTCCTCTGGAGGACCAAGTGGTCTTCTGGAGTCGAGTATTCGGGGCTGAGTCTCAACATGACGATCAAATCGTCCACCCTCAGGGTATGATATTGTGGGGCCTTGTGCAGCCCATTACGGCTGATGAGATTTATGCCGCCCTGCAGAAAACCAAGGATGGTGCTGCAGGGCTCGACAAAATCTCACGTGATGATGTACGGAAACTCGATCCCTATGTCCTCCTAGCACATTTTAACCTGTGGCTGTTCACTGGGTACCAGCCTGCGGAATTCCGTCGCAGCAGGACGGTCCTGATACTTAAGGTGGCCGAACCAAAGGAACCAGGCCAGTTTAGGCCAATAGCGATTTCGGCTTTCGTATCTAGAGTCCTCCATAGGCTGATGGCCGGAAGAATGTCTGAGCTAGTGGAGTTTAACTCCAGACAGAGACCTTTTTGTGAAGGGGGATGGCATCGCGGATAACGTGTTCCTCCTAAGGTGCCTGTTGAGGGACAGCTGTGAGATGCTCAAACCGTTGTCCGTAGCGTTCCTCGATGTATCGAAAGCGTTCGACTCGGTGTCCCACGCTTCTCTCCTTTTGGCAGCAGAGAGAATGGGGGTGCCTGGACCCTTCATCTGTTACCGGCGTAGCCTCTATCTTGAGGCAACAACGGTCATATGTGTCGATGGCCAGTTGAGCGGCCCCTTGGTGAATTACCGGGGGGTGAAGCAAGGGAACCCCCTGTCCCCTCTTCTGTTCAACAGCGTCATCGATTGGGCCTTGGGGTCTCTTGATCCTGAAATGGGTGTGGTTGCAGGTGGGGGTCCTCGCCTCAATCACCTGGCATTTGCGGACGATGTCGTTCTCCTGTGCCGGTCGTCGACTGGCGTCCAGCATCTTTGCTGTCAGTTTGAGAGGGCGCTGGGGCGCTGCGGTCTAACGCTGAACCTGCAGAAGTCGAGGATGCTGCGGATAGCAGTGAATGGGAAGGCGAAGTGAATAGGAAGTTGGCCGCGGTGTCCATCTCCCAGAGCTACAAATACCTCAGCGTTGCCATCAGCGCCCGAGAGTGTGACTCAACTCCGGAGGATATCCTCAATGTGGGTCTGAACCAACTAATGTCTGTCCCGCTTAAGCCTCAACAGAGGCTGTATATGTTGAGAAATCACCTACTGCCGAAACTACATCACAGGCTGGTTCTATCAAGGTCAAGTGGTGATGTTCTCAGGAGACTGGACAAAATGGTACGTGGTAAGGTTCGAACTTGGCTTAAATTACCACACATTGCCACAAACGTATATATCAATGCTGATGCGAGGGATGGGGGCCTTGGGGTTCCGACTCTGAGGTACTCCATCCCATTCATGAAATAAAACAGCCTAAGCAGATTGGCCAATTCACATGACATGGTCATAAAAAATTTGATATCAAACTCACCAACATTTGCCCAGGAAAGAGCGAAATGCTCTAACCCCCCGATTTCTATCAATGGGATGGTAGTCACTAATAAGCAAGAGGCAAGACGTGCTCTTGCAAATGAACTTTACAAATCGGCCGATGGTTATGGGTTAGAGGCGTCAGCCACGGTCCCGTGCGTACACTCCTGGGTCACGGACGGGACTGCACTCATGACTGGCCCCTCATTCATACACGCAACCCAAATAAGAGGAGTCACCGTCGCTACTAGAAAGAGAGCTGCTAGAGGCAGACCGAATGTAAATGATAACTGTGACGCATGCGGGCAGACCGAGACCTTGGGACATATCCTCCAAGTCTGCCACAGGACATGGGGGTCACGAATAAAGTGACACGACGCCCTCATAGAGAAGTTGCTCCGTGACCTGGAGCTCCGTGGCTAGTCAATTACGCGCGCTCCGATAATACCTGTGCGGGGAGGATCCCCCAAGATACCAGACGGGGTGCTGTATAAGCACAACACTTGTTGGGTCATCGATGTGTCCGTTGTCACCGATAACGCATACCTCGAGCTAAGTACAACACCCCGGCTGTCCATGACTGGTGCCAGTCTAACTGGCCTTCCCATGGGGAAACGGTGTCATCTTGTTAGGGGCCCTCGTGTTCAACTGGCGGGGGATTATGTCCCCTCGGTCTGCCAGCATGTGCCAACAACTTGGGTTACCAACAAGTAAAATCAAACTCTATGGAGTATGTGTCGTTGAGTGGGGGTGGAGGCTGTTCAGAAACTTTCACCACTGCACTGAGAGATGGTGCTAAAGGGCACTGAGTGACGCCAGTCTCTTATTTGTTGGTTTGATTAGCTGCCCCAATCTACACAACGCCTCATATATGCGTAATAATTATATATTAATCGGAATCCTCCACCCGCTGTATTATTTAATTCACATTGTTTAGTTTGTTTGGTTTAATTTTACAACACGTGCGTTATTTAATTAATTTTCGGGTGTTGAGTGATAAGAATTAATTTTTTTCCGGTAATTTCCACAGCTAGTTTTCTTATGAAGCGACAGATTCATGTTTATCAACAAGATAACGACACATTGAAACTGGTTGCCATGAGAGGTATGCCACCAAAATCTAGATGTGCATACAGAGGTAGAGAAAGTGATCAGGTTAGGGAAAAAAACAACTGGAGAGAGTAACAACAAACCAAGACCACTTAAGGTAATTATGAAAGACCCAGACAAAAAGATGAAGTTATTCCAAAACCTTTCAAACCTTAAGGAGGCTGACCCAAAATATAAATGCCTCAGCATTCAACATGACCAAATGCATAAAGAGAGAGAGGAAAAAAAAACTACTAGAGGAGGCAAGGGCAAAGGAGAATAGAGACTTGGGGAAATGCATATACAGAGTGAGAGGCCCACCATGGGCCAGGAAAATTTAAAAAAATCAAGCCCACAAAGGGCGAGGAGGAAAGACACTAAGAACGACAAAACAGAAAACTAATGTAAACAACATAAATTATACACATAAACAACTAAAATGCATGTAAACAAATGCAGATAGTTTAAAAAATAAACTCACAGAGTTCAAAACAAGAGTTCAAGAAAACAAATGCATGATAATAGGTATTACAGAGGTAAAACCAAAAAAAAAGAAATATTTATTAAACCCAGCAGAACTGGCATAGATGCATACGATTTATTCCATAATATAGTAGACAAACAAGGAAGAGGAAAGAGGAGTAGTCCTGTACACACATAAATCACTTAAAGCAACACCCTTTCTGTCTTTGGAGACTCGTTTTCAGGAGTCAGTGTGGGTGGAAATAAAATGAAATAAAAAAGATAACCTTCTCATAGGATGTGTCTGTAGAAGCCCAGGGAGTTCGACCATCAATGATGAATATCTGAATAAAGTGATTAGCGAGGCAATGAGCTATCACCACTCACACTTTCTTCTGCTTGGAGACTTCAATTACCCAAATATAGACTGGCACAATTGGTGTACTACCTCAGATAATGTTGAGAATCCCGAATTTAAATTTGTAGAAAATATAAGAGATAATTTTCTCTTCCAACACGTTACGCTGCCCACAAGGGGGCGATTAGGAAACAAATCAAACATCCTGGACTCAACAAACGAAAAAGGTATGATAGATGAAATGGTACATGAGAGTCCACTCGGGAAAAGTGACCACTCTGTTCTCATGATAACGTTCAGGTGTTATGCTGATATACCAAGTAGAAAATGGATCAAATACTACTATGAAAAAGGAGATTATAAAGGAATAAAGGAAAAATTGGATAACACTGATTGGGAAGAAGTAATTGGATAACACTGATTGGGAAGAAGTAATTTGATAACACTGATTGGGAAGAAGTAATTGGATAACACTGATTGGGAAGAAGTAATTGGATAACACTGATTGGGAAGAAGTAATTGGATAACACTGATTGGGAAGAAGTAATTGGATAACACTGATTGGGAAGAAGTAATTGGCAATGGTAAAATAGATGACCAATGGACAAAGTTTAAGGGACATATTAAAAAAATAGAGGATGAGTTCATACCTCATAGAGAAGTTAGTAACACAAACATACACAAGGGGAAAGTACCCCTAGATAAGAAATTGATAAAAACAATTAAAAAAGACACACACTGTGGAAGTGTTATATGAAAACCAAAGAAGGGAAATACTATAATGAATACTGTAGGGCTAGAAATCAAGTCCGTAAATTAACTAGGAAGATCCAGAAGGAGTTTGAAACGAAGTTAGCATCAGAAGCTAAGTCAAACCCAAAAGCAGTATGGAAATACATGAATTCCAAAACAAAAAGTAGGGAAGGTGTTTCAGATTTGAACAGAGATCATAATGACCCGAAATCGAGACTAACAAATTCTGACAGGGAAAAGGCAGATGTCTTAGGTAACTTCTTCTCAAGTGGTTTTAAGGTAGAACCAGATGGTGATATCCCCCGCATCCTGCCGGTGGAATTAAAACACAGCATGGAAAATTTGACTATTGAGGAGGAAACACCCTAAATTCCTAAAAGAATTATCGACCCAATTATGTAGACCATTAGCTAGGCTTTTTAATAATTCTCTAGCTATGGGTGAGCTACCAAAGGAATGGAAACAGGGAAGGATCTCAGCAATATATAAAAATGGGCCAAGTGGCCCTGAAGTCCTTTGGACTAATACGTCTATATGTGACCCCGGCTGATCAAATGAGTGATAAGTTAAGTAACATTGTTTTCTTACATCCTTGTAAAGGTTTGGTAGGGTGCTTTACACGGTTTCAAAAATTATGACTCTACAAAAATTGGCAAAGTTATGGAGCATTGAACATGGTAGGGGTCAAAAAGTGAAAATGAACAAAACGGCTGTTGAAGTTTTACATTATATATGCAAATGGATTGCATGGAAATATTACATGCACAACATTCCAATGTGGCACACAGTATGTAATATGTATGTTATGTTGCAATGATACACTGGAAGTACAAATGTGCTGCTACAAAGACTTATCAAGTTATGCCAGATTATGTCTTTATGTGTAAAACTAAGAGCACATATTATTTGAGAGCAAAAGGTAGACTCACTGTTTGACACAGTTTAAAACCTACAGGCAACTGTCCAGTTTAACAGGGACCTAGTGACTTAATGCTGTCTGTGGACACAAGCTACTTCCAGTGACCAATTACAGATTAGTCAGTTTCCATCAAACAATAGCAGGCAGAGAATCTTAGCTCCACAGCTGGGTATAATACACAACCAGAGCCACCACTGATTCATGGTCAAGTAAATTAGCTCAATGTACCAACTAAGACAATACACAACACTGTGAGTGACAGTGTCCAGAGTGAGGCCTAAGCAGTGTCCTCATTGCTGAATAGATCAATTAAACCTGCCAAGTGGGTGACATTCTGCACAAGTGTTCATTAATCCTTAGTGATTGTTCAGAACACCAGACTAACCACATACCTTAAACAAAGTGAATGTAATTGGTGAAGAACAGGCAGTGTTCAGATAGGGGTATTGGTTGAATTGTATTTGTCTCGACACAAAAGGCTTTATTGTGCCTTCATCGATTATAAGAAAGCATTTGATTTAGTAGACCGGTCCTCACTGTGGTCGAAGATAATTTCATGCGGTATTAATGGTAATGTGTTGAAAGTTGTATACAACATGTACAAAAATGCTAAATCATGTATACATCAGGGCCAGGCTGTGTCAGCCTTCTTCTCATGTGATGTATAGGTATAGCAAGGAGAAAACTTGTGTCCTTTGTTATTTGCTATTTACCTGAATCATTTTGAACACTGTTAGTCACAATTATAACGGACTTGACATGGCAGCTGGTGAAATTTACAACCTTAGTGATGATGATGTAGAAAATATGTTCTACTATATGCTGATGACACGAAAATGATTCAATCAAATAGAGATTTCTTGCTTGTGTATAGCAGAACTATGACAACTCTTCTAATGGTTGACATTTGGTTGTTTCAGGTGTCAACTATATTGTGAATCTGTAATTATTATACTATATTGATACAATTGATTTACACAGTACCATGTCTACACAAGGCATGGCAAGCGTAAACAGAACAGTAGAATGCATTTTATATCAATAAAGTGTAGGATATTTCACTTTATGGTTGTCCAGAATATTAATTTTCTATGTTTGTCACCTACAGGTTTCTACAGACAATACATCTTTAACCAATAGACAGTCACACCATTTTATAATAATTAAATGAACATCAAAATAAACACAACTTGCAATTATAGAAAATCAATAGTTTTGAAGATAAAAAGTGTTAGGCAACTGTTCAGTCTAACAGGGGTCAAGTGTGTCTACTCTGCCTGGGCGCTGTGACCAATTAAAGATTAGTCAAGGTCTCAATGGAACAGTAGCACTTGGCTGCAGAGTTTAGTCATGCTGTTGACTTTGTGGCACATTAAACAAAATCTACTGTTGGGGGTGGTCTCAAGGGCCCTTCTCAAAGCTACATCACTAGATAATTTAAAACTTTTGCACTTTGGGGGCCCCTTAGAATGATTCAATCAAATACAGATTTCTTGTATATAGTGGCAGCATCCTAAGATACATCTATGCAAAATAAAAAAAAAGTTGCTGAAGTTTTTGAAAAAATAGGCAAAATGTTACATTTTTACCAGTTTTGGGGTCCTTGGAGGCCCTAGGGAGCCCTTAAAATTATTCAATCAAATACAGATTTCTCGTGCATAGTGGCAGTGCCCTAAGTCTATGCAAAATTAGAGAAAAAGTTGCTGAACGGTTTCTGAGATACGGCAGCTAACGGCGGACGGCGGATGCAGAGTGATGGCAATAGTACCTTGGACCTTCGGCCAAAGGACTAAAAAGGGAAGCTGTAAAACTGCAGGAAATTACAGACCTGTAAGTATAACGAGTATATTATGCAAATGCATGGAACAATGCATAAAAGACCACATTGTTAATCATATGACAAGTAATAACCTTTTTAGTAACCAAAAATACGGTTTTATTAAAGGTCGTTCAACCGTACTACAACTGTAAAATATTATGGAATCTTGGACCAATGCATTAGATAGAGGAGACTCTATAGACACAGTGTATTTAGATTTCATGAAGGCTTTTGATACCGTCCCCCACAGAAGATTGATAGGCAAACTAGAATCATATGGTATACAAGGCTCAACATTACGATGGATTGAAGCATTCTTGTCTGATCGTATACAACAGGTCAGCATAAATGGAATAAACTCTGAGTGGACAAGAGTAACCAGTGGCATCCCCCAGGGGAGTGTCCTAGGACCAATCCTATTCATTCTGTATATAAATGATCTACCAAGCAATATAGCTTCAGACTTATATATGTTTGCAGATGACACTACATTTTTTAGAACAGTTAATAACGCAGATGACCATAACACACTACAAGAAGATTTAGATAAATTACATCATGGTCTAACCAATGGTTATTAAAATTTCATCCAGACAAATGTAAACTGATGCACATAAGAAAAAAGATGAACATATGTATACTTACAATTTAAAAATCAATAATACGGTCTATGAGTTAGATCTTATAGAAGAAGAAAAAGACGTTGGGGTTAATATTGACTCAAAGCTAGAATTTGACAAGCATATCAACCAAACGATTAATAAAACAAACAGTATAATGGCAATTATTAGAAGGACGTTTACAACCTTAAATGAACATAGTTTTATACCACTATATAAAGCCATTTAGATTACGCAGTAAGCATATGGTCCCCTTATAAACAAAAATATAAGGATGCGATAGAAAATGTGCAGTGACGTGCAACTAAGCAACTCCCAGGAATTAAGGATATTCCTTACCAAGAAAGACTTAAGAGGTTGAAACTCCCTACATTAGCATATAGAAGAACACGCAGAGATATGATAGAAGTATATAAACTGTTAAAAGGCAAGTATGATATGAATGTATCTTCTAACATTGTCAGGTTATGCAAAGACTGTGAAATAAAGGAAGGAACAAAGGGTCATAGTTTGAAATTATTCAAAGAACGTTCACATGTAAATACAAGAAAGGAGAGTTTTTCAATCAGAGTTACACAAATGTGGAACAATTTACCAGAACAGGTAGTAAATGCATCTAGTATCAGTTCATTTAAAAACTGCCTAGATAACCACTGGAGAACAGAAGAATTCCTCTACGACTACAAAGCCGCCTTGCCAGGAAGCCGTAGAGCTTTTAAAGAAACAAGCGCAGATCTGACCACCGAGGCCTCTGCCTATGGTCAGAAACAACCTAAGTAAAGCTAAGTAAGTAAGATACCAGCTGATCATTTCCAAGATGCACAGCCAATAACAATGTTGAATCGCCTATATGATCATAGGCAAGCTGGCCATTTTGACCTCCTGATTCCAACTGGACTTACTGTTGCAAGTTCCAAGTTTCCATTATCAATGTCCATTCATGAAATTGTACTATCACCATTTTCCGGCTGAGGATCAGCTGCCAACAGACACTGGACTGACAAACAACGACAGTCACCATTCTCCAACTGAAAATCAGCCGCCAACTGATACTGGGCTGACAAACAACGAGAGTCACCATTCTCCAGCTGAGGATCAGCTGCCAACTGACTCTAGGCTGACAAACAACGAGAGTCACCATTCTCCAGCTGAGAATCAGCTGTTAACTGACACTGGGCTGATAAACAATGAGAGTCACCATTATTCAGTTGAGGATCAGCGGCCAACTGACACTGGGCTGACAAACAACGAGAGTCACCAATATACCACATGGCGAAACCACTGGCAGACTGAATTTAGTAACCTACAACGCTCAGCTTTTCAGCGCCAGGAAAAGACAGACAGTCACAAGGCTACAGCTGAGGCTTTTAGGTCAAAATCAAATAAGTCAACCATCTTGCATGCCATGAATCCTGCACGAGAAGTTCAGGCACAGAAGGTAGCTCTAAGAAATCCAGTGCTTGAAGCCCAACTTCGTCTCATGAACAACAACCTAAAACTCGGGCATGATATCAGTCAGTTCTCGGATGACTTAAAGTTTCTGGGCTCAATGGGAATGCCTGGTTTTTAGAACATACATAATCTGTACACGAATGGTAAGGAGTATCAGTGACGAAGAAACAGAGAAAGCACTCAGAGGGATGAAAGTGAGAAGACTGTAGGAGCAGATGAAATACCAGCTCAAGCTTGGAAATGTATGGGCAACTTTGGTGTAAAGTTACTATGCAAACTTTTCACCTGTGTCATGACTTCAGAAAACATGCCATCGGCTTGGAGACAGAGCATACTGGTCCCAATCTTCAAGGGAAAAGGTGATATTCAGAAGTGTAAGAACTATCGAGGGATCAAACTCCTGACGCACACCTTTAAGATATGGGAGAGAGTCATAGACAAGAGGATGAGAGAATGTACAGACATACATGAAAGTCAGTTTGAGTTTATGCCAGGCAGGAGTACCACAGATGCGCTTTTCATTCTCAAACAAACAATAGAGAAACACAGGGAGGGACAGAAGGACATCAGAGTGGTATTTATTGACTTGGAGAAAGCATATGATTGGAGATATGGAGGTGTGCGAGAGAAAGGAATGTACCGGAAAAGTACATCAGACTAATACAGGATATGTGCCGGGGGTGTGAGACAAAGGTACGCAGTGTGGCTGGTGAAAGCAGCAACTTTGGCGTAGAGGTTGGGTTGCACAAAGGATCTGCATTGAGTCCATACCTGTTCCTCATATTGATGGACGTCTTGACGGAGAAGGTGAGAAAAGATGCACCAGAATCAATGATGTTTGCAGATGACATTGTGCTGTGTGGAGGAAAGGAGGTAGACATGACAGAGTACCTGGAAACGTGGAGGAAGGCACTGGAAGAGAGAGGAATGAGGGTTAGTCGACCAAAAACCCATTTCATGGAATTCATGTTCGAACGGAATGAGGAGATAAACAGACCAACTTTAAAGATACTGGGAGACGAGCTGGAAAAAGTGACACACTTCAAATATCTAGGGTCAGTCGTGGAAGAGACAGGAGGCATGGAAATGGAGATCAAACAGAGAGTGAGTGCAGTTTGGAGAAATTGGAAGAAATGCAGTGGAGTGTTGTGCGACAGGACGATACCAGTGTAGTTGAAGGGGAAGATCTATAAAACAGTAGTCAGACCAGCAATGCTGTACGAGGCTGAGACCTGGGCAACAACGAAAGGACAAGAAGGAAGGATAGAGATGAATGAGATGAGGATGCTGAGGTGGATGTGTGGAGTAACAAAGAAAGATAAGATCCGAAACGAATATATTAGAGGAGCAACAACAGTGACACAAGCATCCAAAGAGACAACAGAGAAACGACTGAAATGGTACGGCATGTGATGAGAAGGGAAGAGGAGCACATAGTGAGAAGAGTGCTAAATGCAGAGATACCAGGAAGAAGAAGGAGAGGGTGACCGAAGACCAGATGGAAAGACAGAAGAGACATGGAAATCGTGGGTCTGAGTGCAGATGTGGTGATGGACAGGGCGACATGGAGAAAGAAAATTACCAGCCATACCAACGACCCCAGATGACGGGAAACGTCAGAGAAGAAGAAGATAGAATCTGTACACTAGTTATGATGGTGCCATGGACATTGTAACAGCACTTAGTGATGCAATTATCCAGCAACAAAAATCCCTACTCCAGATGTCCCCCTTCATAGGACTCATCTTAGACGAGTCTACAGATGTAGCCATTCATAAGAAATTGATGGTGTGCGTGCGATATCTAAAGAATGATGGCCCAGTACTAGAGTATCTACAAAATATGGACGTGCCAGATGGGACGGCCAGAACCATTACAGAAAGCCTGCGAAAGTTGATGTTACATTGGGAGTTACCATTCTCCAAAATATCATCACTTGCCACAGATGGTGCCTCCGTTATGACTGGTTCAGTTGCAGGTGTGGGCAAGTTGCTACAACAGTACAATCCAGTAATGATTCAGATTCGTTGTGTTGCTCACCGCCTGGCACTGGCCGTTGGTCAAGCCACCAGTGCTGTCGCTTCCTTCAAAGAATATCAAAGGAACCGAAAACTGGTTTACAGGTTCTATCATGACTCTACAATCCGATACGAGCAATGGGGATCGCTCTCCAACAAGACAGTACCAGAACAGTAACATTGAAAGAACCTGCTAGCTTCAGATGGCTGTCCTTTGGATCAGCCGTCAAAGCTGTATGGGATGTGTACCCAGCCCTATTGCAGGAATTGGAGCATGAGGCTTCCATCAGGGCAGGTGTTCCCAAGAACTAACGACGGCAAACATATAGATTGCACCAGATTGTTTTATAAATAGCTGCTGACGCCAATCATTGGCCAACAAAATATTTCTGCCGTGGAATAGCACAATTTATACAGGGCCCCTTTAAGTAGTTTACATACGAGATGTATATCAAATGATATGGAGATGCCACCTGTTTCAGTACATTCTGTACACTTTGACCAGTCAATGTGTTTCTCAGTCACAACATGCCACATGACACATGTTTGTGTCGGGCACATGAGAATGTCAACAACCAGAGCTCTGTTGTCACAATACAACCAGCAGTGAATCAAACAGAATGCTGCATGTTTCAGTTTAACGAAACAAGTTTGAAGACTGCAAGAATGGCACGAAGCAGTAGAAAGAATGCCAAACAGAAGGTACAAGCTAAATTTTGTGATGACAAAGTCAAAATGGAAGCTGCTGAGTAGAGGCTGAAGAAAGTGGAAATAGTCATGTCAGTTAATGATGCTGTGACTGCAATCAGTGTCTCTACCAGCCTTTCTATGACGTGTGTTCATGAGACGTTCACAGGAAATACCATACCAAGTAATCAACAAGACATATAGGAAAATTCTGTACATCTTCTAGCATGGTATGTACAGGTTGATTTTGTAGAATATTATATATGCATCTATCAAGATCAGGTAGTCATCTTCCATCGATGACAAGGATGAGGGGGTAAACAAACATCACAGAAATAATAAAATTATTACTGGTACAAAGAAACTGCTGAGAAGAGGCTGCAGAAAGTGAAAACAATCATGTCAATTGATGATGTGACTGAAATCAGTGTCTCTCTAAGACATGTGTTCGTGAAATGTTCACAGGAAGTAGCATGCCAACAAGACATGAAGGGAAGTTCTGCACCTTCTAGCATGGTACAGGTTGATTTCTCAGAACATTATACATGCGTCTAGCAATACGAGGTGCACTGCAGTCAGTGGAAATCTTCCATCGTTGACAATGACGAATGGCCAGTTGATCATAATGACATTTTGTGGGTAGACCAACCATATAAGCCAAGAGCAATTCTACAACATCGCAAACAAGCTGCTGCATCGGGATAACACAGCAACACTACCAACCTATGAATGTGCCGAATCGCTCGCCAATGACTTTGCATACTACTTTGACGATAAAATCCAGTGTATTCGCACCACACTACAAGCGCTACATGTCCATGACATGAGTACCGATTTTGTGAGCATAGATCACTCTGTCACAGACTGTCATCTCTCTCTACCTGTCATCTCTCTACTTTTGTGCCTGTCACACAAGAACAAACCACGAAACTACTGAGCAAGTCATCATCGAAGACTTCCAAACTTGACCCGATGCCTTCAAACTAAATAAAAGAGTGCTCTGATGTCATGACAATGCCTATTGTGAACATCATTAACAAGTGAACATCAGTAACAAGCATTTGTGGAGCGGCAAAACAACAATCTGTACTCTCTCTTCAAGTATATGTATATTTTTGTATTTTCAGCACTCGTTGCGATTGTACTTTGTGAATTTAAGTGCGTGAGCATGCCCGAGTGATAATATAGTGTTATACGGTTGACTGGCTTTTGAAAGTAATGTCGTAGTCACTTCTTTAGGATGCAGTCTTGACAAAGTCAGACTCAACTCTCGCATGTTTATCAAATGATAAATATTATGAGTAAGTTCTGAAATTATTATTTAAGTTATTTGATCAACTGTGTTTTAATTAAATTGTATGCTGCATATTGGTTTTAAAACTACTTAGGACTAATTTTCAAGCACACAACTCATTATTTGTTCAACTGTGTTTGAGGAGAAGGCCATGATGTTGTCCATGGAGATGGGCCACGATGACTTCACCGCCTCAAACGGTTGGCCGTCACGTTGACAGAGAGGCTACAACGTCAAGCTGGCAGTGTTGTGTGGGGAGTCTGCCGAGGTGCCCCAGGACACCGTCGATGACTGGGTGAAGCATTTGGCTGCACTAATAGAAAGGTACGACCTGGCAGATATTTTCAACGCAGACGAGACCGGCTAATACTACCATGCCCTACTGAACAGGTCGATGGTAATCAAGGGAGATCCTCGCAATAGTATCAAGACTTCAAAAGAGTGAATCACCGTCTTGTTGGCCAGTTCGGTAGCTGGCGAGAAGCTGGCACCGATGGTCATTGGGAAGGCCGCCAACCCGAGATGTTTCCGTGGCGTTGGTAAGTGTCTTCTTCTGGTGACGTACCGAGCAAACCGAAAGGCGTGGATGACGGGCGTGTTATTCACTGAGTGGTTGGAGCGTCTGAACAGCAAGATGCGATCACAGAAGAGTAAGTTATAAATCACGACATCGTAAAATCAACAAGTCTGCTAGTTTGTGACTCGCAAACTTAACATAATCGTCTCTACCTCCGAAACTTCCTGTTAATATCGCCCAACGCTATTACTACAAGCAGAAACTTTAGACCCTCGGTGTCGACAGAGGATAACGCCTCGCTCGACTGCACCAGTGCGACAAAGCCAATTGCAATGGGTGGTGATTGACGAAGCATGTCATTGTACTGGCGCGACAGTACAAAGTAACTGCGACCCGTCATGCCTGGACGATCCTAGGCTAACATTACTCGTAAGCACTACTAGGCTAACATTACTCGTAAGCACTACTAGGCTAACATTACTCGTAAGCACTACTAGGTGTCGATGCAAGCAGACGTGCGGTAGCCACCTCCAGCAATTTACCAAAAGGTACTGAAAAATTTGATTAATGGCTGATGATACTTGTCTGTATATGATGTGTAGTGCAGCGTGAAGCCGTGACAGCAATAAATGAACTTCACATCGCAATAACTCTCAACCTGATTCAATGATTTCAACCGTTATGCTCTACTGAACACAATGCCCAGAAAACCAAGCACCAAAACGTCCCCAGATGACCGTGGAGTTGACGCCGACACTGGGCGTACTCAGCCTTTAGAGGGACACGTATTGAGAGATGCGTTGTTAGAGCTTCTAAAAGACGAGGATACAATCCAGAACATTGCAACATCCACCAGCGAAAGCATTATCAACAAACTACTAAAAACACAAACATTCACGATCAAAGCCATCAGGGACTCAGAACAATTCAGCGCAATTAAAAAAGATGTGTATAACTACTTTAAGGCTAGCAGCATTGACGCAAGCAAGACAACCGCAGAAGTAAACGCAATTAACGCCAAAATACACGCTCTGGAAGCGTCCAGAAGCTTGAACAAGCGAATGTGGCAGTGCTTGACCAATTAGATGAACAAGAACAATACAGCTGTCGAAATTGCCTTGTATTTCACAGAGTTTCCAAACAATAATAAGACAATCGCGGTGACTGACCTGTGCAGCCGATCGCTCGGCGTGACGATGGACAGTAGCAGCATCGACCGCAGCCACCATCTTGGCAAGCCAAATGGAGACAAGCCACGACCAATAATCGTTAAGTTCACCAACTACGAACAGCGACAGAAGATCTCTTCTCCACCAAGCAAAAGCTTAAAGGTACAAAAACTGTCATAACCGAGAACCTAACGAGGCAATGCAGTGTTTTGTTGTCGCAAGCACGATCTGCAGCTGGAGTGACATGGACAATGGACGGACGTATTGTTTGTCTTATGTGCTCCGGCCGCAAAGTAAATATTACCACTGACCGCGAGCTCCAGCAACTTGGACGTTGAGTGTTGTGTAGTGTCTCCAGAAACCCAAAAATATAGAATGGCAATGTATTTGCAAGTTGTAGGCATTCTGCCAACATGCTCTAGCGTTACAAACATGTTTTCTCACCTGTTTTTGGTTCGTCTTGTTTTATTGTTTTGTAAATCTGACTGCATCTAAGCACTTTTTTTATTAGGGTAATGTCATGGCACTGTGTTTTTCAAAATGCCATCATTACACGAGGGGGCGCCACCAAAATGTTGATATTGTTTTGATGTACGATTGATTTTGATTAGAAAAGAACACGGCGTAGACCAGCGAACTTTTTAAAGTTTATATTTCTGGTAATGTGAGTATTGAAGTTCCATGTTTACTACATAGAACCGACTTCACTAAACAGTAAACCAAAGTAGACGCAAGTTTGCGTTCCGACTGAACGTGTTGACATCTCACATTATCGCCCAATAAGCCACCATGCCAAGAAATGACGATCTAAAAACGGATATAGCTGACATCAAAGCTTCGCTGCAATTTCTGTGCAAGTCTGTAGATGAGCTGAAACAGAGCAACTCTACGAACGAGAAGAAGATCAACGACCTACTCATAGTGTTACACGCGAAAGATGAGAAAATCGAAAATCTAGAAAACCGTGTGAACGAACTGGAGCAACATTCACGAAAACGAAACATTATAGTAAGTGGTCTGAACTTGCATAGCTATGCACACACAACGACCCGCTCGAGAACTGCGAGGACACCCACTCAAACGAACGACGGAGATGACATCAGTGAGTCCCCAACGATGAGGAAAAACTTCGTAAAATTTGCGGAAGAGAAGCTGAACGTGTCCATGGCTGAACTCGAGATCACAGCCATACACGACCTCCCAAAACGAAAAGATGGCTCAACGCCACTGATCGTCCAGTTCTTGTCAACTGACAAAAAGACAGAAATCATGCGAAAACGGAAAATGCTGAAAGGTAGCGCGGTCTTCCTGAATGACCATCTTACCCAGAAGAATAATGAACTGTTTGCGGAGGCCCGACGACTCAAAAAAGAACGGAAAATATTCCGCACATGGACGATGAACTGCAACACCTTTGTGAAAAAGACCGAACAAACCAACAAGGTGATGATCAAATGTAAAAACGATTTGGGCAAACTGTGAGATGGCAGCATTTGGACAGACAGTTCACTTATGGTCCATGGAGATCATGTGTGTTGTGAACACAGTTATATGGACTCTTCTATTTTACTATCTTGTGTCTTGTGTTGCAAATACTGCAAATTGTGTGTGTTGTGAACACAATTTTATGTACTCTTGTATCTGTACTATCTTGTCTCTGATAGTGCAAATCCCGCAAATGTCTATGTTCATATATGTAGTGTTATCACATTTAATTTATGATGGCTAATAATCAGATGAAATTAGATTCATGTCAAATATGTAACCAAATGTTAAAAAATTATGCTGTAAAATGTGATCTATGTGAAGCAGTTTTTCATAAACAATGTGCAAAATTAACACAACAACAATACAGATTAATCCGTTGCAAAAATGTAAATTATCAGTGTACATCATGTTGTGAAGTTTTTCCATTTCAAAATATTAGTGATGATGAAATTGTGTTTGAGAATTCTTCTTTTGAAGACAGTTATGACCTTTATAAATTAATAGATAACTGTTCACAATTTAATTTCAATTCCTTCAAATACTCGGATTATAATGATTTTGAAAATGATATAGACCCAGAAAACAATTTCTACAACAATATATCATCAAAATGTCAGTATTTCACCAACAAAAAATTCACTGAGAAAGTCGGTAAAGTTAACGGATTATCGTTTATACATTTTAATGCCAGAAGCCTAAAAACAAACTTTCAAAATATTAAAGACTATATTTTAGAACTCAACGTAAAATTTGATATAATAGCTATATCTGAAACATGGATAGAACCAGATTTAACTGATGATTTTAATATAAACAATTATGATGCTTATCACATCACAAGAGGAATCCGAAGGGGTGGTGGTGTTGCTATATACACAAATAAAGAATTATCTTGCAAAATGGTGAAAAGTAAATCTTTTGTAGTAGAGAATATTCTTGAATGTATTACTGTAGAATTAACCATAAAAAAACACAAATGTTGTGGTCAGTTGTATGTACAGGACACCAGGGTCAAATTTAGATACCTTTTGTGAAAACATAGAACATATTTTAAGTGATACTAAATCAATTAAAACAATATTTATGTGTGGTGACTTTAACATAGATTTGCTGAAACATGAGACTCATAATCATACTAAAAAATGTCTAGACATAATGTATAGTTTGGGTCTTTACCCATTAATTGACAAGCCTACCAGGATCACAGATAGCTCAACTACATTAATAGACAATATATTCACCAATGAATTGCGCTACAATCTAACTTGTGGTATCATGTCCAATGACATTAGTGACCATTTACCGATTTTTGCATTTTGCGAGTATAACATAAAAAGTTGCAATGTAAATGAGTTTCAGTATATCAGAAAGATAAACGAGGATACATTGGCTTTATTTTCCAATGAACTGAGTCAGCAATCCTGGGAAAATGTTCTAAAAACAATTGATGTAAATCAAGCTTATGATTCTTTTCTACACCAATTTATAGATATATTTAACAAACATTGTCCAGTGATAAGAGTTCCCAGGAAAAACTACACTAACAAAAAACCCTGGTTCACCAAAGGTTTAAAACGCACTTGTACGAAGAAAAATAAATTATATAAAGCATTTATTGTATCGAGATCTGCTGAAGCAGAACAAAAATACAAAGCTTACAAAAATAAATTAACATCTGTATTAAGAATTACTGAGAAAAACTATCATAGTACATTGTTAGAAAAGCAGAAAGGAAATGTTAAAGAAACTTGGAAAATATTAAATAATATAATAAACAAACGCCACAATAAACCAACAAACCCAGAATACTTTATAAAAAACAACAAGCGAATTTCAAACAAAGAGGATATTGCTAATGGATTTAATAATTTCTTTACTAATGTTGGACCCAACTTAGCAAAAAATATTTCCTTATCTAAATATGATGCAACCATTTATGATTACATAGAAATGAAAGTACAACATACTATGTTTCTAATTCCTGTTGATGATCTAGAAATTATAAGAACTGTACAAAATTGTAAAAGTAAAAGATCAACTGATCACAGTGATATTAACATGAGCTTGATAAAGAAAGTAATTACTAAAATAATTAAGCCATTTAGTCACATATGTAATGTATCCTTTCAAACAGGTGTATTTCCAAGCAAGATGAAAATTGCCAAAGTTGTTCCACTATTTAAGTCGGGTGAAAAGAATGTGTTTACAAATTACAGGCCAATATCATTATTACCACAATTCTCAAAAATTCTGGAGAAACTATATAATAACAGGATGGACTTATTCTTAAAAAAATATGATATACTCAGTCCAAGTCAGTATGGTTTTAGGTCTAATATGTCAACAACTGAGGCTCTTTTAGATTTAGTAGAAGAAATTACAAACTCACTGGAAAACAACAAGTATGCTATTGGAGTGTTTATTGACCTAAAGAAAGCCTTTGACACTGTTGATCATGATATACTGATTAAAAACTTACACTTCTATGGTGTGCGTGGTGTCGCACAAAAATGGATACAGAGTTATTTAGAAAATAGAAAGCAATTCGTCAATTTTAATAATTGTGATTCAGAAATACTAAATGTATCGTGTGGTGTTCCACAGGGTTCCATTTTGGGACCAAAGTTATTTATCATGTACATTAATGACATTTGTAAAGTATCAAAGGTGTTTAAGTTTATTTTATTTGCCGATGATACAAACATATTATGTTCTGATAGGGACTTAAATGAACTCGGATGATAAATAATGGACTAGAGCAACTCCAGGTGTGGTTTTCTGTTAATCGTTTATCTCTTAATGTAACTAAAACAAATTATATGATTTTTGGAAATCGAAAGTTGACTGCTGATATTTCAATAAAAATAAATAAAGAAATAATCAATAGAGTAAATGCCATAATTTTTTTAGGTGTAATGATTGATGACAAGTTAAACTGGAAAAATCAAATTTTTTCAGTACGATCTAAACTGTCAAAGAGTTGTGCTATTATGTACAGAGCCAGTTTCTTGATTAATAAGCGTGGTATGTATATTTTGTACTATTCTCTTTTCATGCCTTATGTTATGTATTGTGCAGAAGTATGGGGTAACACATATGTTACAAATGTTCAATGTTTAGTTTTATTACAGAAAAGGGTTGTAAGATTACTTAGTGGTGCCAAGAGACTTGATCATACAAATATACTATTTTACAATCTGCATATTCTTAAAGTACCAGACTTAATCAAATAAAAAACTGCTGTAATAATGTTTAAGGCATTTTACTATTTGTTACCAATGAATGTACAACAGTTGTTCAGAATATATGAATCAGTTTATTCAACCAGACATCAATGTAAGTTTACACAAAACTATGCACGTACCAGTCTGAAGAGTATGTGTATTTCTGTTAAAGGAGTAAAACTTTGGAATTCCCTGGACAGTTCATTGATTAGCTGTAGAAATGTTCACCAGTTTAAAAAGCAATACACAGATAAAATATTGAATAGCTGTGTTAGAGTCGTAACCAATTCTTGCAGATTACGTAACATCAATAAGACAAATTAAATGACCATTCAACTGAATGCAAACATTGCATAGTGTTGTTCAAGAAATGTTCCAGTAGTTTAGTTTGTTTGTTTGTTTTTTTTGTTTTGTTTTTTATTTAAACTAATATGATTATACAATGGTGTTGTTGTACTTTGAATTTTTTTTCTTGCACTCTCGTTCTAAATATATTATGATGTTAAAAAGCTATTAAAAGGGTAAACATTATAAGTATTGCACTTCTTTTTACCCTTTTTTCAACAGATTTTATTTAATTATATATGCACTGTATAACTAAGTGATGTAAATGTTGTTGAAATAAATTCATTCATTCATTCATTCATTGCACTAGCCTCGATTATCCAGCCGCCGTGAGGTGACAGCATTGACTGGATAATTAAGCTCCAGCCATTGTTACCGGTAGGAGGCTTTACCCCAGATTCGGGTAGAGACGATGATTGGCTCTCAGGCCAACTATATATACTATAACAACTATTCAACATTAAACTTATACTGAAACATGTCACACACAAAATAAACCGACATTAACCTTTTTCCGTACTTTAATGCCTTTTAATCACATGCATATTCACTAGGTCGCAGCTCTCATGGCATAACATTCAAAAGGGCCATATACTCATCCCCTGTTCACACGGTTAAATGTACTCAAATTTAAGGATATTTATGAAAAAGAAATTGCGAAATTTATGTATAATTATTGTCATAACAATCTGCCAGTGTCGTTATGTAATATTTTTACTCTAACCTGTGATATTCACAATCATGATGCAAGGCAACTTAGACAGATTTGTCCAATCAGCAGTTCTACCCAACGATTATCAAATAGTTTATTATGCAATGGGCCGATAGTATGGAATAATATTTTGCTTGATATTCAAACTGAACCTAATATTTACCAGCTTTGTATCTTCTCTAAAGTCATGTGTCTTAAAACACTACTATGTCTATGAAGATACTACACTGTATTAAATGTGTTATCACTTTTTTGTTTTTTATTATTTGATTAGTCTTAAACGGCTTATGAAAATAGTACTACATATTACATTGTTATTACTGGATTGTTCTTCTGCAATCTAGCACTAGTGTTGTATACGTGTGAGAAAAAAATGTTTAAATCATTTTTGGGTCTACCAACCACGTCACTACTGATATTTATTATTTATGGTAGTGTATTAACTGTCTGCTTGTAGTTATTAATTGCACGTTGTATCTACAACAATGCTACATTACCGTTATCAATGGTTGGCAGCGACCAGTGATTCAAGTTATATTGTTTTAATCTATATTATTATACCAAACAGGTATGTACTCCTTTTATTGTTATTACAGTACTTCTGAGGAAGATAGATGGCGCCATTCATACACAGTTGAAATTGCGCAACGAGCTCCACAAATACCGATTTTGTTTATACTAGTTGGAGTTTTCAATTGTGTTCAAGTGCATCAGTTGGTGGACTGTGGTCCCCTCGACTCCACCGATGACATGTTTGTCAGCGATACGACCGGAAACGACAAGAAACAATAAGTAAAAAAATAGACTGAACTCCCGCATTTGTTGTTGCCATCACCGTATAATGGAAACAACTACCATACACCACCAAATAGAGACACATTGTTGTTATGCAATCACAAAATCACCATGTCCAATAAAGGACAGAAAAAGGGTAGTGCCAACCAGACTGACAGCACTTCAGTCACACAGATTATGAATCAAGACATGCGCTTATCCAAACCAACGACCCAATAATTGCCACAGTTGTTGACTCAATTAGTCAGGCGATCATTGCCCGGCTAATTGAGAATACAAAGTGTACAAATCTTGCCAGATGAACATCGCCAAAGTTGCTACTGAAGCTGATGAAATGGTTGCACGCGCCACGAAGCTGGAGGCAGACAAAGTCAAGTTGTATGAAGAGATTGATGCAGTTGAACAGTACAGTAGAAGAAACTGTTTAATCGTGCATGGTGTGCCCAACTCCGCGGACTCAGAGACCGCTGTGCTGGGCATCTTCCAAAACAAACTTGGCATTTCAACTGGACGCGAACACATCGACTGATGCCACCGTCTGGGATCGTCTGCAAACTCAACTAACCCGAAGCCGCGACCAATTATTGTGAAATTCACAACATACCAACAACGACAAAATGTGTTCACAGCGAAACGGCACCTAAAGGAAACAAAACTACTGATCACGGAAAACTTGACCAGACGTCGCAGTGAACTGTTCAACAAAGCAAAGATGCTGAGCAACTCTCCGCCACATGGACGGCAGATGGCCGCATCATATGCCTTCTTTGCAACAGTAGGAAAGTCATCATCTCGACCGACCAAGAACTCCGCCAACTTGACAGACAATAAACACCCGTGACCGGACCGAACAATACTGTAGCACCGGCTAAAAGCCAATGGCAAACACACAGTGTTTATGTGGAATACATATGGAACATGTAAACAATGATGTAATTGAATGCTCACTATGCAATAGTATGAACATAAATCCAACGTATGTTAATGATGATAGTAAAGGTGAGAATACACTACAATATTATGATAACTTGATAACCGATGTTGATTTAGTACAAAATAATGTTAGTCTAAATGTACTTCGAAATGACACTATACACGAGCTTGGCCCAAGAATTGAGCCGCAAAACAACTTTTTTAATGAAGACTCATCTTCTTGTAAATATTATTCACATCCATAATGTAGGGGTACTTTCAGTAATATAAACGATAAACAAAATTAAAAATTAATACACTTCAATGTAAGAAGCCTAAATGCAAATTTCAAACAAATTGAAAGCTACATTCATAATTCTGACACAGTATTTGATGTAATTGCCATCTCGGAAACCTTGAAGCTTCCCCTGCAGTGTCAGTTTCCCAGAGAGCGGTCACCATGCAGGGTCATTTCCCAGTCACTAAGCCAGTGTTATACAAACAGGACACCATCAGAGATTCCCGAGGAAGCTCGAAAATGTAATCTGTCCAGTATCTTATGCATTTTAATATTTTTGGGAATGGAACCCATCACTAAGATAGAGTGAAACACATATCACACGTAGAATATGTGGTGTGGCCACTCGCACTGAGCCAGTGCTCAGGTGCAGTTTAGCATTTTATCGCAGTTCTCAGTTGGGGTTTATTTTGTATTTTAGATTTCACACAATAAATGATACTCATCATTAATATGTGTTGATCTGTCTTCAAGGTAAATCCCCCGTTACATACAGAACCTATAAGACCGAGTGTTACACTACACTGTACATTGTAGCAACCCATGACAGCCATGAATTGATTGTAAGAAAACTGCCGACATTAAAGCTAAAGCGGCCGACTTGCTGTCTCTAGGCGTAAATGTGAAACACTTACGGCGACACCTTTCGGAAAAGTCATGGAAGCAACTAACCCGAAAAAACATCCACAACATCCGCACCACAACGAAACGTTCTGCAGATGACGAGGAGCAGAACATACTGGAGGAATTAGAAGCAATCCTCGACAACGATCCTTCATGCACAATAAACATCAAGACAAGCATGGAGAGTGAGCTCGAAGCAGTGTTCATACAGACATGAATTTTCATGGTTCGTGATTCTACCATTATCTATGTACAACAGTCAATATTACTAATTAGCAACTGTCTACACACTTGATTCTATCATGTACATACTGCAATGTGATTTAAATACTATGTTTAATTATGCTCCCTCCTCAGTGCAAATGTATTTCCTCTTTGTGGACAAATAAAGTTATTATTATTATCTTCTTGATATGAATTACAATTTGATCGATCGTAGAATACCACTTATTAGTGCATTGATAGAAGATGGAAATAGATGTGGGCAGGTTGTAGCAGTGCATCGTATGCACAGAAACTGAGGAAAACTTCAGATTTTTCATAGATTGTCTGATTGCTGCGGTTCCTGAAGTGAAGATGAAATTGAAATGTGTTGTCGTGGACAAAGACTTCACCCTCCTTGGTGTTGTGCAGAGAACTCTGCCAGATGTCCACATCATTCTATGCTCCTTCCATGCGGCAAAGATCTTTCGGAAAGAAACAGCTAGCATTGAAGCTTCCTCTGAAGACACGGAGAAAGTACAAGGAGCTCAAGGCAATGCTATATGCCACATCACGTGACTGTTACAACAGCTGTTTGTTCAAACAGAAGGAAGTGTCCCCAGAGAAGTTTTTCAGGTATTTGCTGAAGAACTGGGACACTGTGAAATCAACATGGGTTCGGTAATTCGTCGATGCCAGTGGTCACCTCGGAAACCATACAACAAACAAAATCGAGTCATACCACTCAGCACTGAAAATTCCTGCCAGCGAAGCAGTCTGTCAGCGAAATAATACAGGGTTTACGGCTGTACAATGTTGAGTTAAGGAAAGGATGAGTCCGGATAGTCCTCTATACCGTGTTCATCGATTCGATGGTCTGGGATAACACTCTGCAATATCGAATGTAAAGCATATCCAGGTTCCTGCAGAGAACATAGCAAATGTACCACAAGAGAGGGAGTGTACACGCAAAAATGTCAGGGATAAACATGCGAAGACCACCTCGGAGGGCAGCTCCAGACCAATTGACAGGTGGATGATACATTGTGAGGCAGATGTACCCTTGAGGCCAACTGTTAGAGCGGAAACTGTTCCCTCGATCCTTCCACACAAGGTTGATGGACGGTCGAGGAAAGAGGAATTACCACTGCTCCATATTTAACTAGTATTTCATTTGACACATCTTGAGGTTATTAGTTCGAAGGTAGAGGAATCACAGATACCCCTTCCAACAACCAACAAGTCGCACCTGAGTAGTCATAGTATTTCCGGTAGAACTAGGTTGACTCGGGATACTCGGGTTACGGATGGTGGCCAGAGTTGTGCTCAGGTACATAGCTGTTTGTCTGTCAATTCATATGGCGACAGTGCCTCGGAACCGATTCCGAGACAATCCTGTCGACATCATCGAGTTAAAATCAGGAGTCGGTCTGATCACTATGGTAGGTTGACTGCCAGATCAACACGTGGATTAGCAGATGGCGAGGCAGTGCCACTTAGGAGATCTAAGCGTGCTACGGCAGGTCATAACCCAAATCCACACAATCTGCCACGGTCTGCATCTTTTAGGATGATTAAGGAAGCAGCACCACCATCATTTGGAGAGCTGAGTAAAGCCATGTTGAACTTAGGTTCCATGCTTCAAACAGCTTGGTTGCAGTCACAGGCATCCACAATTAACCGCGACTAACCACAAGAATATTAATTTTGTAGATCAATATTCCAACTGGGTTCTGATTGTTCTGCTACTCGTGGGGTATCAACTATTTAATCAGAGGGGTATGTAACTGGCAGGGTTACTGACCTATAAAATAATTATTTTATTATTAATTTTAATCTATATTATAATATACCTGTATGTACTCTTTTTACTGTTATTACTTCTGAGCTATTAAGCAGTTAGACCCCATTTCGTCAGTGTAGCATAGGCTGACTGGGAAAGCCATTAGTTTTGCTTCCCCTGCAATGTCAGTTTCCCAGAGACCGATCACCAAGCAGGGTCATTTCCCGGTCACTAAGCTAGTGCTATGCAAACAGGATGCCATCAGAGATTCCCGAGGAAGCTGGAAAATGTAATCTGTCAAATATCTTATGCATTTTGAAATTTTTGGGAATAGAACCCATCACTAATATAGAGTGAGACACATACCACACATAGAATAAGTGATGTGGCCACTCACACTGAGCCAGTGCTCAGGTGCAGTTTAGTATCTGACTGCAGTTCTCAGTTGAGGTTTATTTTGTATCTTAGATTTCATACAATATATGATACTCATCATTAATATGTGTTTATCTGTCTTCATGGTAAATCCTTAGATTTCACACAATAAATGATACTCATAATTAATACGTGTTGATCTGTCTTTATGGTAAATCCCATTTAAATGCAGAACCTATAAGACCGAGTGTTACGCTACAGTGTACAATGTAGCAACCCATGACAGCCATGAATTGGTTGTAAGAGAAACTATACTTGATCACAGTCACAATGTCTCCAAAGCTATCAAAGCATCGTACCCGGAGAGCCGACAGTTGCCGACATTAAAGCTGAAGCTGCCAACATGCTGTCCCTAGGAGTAAATGTGGAACACTTACGGCAACACCTTTCCGAAAAGTCAGGGAAGCAACTAACCCAAAAAGACATCAACAACAACCGAACCACAACGAAACGTTCTGCAGTTGACAAGGAGCAAAACATACTGGAGGAATTAGAAGCAATCCTCGACAACAATCCTTCATGCACGATAAACATCAAGACAAGCATGGAGAGTGAGCTCGAAGCAGAGTTCATAGAGACATCTTCTATGAAGACATTAACAGCAAGATACTGCCACATCATTGAAATTGATACGACCTACAATTTGAACGATCGTAGAATGCCACTTGTTAGTGCGGTGATAGAAGATGGAAATAGATGTGGGAAGGTTGTAGCACAGTGCATCGTACGCACAGAAACTAAGGAAAACATCAGACTTCATAGATTGTCTGATTGCTGCGGTTCCAGAAGTGAAGATGAAATTGAAATGTGTTGTCATGGACAAAGACTTCTCCCTCCTTGCTGTTGTGCTGAGAACTCTGCCAGATGTCCACATCATTCTGTGTTCCTTCCATGTGGAAAAAAGATCTTTCGGAAAGAAACAGCTAGCATGGAAGCTTTCTCTGAAGACAGGGAGAAAGTACAGAGCTTCAGGCAATGCTATATATGCCACATCATGTGAACGTTATGACAGTTGTTTGTTGAAACTGAAGAAAGTGGCCCCAGAGAAGTTATTCAGGTATTCCTGATGAACTGGGACACTGTGAAGTCTTCGTCGATGCCAGTGGTCACCTTGGAAATCACACGACAAACAGAATCGAGGCATACCACTCAGCGCTGAAGAGATTCCTGCCAGTGAAGCAGTCTGTCAGCGAAATGATACAGGGTTTATACGGCTGTACAATGTTGAGTGGTGTGGTGCAAGCACAGGTCTGTGGGACGCGTCTAGTGTCACAATGTAGTGAGTAGCTTGTAGTGCATGCACTTCCTGCTTTCGATTTCAGTTGCGACCGCCAGCTAGCCCCTTCTCAGGGGCGAAAAGGGACATGAGTGAGCAAGCCTCCCCTGCTGGTACATAGCCTCTCCATAGACAAGACTCTAGCATGATCTTCTTGTGGTACACTGCGGTAACTGGGCACCTTACGGCCCCAGGCTAACATGCTAGGGATCTAGGAGAGGGACAACACTGATTTAAAACCCGAGTAGACCCAACTCATTAGCCTTGACAGGCAGTAGGTCTAGGAGAAGGAAAACTCTGACTTCAAACCATGGGCAGATCAAGTCCACTAGTCATGGAAGACATTGACCTACTGGAAGGAAAACCTGGAAGACAAACCCACCACATGGGTCAGCATGGACAGTGTCATGTGGCTCGAATAAATGACCTCAATTATATGCTATGTCACTTAGTAATTACGAGATTAGCTACCGCGTGCGGGGGAACCGACGCGCTGGGACTCAGGCACCAGCGAGAAATCAGCGAAGACCTGGATGATCGAACAGCCGGCATCGACTCTCATGCGAAGTCCGGTTTGCCACTCTCAATGTGGGAACAATGACGGGGAAACAAGTGGAGGTGGTGGAGCTAATGAAGAGGCAGCAACTGTCAGTGATGGGGGTACAAGAAACCAAGTGGAAAGGGGACTGGGCAGTGGACCTGGGAGATGGGTTTAAGATGCTGCATGCAGGGGGAGATGGAGTGGGAGTGATTATGAAGGAGGAATACAGCAAGGAAGTCATCAGGGTTGAACGATGGGAAGGAAGGATAATTACAGTGTGGATGTTAGTTGGTGGAGAGATGATGTGCATACTATCGGTCTACGCACCGCAGACAGGGAGAACTCAAGAAGACAAAGATGCACTCAGAAACAACCTGGAAGAAATTATTGGGCATGTGGAGCCGGAGACAATGCTGGTTGTGGCAGGTGATTTAAATGCACATGTAGTAAAGAGACAGAACAGAGAGGGACAAGATCTGGTCGAAATGTTAGGCAGAAATCAGCTAGTGGTGGTAAACTCCTTCTTTCAGAAGAAGGAATCACACAAAATCACATACAGAAGTGGAAACAACAGAACAGAAATAGATCTGCTGATTGTTAGAAGCAGCCAGTCGAACAAGGTTAGGGACTGCAAAGTTCTGGCAGGAGAGCACATAACGAGCCAACATAAACCAGTGGTTTATGAAATGTGGATAGGAAGAGGCAAACAGAGAAGGAAGAAACAAAGACAGGTAATGAAATGGTGGAAATGTGAAGGGGGGTGATGGCCCAATATAAAACCGAAATAGAGAGGAAGTTCAGACTACTCCAAGAACAAAGGGAATATGTGGAATCAGAGTGAAAAGCACTGAAAGAAGGCTTTGTTAGAACAGCTGAGGAGATATGTGGCCGAACATCAGGAAAGCCGACACAAAGTCGAAAGAAGAAAGAACAGTGGTGGTGGAACCAGGAAGTTGAACAAGCAATACGAGAAAAAAAGGAGGCACTGAAGTGTGTGGAAGAAGCGAGTGATGAAGAAAAGACAAGGCTGAAGCAGAAATACCGGGAGAAGAAGGCAGCAAATAAGGCAGTTGCTAAAGCAAGAGATGAAAAACAGCAGGAATTATGTGATAAGATTGAAGAAGACGGAGGGGAAAAACTGATCTTCAAACTAGCCAGGGATAGAGACAGAGACAGCAAAGATACTATACGAACATCAGCAATGAAGAGAAGCGACGGGACACTGGTTAGTGGAGCAAAACAAGGGCTGGATGTTTGGGAGGAGTACTTCAAGAAACTACTAAATCCGGAGGAAGAATATGAGATAGAGATACCTCATACCGTAAGGAGAGAGCTGGAGGTGAGGACAATAACAGAAGAAGAGGTGGAGAAAGCAGTAAAGAAGATGAAAACTGGAAAGGCTGTAGGAGTGGATGAACTCTCAGTGGAAATGGTGAAAGCAAACAGACTAGTTGGAATCAAGTGGCTAACAAGGCTGTTTAATGTGTGCTTCACAGCAGGAGAGATACCAGCAGAATGGCGAAGAGGAGTGATTGTGCCGATATGGAAGGGGAAAGGGGACATCCATGACCCAGGGAGATACAGAGGCATCACATTACTGAGTCAAGCCCTGAAATTGTTGGAAAGGATACTGGATGCTAGGGTGAGGCTTTCAGTGGAGAGCAAAATTTGAGAGAATCAGATGGGATTTAGGAAAGGGAGAGAAACAGATGATGGAGTGTTTGCCATCAGACAAATTATCGAGAAGAGAGAATTTAAAAAGGATGTAGCGTTCGGTTTTGTAGATCTGGAAAAGGCATTTGACACCGTGCCGAGAGAACTCGCATTTGCAGTCATGAGATGGATGGAGGTTGGAGAAGACTCAGACAGGGAAGTGCCTTGTGTCCCCTGCTTTTCATTATGGTGATGAACCTGATCAGTGGAAAGATATCGGAGCAGGCAGAACTTAAGAAGATACTGTATGCAGACGACCTAGAGGTGGCTGATAATAAAGAGGAACTACAGAAAGCTTTACAAGAATGGAGTGACACCTTCAGAAAACACGGCCTCCGAATGAATCTGTTGAAGACTGAAGTAATGTGGATAGGTGAACAGGAGGTAGATCTGCATGTAGTTATTGACGGAAAGACCATTAAACAAGTGAACAGCTTTGTATACCTGGGCGGTACAGTGTGTGAGGATGGAATGAGTAGTAAAGAAATACAGAGGAAGATGCAAGCAGGAGCAGCAGCATGGAAGAGGGTAGAAGACATTATATGGGACAGAAAACTTAAGAAACAACTGAAAGGAAAAGTGTTGGAAGCCTGCGTTGTACCAGCCAGTATATATGGGTTGGGAACACTGCCACCGACAGAGAGAGACAGGGGAGAAACTACAGGTGGCAGAAAACAACTGGGTCAGAAGAATATGTTGAGTAACATGAGAGGATAGAAGGAAGATGAAGGAATTGAGAGAGGAGATTGGAATTAAAAAACATCTAAAGAGGAAAATAGCCGGTAACAGAATGAGATGGGCGGGACATGTACATAGAATGGGTGAAGACAGACTGGCGAAAAGAGCGTGTAAAATAGAAGAGGGTGGCAGATGAAGGAGAGGAAGACCAAGGCTGAGATGGAACAACAGCATAAAACGAGACCTAGGGAGGGCTGGTGTGAACAGCCATGAATGGATGGCAATTGCGGACGAGAGAGAGAGGTGGAAAGAACTGACAAGAAAAATAGAAGAAGCTACCAAGTGACGTGGACCCCACCCCGCAAGGGAGCAAGGGGAAGAAGAAAAAGAAGAAGACAATGTTGAGTTGAGGAAAGGATGAGTCCGGATAGTTCTCTATACCGTGTTCACCGATTCGATGGTCTGGGACAACCTAAGGTGGTACATCGCTCTGCAATATTGGATGTAAAGGATAGCTGGGTTCCTGTAAAGAACATAGCAAATGCACCAGAAGAGAGGGAGTGTGCACGGGAAAATGTCAGAGATAAACATGCGAAGTCCACCTCGGAGGGCAGCTCCACACCAATTGACAGGTGGATGATACGTTGTGAGGCAGATGTACCCTTGATGCAAACTGCTCGAGCGGAAACTGTTCCCTTGACCCCTCCGCACGAGGGTGATGGACGATCGAGGAAAGAGGAACTACCACTGACCCGTATTTCACCAGTATTTCATTTGACACATCTTGAGGAAGATAAGAGTTTAGAAGGATGAAGAATCACAGATACCCCTTCCTACAACCAACAAGTCGTACCTGAATGGTCATGGTATTTCCGGTAGAACCAGGTCGACTCGGGTTATGGATGGTGGACAGAGTTGTGCTCAGGCACATAGCTGTTTGTTTTTGAATTCAGATGGCGATAGTGCCATGGAACCAATTCCAAGACAATCCTGTCGACATCATCGAGTTAAAATCAGGAGTCAGTCTGATCGCTATGGTAGGTCGACTGCCAGATCAACACCTGGATCAGCAGATGGCGAAGCAGTGCCACTTAGGAGATCTAAGCATGCTACGGCTGGTCATAACCCAAATCCACTCAATCTGCCACGGTCGGCAGCTTTTAGGATGATTGAGGATGCAGCACCACCATCATTTGGAGAGCTGAGTAAAGCCATGTTGAACTTAGGTTCCATACTTCAAACAGTTTGGTTGCAGTCACAGGCACCCACAATTAACAGCGACTAACCACAAGAATATTAACTTTGTAGATCAATATTCCAAACGTAATCCCGTGGGTTCCGATTGTTCTGCTGCTCATGGGGTAGCAACTATTTAATCAGGAGGGTATGTAACCGGCAAGGTTACTGATCTATAAGTTAATTATTTTATTATTAATCTATAGTATTAAACCATACCGGTATGTACTCTTTTTATGTTATTACTTCTGAGCTATTAAGCAGTTAGACCCCATTTCGTCAGTGTAGCATATGCTGCCTGGGAAAACCATTAGGTTCACTTCCCCTGCAGTGTCAGTTTCCCAGAGAGCAGTCACCAAGCAGAGTCATTTTCCAGTCACTAAGCCAGTATTATACAAACAGGATGCCATCAGAGATTCCCGAGGAAGCTGGAAAATGTAATCTGTCCAGTACCTTATGCATTTTGACATTTTTGGGAACAGAACCCATCACTAAGATAGAGTGAGAGACATACCACACTTAGATTACGTGGTGTGGCCAGTGCTCAGGAGCAGTTTAGCATTCGACTGCAGTTCTCAGTTGGGGTTTATTTTGTATCTTAGATTTCACACAATAAATGATACTCATCATTAATATGTGTTGATCTGTCTTTATAGTAAATCCCCTGTTACATGCAGAACCTGTAAGACCGAGTGTTACACTACAGTGTACATTGTAGCAACCCGTGACAGCCATGAATTGGTTGTAAGAGAAACTACACTTGATCACAGTTACGATATCTCCAAAGCTATCAAAGCGTTGTACCCGGAGAGCCGACGGTTGCCTGCCGACATTAAAACTGAAGCTGCCAACATGCTGTCTCTACGGGTAAATGTGGAACACTTACGGCGACAACTTTCTGGAAAGTCAGGGAAGCAACTAACCCGAAAAGACATCCACAACATCCGCCCCACAATGAAACGTTCTGCAGTTGACGAGGAGCAGAACATACTGAAGGAATTAGAAACAATCCTCGACAACGATCCTTCACGCACAATAAACATCAAGACAAGCATGGAGAGTGAGCTTGAAGCAATCTTCATACAGACATTTTCTATGAAGACATTAGTGGCAAGTTACTGCCACGTCATTGAAATTGATACGACTTACAATTTGAACGATCGTAGTTAATGCGGTGATAGAAGATGGAAATAAAGGCGGGCAGATTGTAGCACAGTGCACAGAAACTGAGGAAAACATCAGATTTTTCATAGATTGTCTGATTGCTGCGGTTCCAGAAATGAAGATGAAATTGAAATGTGTTGTCGTGGACAAAGACTTCACCCTCCTTGGTGTTGTGCAGAGAAGAGAACTCTGCCAGATGTCCACATCATTCTGTGTTCATTCCATGTGGCAAAGATCTTTCGGAAAGAAACAGCTAGCATTGAAGCTTCCTCTGAAGACAGGGAGAAAGTACAAAGAGCTTAAGGCAATGTTATATGCCACATCATGTGAATGTTACGACAGCTGTTTGTTCAAACAGAAGGAAGTGTCCCCAGAGAAGTTTTTCAGGTATTTGCAGAAGAACTGGGACACTGTGAAGTCAACATGGGTTCGGTATTTCGTCGATGCCAGTGGTCACCTCGGAAACCATACGACAAATAGAATCGAGACATACCGGTCTGTCAGTGAAATGATACAGGGTTTATGGCTTTACAATGAGGGAGTTCGTGCCATCCGTGACCACAACGCACTTTGCGTACACATGACAAAGGCAATCACAAATTGAGACTTTGATGATGCTATGAAAGAGAATAGGAAGATTGCCACATATGTTGCGGTCGTTGATGTCCATAGAACAATTGCTACACCAGCAAGCTCCAGAAAGGTGAAACATTTGTAGAAACAGATGACGGCTATGATATCCGGAGTGCACCATCGTCAACTGCGACATGGAAGGTCACTGAGGGTTGTTCAAACTGTGACTGTCCAGCATTCACAACAATGCTGCCATGCAAACACATCTTTGTGGCGAGGTTGCATTGTAATAAGTGTCTCTTTGGCAAAGAACTAATCCATGACAGATGGCTTCGAACTGTCACATGTCCATCTGATGATGTCAGTGGTTCTGTCAGTGTGACACAGGAGCCAAAAAAGAAAATCAAACACATGACAAAAGTACCAAATTCACACAGATGTTCACCCTGTGTAAGCACATCGCTGGTGTGTGTTGTGAGCATTCCATGCAGCAGTACACGAAAGAGTTCGATCAAATGACAGAAAGGTTCAGTCAGTGGTCATCAGGCAGACACATTCATGATGATGATGTACTCCGTACAGAAGTGATGGTAAGTAAGTAATGAGGCTTATAAATATGGTGTACTATGAAGTAATGTATATAATGTATTGTAAGCAGAACTTTCCAGTTATTGTTACTATAATTGACATAATTATGACATGTTGAATTCATTGTAGCGAAGGTACAAATGCTTTGTCAATGTGATTCACCTGTAGGTAAAACTTAATATGGAAACTATTTAACTTGTATGGATATAGTGATTTATAACATAAATATTAGTTATATAATTAAAATTATTTTTCATTTCAGGAATATTTTCATCATTGAAAGTGGGAAACAACATGAAATTGAATATGTCTGGTAATCAGCCGATTGGTTTGTTTAGGCTGAAACGAAGGAAACAAAGAAACAGAGTGTCGAGGAGCAGGACATCAGTCCGCCAACATCTGTACGTGCCGAGGACGCATTCCGTCACCTTTACCGGTAGATAAAACATAAACAATGAAGATGTCATGCTTTCAACACTTGCATATGAAGGAAATATATGATTTACCTTTCAGGAATATTTTCATAACTGAAAGTGGGAAATAACTTGAAAATGATCATGTCAGGTAATCAGCCAAATGGTTTGTTTAGGCTGAGATGAAGGAAACAATGAAAGAGAGCATCGAGGAGCAGGACTTCAGTCCACCGACATTTGTACATGCAGAAGACGACATTCTGGTCACCTTTACCAGTAGGTAAAAATGTAGTAATGTTAATGGCTATACGTCACCCATTCTTCATTAAGTAATTAATAGTATATGCCGTGATTTATTTATTATAAATTCTCATGATACTACTTATTAAAAACATAAACATTTGATGAAGTTTGCGACATGTTATCATGTAAATAAATACACAGTCATTGTCATATAAATAATACAAAATTTATCGTGTAACACATGGAAATTTCATTAAAGATCAATGAACTGTGTTTTTGTGTTCTTGCATATGTGTGCATTAAATTTTGATTAGTGTTTTATAATAAAAAAACTACATTCCTTTACAGGATCTCAGTACATCATTGCATGGAATCAAGAAGATTCTGAGACTGAAGTGGTCCAACGTTAGTCTCATTGACAAGCCAACATCGCATGGACGCCCAAAGAAAAAGCGTGGATTGAAACAGAAAAAGACACGAGCAAAGACAAGGGCTTCAGAAAGCTCTCAACATTACTCAGAGAGGTTGATGTCACTGACAGACTTCTAACAGTCATCTGTCGACAGAGTACTTGCAGCGGCATCACAGCACATCCTGCCCACGTACATCGCAGGGAATGTTGCACATTTTATGAAGTTAAGACGGACAAATCCTGTCACTTCATTAGTTCAAGAAATTGATGAGAACGATGATGATTTCCCTAGTATGAGTTGCAAGCTATTGCACGCCTACCCAAACCATTCACTGGGTACTTATTCAGTAGCATCACCTATTTTAGTACTGTCTGTGAAATATAATATTGATCCTGTCGACTTGATAGAGACCCTCCAGATAAGGCCAAGTCATCTGTACAGAACAGCAAAGATGCTGGATCCAGTTCCAGATTGTATGGTAGTTGGAAACTACACTCTGACATCTGCAGATACCAAAACTCTGAAATACAATGCTTGGCTCAATGACAATGTAAGTACACTTTTTAGTAATTAGTATAAAATCACAAAAAAATTAATACTGTCACAAAAACAGGTGCCAACATTAATATTTGTTACTTAAGTACAACACAGAATACCACTACTGCATCGCTGCTTTGAGCAGACCAAAACCGGTCCATTTTGACCCCTGGTTGCATGAACAATACGTTTTAGTTTAATCTATTAAAATATGTAGATCACTAAATACAATAATATATGTGCTTATTTAGAGAACATTGTTTTTAGCGGTTGTATTTCTTGTCTTGCATAAAGGGTGGTCTACCTAACACGATGTTATGTAAATAACTATATATATAATATATTTATATATTGTGTATACAAATATCTAGTGTGAAATTATTTCTTACATTAATTAGTGATGTCAATAGTTACTAACAGATGTATAACCATACATGAACATGATGTTGAAACATGTAAAAATCATTAATTACTAGATAATATGAAACTTCACTGTATGTTTAGCAATGACATGCAGGATATACATTTACGTTACATTCACTGAGTTTATGAACATTTATTATGTTTTTATATGAATATATGCATGACATTGTTGATGATTGTAAGCAGCACATATATCAACATTACGCTGAATTATTGGTTAACTTTTGTGCTAACCATATTATTTTGTCATTCTGTTTTGGCTGCTGTACATACATACTACTAATTTGAGAAAAAAAAATTATGTTTGTGTACCTTAAATCATATAAATAAATGTAAATTTCATATTTTTCTCCCTGTTACTTGTTTTGGAAAACGCGACGACATAAGAGGACGGAATTTCCTTTGCAGTCTGGCTAATTAAATCTCTATGATTTATAATGTTTGTTCAATTCCTTTTTTATATAAACTGAGGAAAGGTTGAGTGGCAAAACTTTTTTTAATATTCATTGAGCTATTTTTTTAATGTTTAGATTGACTTAAGTGCAGCCACTCCCAAAACTATTGACTTTTTAAAAATTAGGTCAGGTTCTCACCTCAATATCCCAGCAATGGGTGGGGGTAGACTGTGAATTTGTTCACCACAATATACCTTGGGGTATTTATTCAATATAAAAAAAGAGGCCTCCAAGTATTCCTATTTTGAAATACCATCGTCAATAGTTTTTACATTTTTATGTAGAAAAACCCAAATTTTTAGGCCGTCAGATAGGTCCAGATGAGACAAATCTTGATGAAACTTACCAAAGTTGTCTTTCCTGAATGATAAGACCATGTTTTATCCCTAACAAAAAGTAAAAGTGGGATATTCACTATAACTGAATAGCAAAGCTCAGAAGTTTAGAAAATGAAAGTGTTCCAACTTCCATTTTTCGTGACTTCGTTCATATACTGTTGCCATGTACATGTCCTGAACAAGTGGCAATTGTATAATTGTTGTCAAGAATTACTTTGTCTTTAGAACAGTTGTGATGTTGTTTCATAGGTACACTTCACCACCTTCAAGTATGTGGTAGCATCACTGTGTTGTTATGGGGTGACAAGTCCACAAGGAGTGGGTGCAGGAGAGCACTGGATGCTCCTTGTTGCAGATATAGAGAGAAAACAGGTTTACATTCTCAACTCCCTGCAGTCAACCACATATGATGTAGAGCCTGCAACATTTATTGAAGGTTGGAAGTAAGTACTGTTTACAAAATACCACCGTATTGATATAGAATTAATATTTTATATTGTGTCACTGGGAATTACTATATAGACATAAGGGTCAATAATTTGTTTCAGATTGGCATGGTTTCATCAGTGGCATACCACAAGGATCGGTGATTGGCCCCCTACTTTTTGTTATATTTATTAATGACTTGCCTGATGTTATAAAGAGCTCCGAAGTATTCCTGTTTGTGGATGATATAAAGCTCTTCCATCCAATTTATACCAAAGAAGATTGCACAAGGCTTCAAGAATCTTACCCATGCAGAACTTTGGACATACGAATCTCTCTTAAAGTTCCACCCAGACAAATGCAGCCATATGAGAGTAGGATCATCAACCATAAGAAATGACAGCTACACACTGGGACCTAATCATATAATGCTGGCAAGTACGGATAAGGTGAAGGATATTGGCGTCACTTTTGACTCATCACTTAACTTCAAGGCACACGTCGGAAAAAATTCATAAAGCCAATTCAATGATGGGGATAATTTGTCGCACGTTTGATTACATGGATGAACAGTGTTTTCTACTGTTTTTAAATCTCTCGTCCGTCCACATATTGAACATACAAATCAAGTATGGGCTCCGTTCTTAATGAAACACATTACAGCTCTTGAAAATGTTCAGCGTAGAGCAACCAAATTAATTCCTGGTTTTAAAGATCTTGACTATAATGAATGTCTGCAAAGACTAAAATTACCAACTCTGGCCACAGAGGAGACATGATTGAAATGTATAAGATTTTAACAGAGAAATATGATACAGCAGTGACATCGAACTTTATAAGTTTGAGGGATAATGAATCATGTACAAGAGGACGTCACCTAAAAACATTCAAAGGACGATGTCGGTTAAACATAAAAAGATTAATTTATACATCGATACACGGACGTATGAACAGTTTCCCACAGTCTGTGGTAGGGGTTCCATCAGTCGTCCTTTGAGAAAAAAATTGCACAAATTATGGTGAAAAACCACCCAATTAAGCTCGATTACACAGCCCCACCCTTATTATGGAACAACTCGTCAGACGCATGTGCACCATATAGTTTGACGACAAACATCAGATCTTCTGATGTTTGTCGTCAAACTGTATGGTTCGTATGCGTTATTTAAAGTTATTCACTGTACTAATACTAATTCGTTAATTTCCTTATAAGTATGCTATGTAGAATGTATTAGTTATTAGCACATTGGGGAATTTTCTTATAAACATTAATAAAAAATATAGGTAACCAAAATTACCAAATTTACATACACTAACATACATTATTCCTTCTTGTTGAAGAGGCTACATGAAGGAACAGTCACAGATAGTTGAGGCAGAATTGGCACACTGGCAAACATGTCATGTGCCATGCAGAACACAAGCGGATGTAGAGTATGAATTCCCATTTCTGGCTAACCGTTTAATGTGCTGACTTTTCCGTCTATTTGGAGCCGAGTTATTGTTTTGAAATATGCTGATGAATAAATGTGTTACCTAGACGTTGTCGTTTGTTATTCTTGCCTATTCTAACCCCACGCAACACCACATTTTGGTGACAAGGATGGCCAAAACCGGTATGAACATGTGCTAATAGGTATTGTACACACATACACGTCGATGACAGTTAGAACTGACGTTCCAAGCAGCCGTAAGTAGCTACAAACGGCGAGGGGAAATCATTGCCGTTGGTGAATTTGACGCGCCATCTCCACATCTGGGCTTCGCCATATTGACATTTTCTTGTAACTCAGTCTTGATTCAGCATGGCAGCTGTATTAAATGAACTAGTGGGTGTGCCTGTGTTCGAATTTAACACAACTGATATTTCTGGACTGGCAAATAAAAATAAAAAACTGGAAGTCTTCCTTCCAGATCTATGTCATTACATCTGGTTTGACAGATAATACCCAGAAGAGGGTGCAACTTCTCCATATGGGGGGACAGTAGCTGCAGAAGCTGTTTCCTGACACCGGGAACGCCAATGGCTATGACAAGCCTACAAGCACTGGATAAATATTTTGAACTGAAAAAAAATGTACCCAAGGAGTGACAAAACTTCCCAGCTACTGCACTGGAAGTGGGTGACACTATAAATAATTTCATTGCCAGATTTATTCTGGCTAAGAACTCTGCTTTTGAGGTAGCCAAGATTTCAATGTGTCCAAAAGATGAAGGTGAAAAGTACAAGATGAGCTGCATTCAAAGGAAATGTCAAGCATGTGGAGTCTCTAACTAAGATGCTCATCTAGCTCCTGTTATTGGATATACCGATGCTATGACAGATCAGGTCACATGGTATCAATGGGCAACAGTTGAACTTTGCAACAAGGCAAACAGGTGAATCGAAAAGTCTTGGTGGAAAAGAAGGGGACTCTGGAAGACATGTGATTGCCAAGTTGAAACAGGAAGCTTCAACACTAACTCTCCACTTGTTTAGAGCTAGCTGGTAAGCTGATCAGTTCACAAGGCGATCTGGCAAGGCGAAGTTGCTGAGGCCAAAACACTGTGCACCCAACGCCAATGATGACGATGATGATTTGACGTTAACATATCTGAAAGCAGACGATACACATGAGGAAATGCGCCTTTACGATAAGGGCAAGATGCAATACATGTACAATGAATGCATATTACAGCTTTCAACACAAAAAAAGTGTGCTATTCCTGAATTTACCATTGCCAGAGAGTTGGATTGTGTTGGCAGTGCTGTCTTCGCTGCACAAAATGTAGATTCATGTCTAGCATGTACAAGCTGTATAATGAAGTTGAGACAGGAAAGCGAGGTCGTAGGCTAGCAGCACCTAATGTTGGCTTACAGGTGAACAGGCTGCGTGGCTTTCCTGAGAATTCATCTATAAATATAGCAATGGACAGTCGTTACAACTCAGCGACCATCACTGGTGCATATCATGCGGGGCAAAATGCAAGCCAGGCAATTGCTGTTGCTGTAGAGAAACAGTCAGGTCACAGTGATATTGTCGGCATAAGCATTCATAAACAAACTGTGCAGTCTTGGTGCTTCGCTGCGAAGACGAGGGCAAGACGTAACCTGTCCAGGTCACGCAAACTGCACTGCGACCCTGCCAGCTGACGAACCATTGTCAGAATATACAGCAGGAGTAGACATTGGACGACAATTTGCATCACACTGCAGGCCTCGACATTAACACTGGCCCGATGGCCCGGCGCCTTTTTTGAAGCTGTCGGGCCAATTCGGGCCACCAGTTCTTATATTTTTCTTCTCTAGATATATGAAAGGAATACAGCTTAAATCCAAATTTAACTAGTGGCTAAAGTGACAGAAATCAAATGTAACACTGCGTCACCAAGGGCAAGGTGAAGGCCACCTATTTTGGGCGGTGCCACCTAGCGAATGAACCGTGAAATAGTATAATGCCTTGATTGACCTGTACATGAAAGCAGCGTCAACTCAACTGCCGACTGACTAGCTGTCGTCACACCGGCCACACATTATTTAGACTTGGCAAATATTGTATATATGCATCTGAGTACACACTTGAACAATATTGTTAGTTTTGGACATCTCACTTTCACAATCAATAATATGTGTATATTTTGCACCTCAGTATCAGCGTATTTTTACCAGTTACACAAAATCCGGGCCAGTAACTTTCACAGGCGGGCCACTAATTTTTCAAATCTACTGGCCCCCTAGGCCAGTGGATTCAAAACCTTAAAGTCAAGGCCTGCACAGAATGTTGGATTACGATATGTGGTCACAGATAGGGATGCTCGCAGTGCAGAGGGCGTGAAGGCTTGCATGTCAGAAACAACATATGAAGTCGAACGTCAAGCCGACACAACACACCTGGAACAATCATTGTTCCAAAACTCAATGAAAGCACAATTTAGCGCGCACATGTTTCCCGGGTCGACAGCAGTGATTAGAAAGGAAAAAAAAAAATGGGCCAAGTGGCCCTGAAGTCCTTTGGACTAATACGTCTATATGTGACCCCGGCTGACCAAATGAGTGATAAGTCGGAAAAATTGTAACATTGTTTTCTTACATCCTTGTAAATCAGGGGTAGAACTACCCACTAGTCCGCTAGTCCGTACACTAGTAAAGATTACGGCGGACTAGTAAACCCGGCCTACCAACTAGTCCGGCTGTCTAGTAAAAATCAGCGTGTTGCGTGGCGCCACCAACCGTACAATTGACAAAGTAAATCTTCACCTAATGTGAATCGACAGTGAAACGGTACTTTTGATTGGTTGTGTGACATAGAAATCTGAAACGACCGTTTTGTTTGGCTTAGCGTATCATGTAGAGGGGTACCGGCTAATGAGCGCAATTGGCGTCCATTTTCGCGTCTATTTTCTAATCTATTTTCAAATGCGCGGATTTCGAATACGGTTCACATCTTCAGTTCTACATCAATTATTTTGTTAATTCATTACTAATTATTTTGTTACGTTTACGCACGATGCATCGTTATTTAACTGGGGTTGCAAAACCAGAAGTTAAACGCAAGGTGGAAAAGCGAGAACGGGACACGCTGTACGACCAGCAGAAACGACAGCGTGGCTATTTGAAGGTTTGGGAACGAGACCACACTTGGCTGTCCTACAATGACGACAACGATTTGATGTTTTGCAAAGTGTGCAGGACACACAACGTAACTGGTGTCCGTGGCAAGAATGCGTTCTTGACTGGCACGGACAACTTTCGTCCAGACTCGCTACGCGCACACAGTACAAGCGAGGCGCACACACGAGCTGTCTTCCGGCAAACTGCGTTCGAAGCCCGTCCCGGCATTGCACCTGCCCACCGAGCCATCCAAGCGCTGAACACGGCCACCATGGACCATCTGACGCATTTGTTTAGGTAATTGTGTTACCCATGTGATATAATGTTATAAAATGTAAAATAAATATTGTGTTTGATTGTACTTTGTTAGGGTTAGCACTATATGGTTTAAATTATTATCCCTCATTTCTCTGTTATCTCTCATTTCAAGCGTGCCATGCAGTAAACAATGCCATGGGAAATTATTAATTTGCATTTGATGTAGATCTGTGTTATAACTTGCCTGGATCTTCGGGTTCAAAAGTAATACTATTTAGTGTTGTATTTCCCGCCTTTATGCATCATATTTTTGGTTTTGAGAACGTGGCTTGTCTTGTGATTTTTTTGCTTTTATTAAAATTTAAACCTGCCCATCTTCAAATCTTCGTCAAGTTTTGTTTTGAAAGCGAGGATGTTTTTAGTATTCACTGTTTGCTGAGGAAGGTTGTTATGTTGTGACTATACTCAGTATTTACTTAATACTATGATATTTAATATTTCCTGCATTGGATGTTTCAGGACTTGTCACGCGATAGCAAAGCACCGGCGTCCGTTCACAGATTATGTGTGGCAGTGTACCCTGGACGCACAGAAGGGCCTTGATGTGGGGAACACTTATCGGAATGACAAGGCATGCAAGCAGTTCGTGCGTGCCATCGCTGAGGTTGAGCGCCGTCACCTCGCACAGCACCTGGAGAGTGCTCACTTTCTCGCCCTCATCAGTGACGGTACGACAGATGCGTCCATCACGGAAGCGGAGATAGTGTACGTGAGGTATGCAGTGAATGGTGTCGTCTCTACTGCCTTCGCTGGTATTGAGAACGTCGGCAAGGCAGATGCTCCGTCAATCAAGCGGGCAATTGACGGTGTCGTGGAGCGCTACCTCCACATCCCGAAAGAGACACTCATGAAGAAGCTTGTCGGATTCGGCAGTGATGGCGCCGCTGTTATGACCGGATCAGCCAACGGTGTCGCCACGCTCTTCCGAAATGAGCAGCCGTGTCTGCAAGCAATCCACTGCTATGCGCATCGCCTGGAACTTGCATATAAGGACGCATTGTGTCGGTTGCCCATGTACACAAAGTTGAGCGGTCTCCTCCTGAGCCTCTACTTGTTCTACCATCACTCGCCACTGAACCGTAGCAACTTGAAGGCAGCATTCGACACATTGTCTCTGCCATGTGCCCTTCCACCACGTGTCGGTGGCACTCGCTGGTTGCCACATCTGCTGAAGGCACTGCAGGCCCTTGTGAAGGGATATCCAGCATATGTCCTGCATCTGACGCAGATGCAAGTGCCCGGGGGCTCCGGAGATGCCAAGGCAAAGGCCATTGGCTTCTTGGCGACACTGCACCGACGAGACATCATCGAGATGGCACACTTCCTTCTCGATGTGCTGTTTGTTCTGAGCAAGCTGTCGCTGGTGGCTCAGACAGTGACTGCGACAGTTGCTGATGTACATGCCACGCTGACATCCGTTGTGGCCACCCTTGTGATGTACAAGACGACCACAACTGCCAAGGAGCGTGCCCTGGCGCGCATGGAAGACTTCCATGGTGAGACACTCACAGGTGCTGTCTTCGCCAAGCAGACCCGACTGCAGATCTTGGGCAACCTGGTCAGCTGTCTGGAGGGTCGCTTCGTTGACAGCAATTCGGACGTTGTGCGTGCATCATCAATCGTTAGCTTCAAGCTGTGGCAGGTGATTATGGAAATGACGCTGTGGCCACACTCAACAACCATTTTGGCCCTGTGCTTCGCGACGCTGGCATCGATACTGCCAGTGTGGAGACGGAGTGGACACTTCTGAAGATGATCCTGTATGAACAGTCCCCAGACGTGCGACAGCTGACATGGTCTAGTGTCAATGCAGCCCACCAGGCAGAGTATGGAAACATACTTGGGCTTGTTGACGCCATTCTGACTCTGCCAGCCAGCTCGGCTGATGCGGAGAGAGGCTTCAGTCAGCTGAAGCTGACGAAGAGCAGCATCCGGTCAGTCCTGAAGGCAGATCGACTGACTGATCTGTTGACCATTCAGCTGAGTTCACCAGACATCGCTGCATTTGAACCGAAGGAGGCAATCGAGCTGTGGAGTGCTGGTGGAGCCCGGAGGCCAGACACTCAGCCGCTTAGGCCAAGGCCCGACTGTAGTAGTTACACTGACAGCAGTGACACCGACTGTGATGACAGTAGTGCCTCCGACTCTGAGTGACACTGACTGACTGACAGGCAGTGTTAACGCCAGGCCTGGATGACACTGTGGTTTTTTGTGTTTTAAATAAAATTGTTGTGACCTAAATTTGTGCTATGTTTTTTATTTGCAGGACTAGTAAACCTTTTGGCGGACTAGTAAACTTTTGTCTTTATTAGTCCTGCTGTCTAGTAAAATAAATGCTGAAGTTCTACCCCTGGTAAAGGTTTGGTAGGGTGCTTTACACGGTTTCAAAAATGATGACTGCTACAAAAATTGGCGAAGTTATGGAGCATTGAACATGGTAGGGGTCAAAAAGTGAAAATGAAGAAAACGGCTGTTCAAGTTTTACATTATATAAGCAAATGGATTGCATGGAAATATTACATGCACAACATTCAAATGTGGCACACAGTATGTAATATGTATGTTATGTTGCAATGATACACTGGAAGTACAAATGTGATGCTACAAAGACTTATCAAGTTATGCCAGATTATGTCTTTATGTGTAAAACTAAGAGGACAGATTATTTGAGAGCAAAAGGTAGACTCACTGTTTGACAGTTTAAAACCTACAGGCAACTGTCCAGTTTAACATGGGTCTAGTGGCTTAATGCTGTCTGTTGACACAAGCTACTGCCAGTGACCAATTACAGATTAGTCACAGTTTCCATCAAACAATAGCAGGCAGAGAATCTTAACTCCACAGCTGGGTGTAATACACAACCAGAGCCACCACTGATTCATGGTCAAGTAGATTAGCTCAATGCACCAACTAAGACAATACACAACACTGTGAGTGACAGTGTCCAGAGTGAGGCCTAAGCAGTGTCCTCATTGCTGAATAGATCAATTAAACCTGCCAAGTGGGTGACATTCTGCACAAGTGTTCATTAATCCTTAGTGATTGTTTAGAACACCAGACTGACCACATACCTAAACAAAGCGAATGTAATAGGTGAAGAACAGGCAGTGTTCAGATAGGGGTATTGGTTGAATTGTATTTGTCTCAACACAAAAGGCTTTATTGTGCCTTCAACGATTATAAGAAAGTATTTGATTTAGTAGACCGGTCCTCGCTGTGGTCTAAGATAATTTCATGCAGTATTAATGGTAATGTGTTGAAAGTTGTATACAACATGTACAAAAATGATAAATCATGTATAAATCAGGGCCAGGCTGTGTCAGCCTTCTTCTCATGTGATGTAGAAGTATGGCAAGGAGAAAACTTGTGTCCTTTGTTATTTGCTATTTACCTGAATAATTTGGAACACTGTTAGTCACAATTATAACAGACTTGACATGGCAGCTGGTGAAATTTACAACAACCTTAGTGATGATGTATGTTCTACTATATGCTGATGACACTAGAATGATTCAATCAAACACAGATTTCTTGCTTGTGTATAGCGGAGCTATGTCAACTCTTCTAATGGTTGACATTTGGTTGTTTCAGGTGTCAACTATATTGTGAATCTGTAATTATTAGTCTATATTGATACAATTGATTTAGACAGTACCATGTCTACACAAGGCATGGCAAGCGTAAACAGAACAGTAGAATGCATTTGATATCAATAAAGTGTAGGATATTTCACTCTATAGTTGTCCAGAATATTAATTTTCTATGTTTGTCACCTACAGGTGACAGAATATTAAGTTTCTGTTTGTCACCTACAGGTTTCTACAGACAATACATCTTTAACCAATAGACACCACAATCACACCATTTTATAATAATTAAATGAACATCAAAATAAACACAACTTGCAATCATAGAAAATCAATAGTTTTGAAGATACGGTTTAAAAGTTTTAGGCAACTGTTCAGTCTAACAGGGGTCAAGTGTGTCTACTCTGCCTGCACCCTGTGACCAATTAAAGATTACTCAAGGTCTCAATGGAATAGGAGCACTAGGCTGCAGAGTTTAGTCATGCTGCTGGCTTTGTGGCACATTAAACAAAATCTACTGTTGGGGGTGGTCTCAAGGGCCCTTCTCAAAACCACATCACTAGATAATGTAAAACTTTTGCACTTTGGGGGCCCCTTAGGTGCCCTTAGAATGATTCAATCAAATACAGTTTTCTTGTATATAGTGGCAGCACCCTAAGATACATCTATGCAAAATATAAAAAAGTTGCTGAACAGTTTTTGAAAAAATAGGCAAAATGTTACATTTTTACCAGTTTTGGGGTCCTTGGAGGCCCTAGGGAGCCCTTAAAATGATTCAATCAAATACAGATTTCTCTGTATAGTGGCAGTGCCCTAAGATATGTATATGCAAAATTAGAGAAAAAGTTGCTTAATGGTTTCTGAGATATGGCAGCTAACGGCAGACAGTGGACGGCGGACGCAGAGTGATGGCAATAGTCCCTTGGACCTTTGGCCAAAGGACTAAAAATGTTTTCACTGTATGTTAAGAATCGATGCCACAGAATCCACAGTGAAATGTAGAACATGTATGCTGGTGATAGCAGGAAAGTGGCTTCACGCATACCACGTGTTATCGAGACGACATTAGATTGCTATGGTGGAGATTGTGGAAAGTGCAGGTTCAACTCTGTTGTGCGTGCTGGTGGGAAAAGAAAAAATTGGTGGCACAGATCTATGTACCTACAAACAGGAAGAATTCACCACCTGAACATGACTGATGCAGACAGGGTCACTCTCCGAAAGCTGATTGAAATGAGATTGGGCATTCAAGCACTGGCAATAACAAAACTATGCCTGAACACTAATCGGAATGAGGTCTGAACCGCTCCTTATCTTCGACTCTCCCTAAGAATGTGAACTTCTCACGCAATGTCACGGGCCGTGCGTGTGCAGCCATAGACCGGCTGAACTATGGGGCATGGGCATCGATCTTGAGAAAACCGGAGTTGAACAAGGCTCCTATAAGCAAAGGCGGCAGTGTTGCAAGAGCTACAAGACAAATACAGCGTGAGGCGTTGTATCACAGGACTTACATGTACCGAAGATCAGTGGTGAGGCATCTACTGTATAACAAGAGAAAATGGTTTGATGCCATCCGTGCAGCAAGACGGCGAAGAGAGGCTACAGCTCAGACAAGGGCAGATGCTCGGAAACGAGGCTACCGCAAGGGACAGTTAGACCAACAAGTGAAAAAAATCAAAACAAAAAAGGTGCTGTCAAGCCAAACAAAAAATCAGTGATCACCCATATTCCCTCCGTGACAGATCTATAGATGACCATACATACCCGTACGACATTTAAGTTGTGTGTATGCTGACCGCACACCATGCCCTAACTAGGCAGCTGAGTTGATCGATCAAAGAATTACTTGAAACATCAACCACAATACACACTCCTTGGATTACACCAGAGGAATCAACAAAAGAATTTCACACCTGCGAACACAATGAAAGACACACAGACAGACACACTGAGTGGATGAAAGCAAAGAGCTCAGACAGACAGCTTATCTAATGGGGTGAGTACTGACATGCTAATTATAATTGCCTTTATCTCATATTATTACATAATTTAAAAAATATACAAGGCGGGGATTGACCGTGGCCAAAGTATCTCTTTTCTGTAGCACAACGCCTCCTGTTATTGTTCACAATGCGTGTCTTTAGGGTGAGATGTTGTACACTGACACATAGAGTACTGTGACACAGATGGCTACAGTGCAAATGTTGGGGAATTTCTGATCTAACATGCAGCATGTATGCTAGACGATGGACACGCATCACGCGCCATCTACAGCTATCACCATTCTTCAATTTCACTGAAATCACCCCATAATTTCCAGTAACCCTACCCCCTCCCGCTTTCTTTGTACAGCCAGTTCATAATATGCACGTTCCATTGGCAGCCGGCACTGTCTTACATCTAATTCTGTGCTCGTACTCTGTTATAAAGCTGTCATCCATGTTCTCTGATGATATGTTGTCAAAGAGACAGAAAAGTCTAAAATCTAATTTGGGGTGAGACCACATTTTATTTCCTCATAGGCGGCTATTATAACGTTTCCTTCATTTCCTGTAAATTTTAACTTACAATTTTGTTTAAATTTTTACACCATGACTAACCTCTATTCATACACATGCTGTGCAAAATTCGTAAAATTCTCATACCTCAATTTTCCACAAAGCACTTTCAAACCTGACACCCCTTCATTTCTGCTAGAACCAGACAGTGATTTGCCTTAATGACATCATAAAGCCAAATGCCACCTGTATCTATATGCAGAAAAGCACTGTTTCACAACTGTCATAATTTGACAGCTATGATACCACGCTGCAGAAAAACATAATTTCTACTCAATCAACACTATACATATACTCTCAGAAATTCACACAACCTGTGATGGATGTCCATAAAGAGCCAATTAGCAGTTAACCCACCAGTTAGACAGGAAATGCCTTTGATGCAGTCTTGAGACCATGCCACTTGTCACTGGATGACAGTACTAACTGCTAAGAACAAGAACTGCCAGTCTTCCTCTGTAGAAGTAAGGTGGCTCAAGTCAGACTGCCTCCTACATTAGTATAATGCAGTGACAGCAGCCTGGCTAAAAAGTCCAAAGGGGATCTTGAGCCTGTTATGTGGACATGTCCTAACCCTCTCAACAACCAGTAGTCTACGATCATAAAATATAAATTGCAAACTTCTAATATCAGCATATTGCTGACTGTAGCTCTAGGTGAACAAATACCTTAGTCAGCCATGTACAGATCATTACAGTGACCCAATATTTAAAAATCTGTCACTAGATTGGGGCAATATTGAGGGGTATCAGGCGTGGGTGGATTTTTCTGAAAAATGAGGTGAAAATTTCACAAATTTTCCACAGCACTTGTGTCAATGGAGGTGAAATAGGGGAAGTCGGGGCACAGTGAATCAAGGGGCACAGTGAATCAGGGTTATTTTGGAAAAGTGACAAGGGGAATCCCAAGATGACATCATCACTGTTTGTGTTTAGGGAATACCCATCCATGAATTGTCAGTTTGTGGCTTCAAGATGTCTACAGACAAAACAGCAAGATAAAGTATGTCTTTAGGCATCAAAAGTAAATTTCCACAACTAAGGTTTGTGTGCCATATCTTGTAGATCATCCAGAATTATTAAACCAATCGCGATGTAGTATTTAGAGTGTTTATTTGTGAGATTACTGAATGGGCATTTCCTTGGAACTAAAGCAGCATGCATGTGAGCTGATGAGGCAGTTTAGGTCAATGAGCTTACATGGGGCACAGTGAATCCGGACACAGTGAATCATAACACATGGGATTCACTGTGCCCCCTGTGGACTATGTCCATCAGACAAGGGCCCAGACTCCTTCTGAATTAAGGTAACAAAGGGCTTGTCTAATATTGTTATGATGTAGTCCAACACAATCATTCTGTGACTATAGATGATGTGCTTTCAGTATTGTAATAGCAGAATTTTCTTTTTCATGAAGGTCTAAAATGGTTAGAAACAGAAACAGAGACGAGAAGGAAATTGGCAAGACTGATGAACAAACAATGAAGGAAGCCATGCAAACTGTGGTGTTGATGGGATGAGTATCAGAAAAGCTGCACAGGCCTTTGGTATCAAGAACTCGATGTTGCATCGCTATGTGGAGAAGTTTAAAAAGACTGCAGATAATCTGATGGCTTATGCGCCGAACTGTAGTTGCAGGCAGGTGTACACTGTTGAAGAAGAGGTGGTTTTGAAGGACTCGTGAAAGCTTCAGAAATTCAATATGGGCTGACTAACCCACAAGTCAGGGAGTTAGCCTATGAGCTTGCCGTTCGGAACAAGAAGAACTTTCCTGCGTCATGGGAGCAAAACAAGCGTGCCGGTGAGGATTGGTTTTACAGCTACATAAAACGATTTCCAGAGTTAACCTTACGTCGCCCTGAAGCTTCAATAAAACGAATGTGAGAGAATTCTACAAGAACATGGAGATGCTTCAGAAGAAATACGAGTTCACCCCAAATGATATCCACAATGCCGACGAAACTGGGCGCTCCACAGTGCAAAAGGTTACCAGCAGCAGAGTGGTGGCCATGAAGAAGATGAAACAGGTTGGGAAGATAACTTCGGGAGAGACGGATGCCTTGGTAACTTTGCTATGCACAGTCAATGCTGCTGGGAACTTAATCTCTGCTCATGTGTCACCGACAAAGACCTTGAGGAAGACCCAGGCAAAGAAGTAGGCCTACCAGTTCCCCAGCCTCCTGCTGCCTTGGCAACATCAGCAAGTGTGGCTACACTAAGTGTCCCTGAAGAGCAGCCAGTTGCATCAACACCAAGCATCCCTGAGCCAGTTGCCTCCACATGGTCCAACAATGACACTCAAGACACAAAACACCAAAGACATCGTTCTTGTTCCCTACAGTGAATGACACGTCAAAGGTCCCATACCAGGATATCATGGGGAGATTGCCTAAGCCACTTGTACAAGGTGGCACTGCTAGGGTTGCTGGACACCTGATATTTCCAGTGGACTGGGACTTACTCTGATGTCCTGCGTTAGGTTTAGGCCTGGTACAATTGCAAACACAATCATTGGCGTTGTTTGCTTTTAGAAGTTAGAAGTTTAGAAGTTGAAGTGTTTAGAAGTGTCATCGCCATGACTCATTCACAGACTTTGATTTTCATTAATTGATCAGAAACTATCTGCCATGTCTGTGTTCAGAAATGTCCAGCTACTGGGGGGAAGGGGTGCTATAAATTGATACGTATTTGTAGTTTTATTGATCAGTAGTGACTGCCCAACATTCCATTTGAAACCTGTGGGGATTCAACAACATCCTCTAGTTTCATGCCCCCATGTGTTACTGGACATTTCTGAAGGCAAATGTGTGGACCATACAGTTATTTTGTCCATCTACCATGAACCAGCATATGTGGCATCTATTATTACGTACAAAGTTTACATAAATTTGATTCAAGTAAATTAAAGTGAATTCATATAGTTATTTTGTCCATCTACCATGAACCAGCCTATGGTACTGGGGCACAGTGAATCACTTGGAATTTTTTTTTAAATGTCTCACCAAAAACGTGAGTGAGTTGGCAAGGATCTGCTGGTTTGTGTTTGTACACAACACCCCCATCTTTCATATGCAGCATAGAATAGAAACTTCATTACAAACAGGTAGGAGAAAATCAACAAAACAATTTTTCCGATTCACTATGCCCCGGCTTCCCCTACTCAGTCTATTGTTTGTTTTATGTAGGCATCTACTGCTTGTTACATTATTGTTAACATATATTAGTTAGTGTTAATTTACTAATCACTTATACTCATAATGGTATTCCCGGTAAGGTAATGCACAATCCTGCCTTTATTTTAACATATATAAATATATATACCTTAATTTTGGCAGCATCATTACCAGGCCTGGGGTCAATTACATTGTAATATAATATATTACTATTACTAAGTTTCCTTCCTATTACTATTACATTTGAAAAAAATTACTATTATTATTACATTGTATTTTGGTTCAACCTATTACTATTACTTCAATATTTGTAATCATTACTATTACATATTACTATTACTCCAGGCCTGATCATTACAAGTTTACTGTTAGTTTAACAAATACATACTATTAGTATATTAACACTGGAGTAACTTGTTTCAGATCATGCACACAGAACCGCTGGGAGTGCGATACTTTGAAGTGGGACTGCAAGGTCTTTTCTGTGCCACTGAATACACTCATGAAATTCTTGGAGAAGACATCGCCCGGAGCCGATCCCAGTGCCTAAAAGATCTAAGCTTTACTATCGGTTTGATTTGTAGATCTGTCCATGTTTATGTTGCGTACTGCCTTTTCATACACTAAGCCTATTCCATATGGTGCAGCAACCTTGCCAGAAATTTAGTTTAGCTATAAGGCTCTCGGGTTACATTAGCTTCTAGCTGGTTCCCATCTACCTTTGGTAGTGACTGACCACACACCAAACTGAAATGTATGTCGATGTTACCTACTGCCCTCGACAAGCATGGTAAATCTAGTATCGTTACTTAATAAGAGAACACCAAAGTGTTAAGGAATGGAAGACATTTCCTGCATATCTAATACATGAATCTTGCTGGTTCTCAAGTTAAGTCTAATCAGGATGTCGTGGTCATAATAGTATTGACCTTATTTTGTGTCCATGTTACCTTTGAGATTAACTTCATGTTGTCATCTCTTGACCATGAGGAATGTTATCCTGGCTTCAATAGCAGTTATGCACAGTTACCTCCTTCAGAATGTAAGCATTTTGAATCAAAATTATGCATTCGAATTTTGAAGTCTGACGTCCCATTTTTGTGTATCAGTACTATGTTCTTGCCCATATATATATATATATATTTGTTTACTGTAACATATGTTGTTGTTACAGGGTCCTGTTTGCCGAATAAAGTGTTGAAATCGGAACCGTCTCGTATCATGACATTTATATAGCGAGGTTGAACGCTGCTACACGTGGCTGCTCCAAGTCTGACTAATATCTTCATTTATATAGCGAGGTTGAACGCTGCTACACGTGGCTGCTCCAAGTCTGACTAATATCTTCATTTATATAGCGAGGTTGAACGCTGCTACACGTGGCTGCTCCAAGTCTGACTAATATCTTCATTTATATAGCGAGGTTGAACGCTGCTACACGTGGCTGCTCCAAGTCTGACTAATATCTTCATTTATATAGCGAGGTTGAACGCTGCTACACGTGGCTGCTCCAAGTCTGACTAATATCTTCATTTATATAGCGAGGTTGAACGCTGCTACACGTGGCTGCTCCAAGTCTGACTAATATCTTCATTTATCAATGCGCTGAGTTTCTAAATAGTCTTCATGCTGTGTATTATCAATCGGAAATGTACAACGTACATAAGTGCAAGGTCTGTGACTTGTTTGTCTTTAACCCTGCGATCGGCCATGTACGATGAATCGGCCCACAGCGTCCGTGCGCATAGCAGCCGGGCCGATTCAAGCCGATTTCGCAAAGTTGCGTTTTGCATAATTAATTCTGACGCTCACCCAAAGTCTACACTAAAATTAGCGGTATCAATGGGAAGCTCTGCTATTCGTCTATGTCACATTTTTATTCATGAGCTGTTTCAAACCTAGCCATTGAGAATTGAGGATTCCGACATGAGGTGTAAGTGGAGCCAAATTTGGGCATACGTTACTATGCCTCATTTGTATGAATTTTCTTTCCATTCATGAACAGTTTACGCGCGAATGTCAGGCACCAATAGAAAGCCGTGTTTTTCGTCTATCTGCCTAATTTATATTCAAAGCAACCAATGACAACTAGCTGACAAACCACATGATGGTGGTCAGGCGTGAAAATCTTTCTTCAACATTCGCCATCTTGGATTTTCTCACTTCGAATTTGTTCTCTGCGTTTATATATTATTTTTATCGTTATTCTTTATAACGATGACGGAAAGTGATTCGGAGTTTTCTATGTACTGGACTAAGGGCGCGACGATTAATCGCGGTTCACGGTATTTGCGGTATTAGGCCCACGGTTCGGTGCACCGTTTTTCAATTTGCGTACCGCGGTTTATTTCGATTTTGTAAATGGCACATCAGCGTTTCCGTAGCTTGCACTCTGCTAGGTATCCCGATGACGGTAAGGCGTTTCGGACAATCACAGCGCTCGAGTCCGCTGCACGTGACATGTTTGCATGGGTTATCCCAGACCCAACAGGCAACACGCTGTCATGACGTGCAAGGAAAAGTTTGTCGGTCTTTTAACAAAGCCTGCATCGACGTATAGGTCGTATGTTTGGAAACATTTCGGCCATCCAATGACAGAAACACCTCAGGGATTTAGAGAGGTACAGAAGGACTCAACTGTCTGTAGGATTTGTCGTACCGTAATGAAATACAAGACTGGAAATACCACCAATATGATACAACATTTGAACAGACACCACCCAGAATATTCTTCAAATCCGGCTACAAAGGTATCGGAAAGTGACAGTAAACCAGTCTCCAATCCCGCCCCAAAACAACAAAAACTTAAAGAAGCTTTTCAGTTGAAACAGAAGATGCCATTCAATTCTCCACGATCGACTGCCATCACTAACCAAATCGGGAAATTTATAGTGACAGATCTCAGACCCTACACAGTGGTGGAAAAGCCAGGATTTAAAGAGCTCCTACGTGTTCTGGAACCCAAGTATGAAGTATGAATTATACAAGTCACCAATTAAAGATTTAATTGTATAGTCAATAAGATAAATATTTGTAAAAGGCTATACAGTACTGTATCATTTAGGCCATACTAAAGGTCAGTGGTAACTTCGGACTTAATTACGGATCTGTAATCTCGGCCCCCTATTATTGTTAGAGTTCTTGATTCAGAATGATTCCCCATGTGGCAGCACAGGTGTCATATGATGCCATCCAGTTTTTAAATCAATAATTAACAAATCCATAACGGATATTTGTCAATTAAATTATCAGCAACGAGAAAGGCTCTAGTGATTTTCGAATATATACCATTAGCGTCTCAAACTTGATCAAAATAAGAAGGCTATGTTTTCAGTTCTTACATTTGACCAAAATATGGAAATATTAAAAAAAACAAGCTTTATTATGTGTGAAAAATGTGAATAAAAGAACTATGATTGCACCGGTAAGCTTCAGTTTGTATATTTTTATTTTCAGTTCATATATTATCATATAATTATATCAAATACGATCATGTAATGTCATGTATTATCATTCATATAATTTTAAAACACTCGATCAAATTTTCTAATAATTAATATTATTTAATATAATTGTATCATAAATGATCGACTATTGTTATAGTTTTCCAATGTATTATTTCTATTGAACAGGTCCATTCAATTGGGGACGCACCATGTATTGTAACATTGTTGTAGATGGCAATTTTGTTTGTTTTTGGCTGACCACTTTTTGGGATGTGATTATTATTTACATGTTGGTCATCGGCTTACATACACTTATATACATATATTTATATAAAGACGCAATTCAAAGATTTAATATTGTCATAAAATATAGGAGCCGAGATTACCAGGGGACCGAGGTTACCAGTCTGTAATTACCGAAGTCCTAGATTACCATAATTCATATTAAACTGTTTTACATGTACAATTTCGAATTCTACATGTTCTAAAAATTATTTCACCTGTGTCATTTCAGATTCCCTCCAGGAAGTATTTCTCCGACAAACTCATTCCGAGCATGTACCAGGCAACTAGGATAAAATTGCAAGAAGAACTGGACAAGCAGATACTCATCGCAATCACGACAGATGCCTGGACATCCAGAGCTGTGGAGAATTATACTGCTGTGACAGCTCACTACATCACAGATGATTGGATAATGAAACGCGCATACTGGTGACAACTTGGCAGAACACCTGAAGAAATTTGTAGCTGACTGGAACATTGAGCGTCCTGGGATGATATTTGCCTATTGTCACAGACAATGCATCCAACACAGAAGTGGGAGTAAGAGAGAGTGGTTATGGTCCACATGTGAGGTGCTTCGCTCATACGTTGAATCTGGCTGCAAAGAAAGCCCTGACTGTGCCAACCATGAATACACTTCTAACCAGGATCCGCAAGATTGTGAAGTACTTCAGGAAAAGTACCACAGCTGCAGGTGTACTCAAACTGAAGCAGAAGCTTTTGGAGCTACCGGAGCATCGACTGATGATTGATGTGGACACTAGGTGGAATAGCTCCTTTGACATGGTGAGACGATATCTGGACCAACAGCCCTCAATAGCAGCCACCTTGGTCAGTCCATCTATCAGGAAGGATGACAAGGACATTGACACCCTGACTGATAATGATATTTTAAATGCTGAGCGTGTGATGATACTGCTGAAACCACTCAAGACGATGACCATCAGTATGTGTGAGGAGAAAAGTCCCACCTTGTCACTTATCCACCCACTCCTGAACCAGATCCGTGAATCAATGACTGTTCATGACGAACGGGATCCACCAATCATCAACAGATGAAGGCTGTCATCAAGCAGAATATAGACAAACGCTACTCTGAGCCAGGGATACAGGAGATGCTTCTCTTGTGTACAGCATTGGATCCAAGATTCCTCGCCCTACCTTATGTGGAGCCCTACAAGCGTGACGAGGTGTTCCGTGCCATGTCACTGAGAGCTCTTTGTGTAAACTCTATCCAATGTCCATATGCTGTCCAGGTGTGCATCTTATAAATGTGATTTTTAAATCACAAAACATCTGTTCAGATTTGAAATACTTTTATTTTTTTCATAAACATGAATACACGATTAATGTTGTACTTGTAAGCAAATCAAGTATTACCATGACAACAATAATTAATCAAGCATTGCAATTTTATAATTAAAACTTAATGTTTATTGTGCTTCATATTTCAGAGCTTGCAGATCGGCCAAAAATCTGAACCAGGTAGTCAGCAAGAGCCCACTCTGTCCACCATTAGTGATGCTGCTCCTCCGCTGTCTCGTCTATCTGACTTACATGGCCCATCTGTCACTCAGCCACAGATCAACCAGGAAGATGACCCCGTACCCACTCCATCTGCGAGTAGAACTGAGACAGCATCTGCATGGATAGAATCCGATTCAGATGAACCAAAGCAAAAGAAAACTGCATTGGAGGATTTATTTGAATCAGATGTTCTGATAACAGGTGTTAATGGGCCCACTACTCAATCACTGCAATCACAAATTGATGATGAGATTGCCAGGTACAGGAAGGAGATCCCCATTCCTCTGAAGGATTCTGTGGAGGAAGAAATCCTGTCAGTATCCTCTGTTGTGCAAGCTAGCCCAGTGTTATCTCGCCATTCCTGGGACTTCTGTTTCATCCGAGAGGATCTTCTCCACAGCAGGGGATGTGGTGACAGCGCTGAGGACCAATCTCAAGCCAAAATATGTGGATGTGTTGGTCTTCCTGAACAAAACCTTAGAACTTTAGTTCATGAAGTCATTTGAGATGATGGACGGTTGACAATTGTGTAATTTGGACTTTACCAAAATGGTATTTTTGTTTTCTAGTCAAGATATAGTTTTGTCCTGTAGTTTTTCTTTTTATGATACATTTATTTACATTTATTTTACAAGTGACCATTAAAAATAAAGTTTGTTGCTCTTAAAATAGTTTATTAAAATGTATGTGTGATAGCTGGCGTGCTTGTGGAAAGTATCGTGAATAAATTGAACCGTAGACCAAATATCGAAAATCGAATCGAAAATCAAAAAAATGAATCGTCCCATCCCTATACTGGACCTTGGAACATTTTATTGGAGTTGTGTGTAAGTTGTCATATAATAGTGTTATAAGTTTATGTACATGGTTTCTCGATTTGGGATGAACGTTTAATGACTTTTATCCAAAACGGGTTTGCTCAGCCGATTACAGACCGTCAAGCGGAACGCTGTTTATCATTACTGGAGTAAGAAATCACATGACGACCATGCGGCTGACCCCCAGAGGTGATGTAAATAAACCGAGACAAATTGACACAATATTGATTAACAGTTAATATGATGTTTCCCGCAACATAGCTATGGCTACTGTCAATACAAACATCTGCGGAACTGTGCACGAGAAATCTAAATTTGGCAGGGACCTGCCTAGCAGTTTACGGTTTGTTCAGTGGAACGCCGCAGTGTGTATCCCAAGTTAGATGAGCTGCGACTGATAATGAGTGACTCAAAACGTGAGGCTGACGTGCTGGGCATCACAGAAACCTGGCTGAATGAGACTTACAGTCACAGCTACAACCTCGAGTGAAGAGACAGGTCCCCTGGCAGAGGTGGAGGAGTGGCTGTCTACCTCCATGACAGTGTGCCATACAATCAACGACACGACCTAGAGAAAGATCAGTTGGAGGATCTGAAATAAACTTTCCCTGCTTGAGCAGCATCCTGTTGGGAACAGTATATCGACCACCAGATAAAAATGATATCGATAATTGGTGCTCATTGATCGAATCCACGCTAGAAAGAACTGAAGGTGAGAACAAAGAGACAACTGTTATGGGTGATATAGACATCAACTTCATAAATGGGGTAGCCTCCAATGAGGAACGGCAAGCCGTTGTGGACGTGTTCCAACTGACCCAGGTCATCACATCACCAACCCGTGTGACTGCAACAAGTGGTTTACTAATTGACCACATACAGTCTGTACACGACACACCCGAAACATATTCGAGCCAGCGAAGTTGGTGTATTCTCTGCCAGTGATCATCTTCCAGTAGTGATATTCCCTCTGTGATCACATATCGACAGTATAAACACTTTGATGTGGACAATTTTATAAGGTTACAGTGAATAAACAATGTTTATTATTATTATAAATCTGATTCAACTGACTCTGGCAGTTATATCATTGAGTGTGTGATGTCTAACTAGTCTAGAATTTGCATTTGAATACAATTTATGGGACAATTCTGACACTGAACTAAAGGTAAGTTGACATTATGTTCGAAATGCAACTGAATGAGTGATAAAATGGATGACTTGGGCTTTGTTTATTTCGTTGTCCAAGTTTGGTCACCGTCAGGTGGGTTTTCAGCACTAAGACAGCTGTTTATATATATATATGTTGCTATATAAAAAAAAATTGTTATTATAATGAATTATTAGGTAAGTATCACTCTATCAATTGTTCTAATGGTTGACATTGGTTGTTTCAGGTGTCACCATACTAGTGATCAAAATGTCAACACTGACGTTGACGTGACACAGAAGCCATAGGATAATAGCAACCAAGATAGAAGTCTTACTAAGCAGTGTTTGCTGTCTATATTTATACAATGTGAACTTCTTTACATCGTTGAATGTCTAAGCAAGGCGTGGCAAGTGTAAATACACAATAGAATACATTTGATGTAAATAAAATGTATGATATTCTGCTCTATAGTTGTCCAGAATATTAATTGTCTATGTTTGTCACCTATAATAGTATAAATGACAACATATATTTAACCAATTGACACCAGTCACACCATTTTAAAGATAATTTAATGAATATCAAAATAAACACAACTTGCAATTATAAAAAATCAATACTTTTGAAGATACAGCTTAAAACGTGTGGGCAGCCAGAAATGTTGAGATATGTGACAACAGCATTGGGAACAGGGACACATGCCAATTTAACTGGCCGGGCCTATCTAATGGGTTAATGATCAATAATTAATGATAATTTGATTGGACTTTTAGTGCTGTTTTTTATAATATTGACTGTTTCAACTATCTTAGTGTCAGCGCCTTTGAACAGGGTCACGTGGAACCGTGGCGCCCTAAAAGTGCTCTTATTGTTATTCCCATCACAGAAAGGGGTAAGTAAAGTAAATGCAGAACTCGATATACTGCAAGCGGATGGCACAGTTAGACCAGTGCTAGGCTTCTACAGCAAGTATACTGGCACTCCTGTAGTGACAACAACTGCATCACATGTGACAGCCACAGCAGCTCAACCAGCCAAACCATAGGGGTCTCTGGGGACCGTTTCACTAAGATATTAAGCTCTTTAGAAAAATCCATCCTAGAACAGAATCTGATGAAAAAATCAAGGAGTATTTTCAAAATGCGTTTCACTAACGTGATCGTTAAATTATTCTTAAAGCAAAGAGCGATATTTCCATCATGATAATCGATAATCTACACAGTTGGCACAATTTGTCAATTTTTGTTTTCAATTTGGCCCAACAACCACTTGTCAACAACATTTGACTTTTTGTTCACTGTGCAAAGAATTGAAACGAAATCTTGCAGAAGCCACCGACATATCACAGGGGACACTATTTCCGCGTCACACACAGTGCAATGTTTTGACAGGAGCGTCATTGTTGACAATTTTCAGTTTACAAGAGCGTAGAGAGTGCCAACCAAAATTATGCTATCAAGTATAATGACATGAAGGGCAGTAGTGCGCAGGTTAAATTAGATACAGCTTAAATTTTGCTCAAAATTGATTTACAAATTCACAACAACCTTGACCTTCGCAAAGCCGTAAACCGCTACGCACACGTCAACTGGTCACGACACTAACGTCATGTAAACAAATCATGCATTAGCAAACTTTTAATCGCTAACATTTGGAAGACTTATTTGGCTGTGAACAACTGGTTCTCTGCGTGAAAGTGGACCCAAATTAATACGCAGTTAGTAAATTCTACCTGATTGGCATTTTTAGGACCGTTTTTATGGACCATATCCAGGATGAATTGTTAGTGAAATGCAGTTGTTTATTTTCGCTCCTAGATAAAGAGAACACTCGATTTTATGGAGCAAAATTGGGCTTAAGAGCTCTTAAGAATGTTAGTGAAATGGTCCCCAGGAGAAGGCACACAGAAGAGACATTTCTAAAAGGTGTGGCCATCAACCTACAATTTACTTTGCTACGATGGTGCAAAAGTCTGGATGTATTGCCACAGCTGTGTACAGAAGCAAAATACAACAGCACAATGGCCAAAAGTACCAACATTTTATTAGGACGTCAACGATTTCACACCAGTTGATGTTTGCTGAGCATTGGCTGCTGGTCTCTGCGTCAAAGGAAAGGCAACAGTTTGAGGTGGCTGTTGCCTTGGCAGAAACAAAACAGGAGAAAGCGTTAGCAATTGCAATAAAGGCTGTGTCTTGGCTGAGCAGCTAACATTTGCCAGTGGTGAAATTTGCTAGCCTAAAGAAATTGTTCACGTTGCTTGATGTACCAAATGTAGAAAATTTGAAGACATTCGAGCATGTTGAATACACAAGGTGCACATATAAGCTTGCGGATCTCTTAAAGTGTTGAGCAACGTTTTTGATGTCAAACTCACTAAGAAAACATCTGCCTCCCGGTCACCATATAGTCTTGACAGATCAAAGCTCTGACATAGTGGTAAACCAATGACACATGATCAACCTTCAGTGTTTGAGCTAGGACATGATTTTGCAACATTTTCATGTTCATTTACCAAATGTCGCAGATGTTTTTAGAGTGCATGACACCTATGTCACATGATTATCTTAAATATTGCACACCTTGATCAGTGGTGCAAAACATGCTATATGTTGTGAAATACACGGTTTTATTAAATAATATATTATGGTTGTTCAGCATCTAATATGACCGTAAAAATATTTTGGCAAATCAAAGATAGTTTTTTGCGTGGTCTAACCTTGTCCCCAGCCACTTAGGATTTATTTTTGAGATTGTTGTCCAAATGATTGGAATTAGCAGCACTTCCCATAGTAGTACCACCAGATGGAATGTGGGCAATCTACATTATGCATGCAAAATGGTGTCAGACTAGAAGCAGTAACTGCAGCTGGCTGAATGTCATGTCCGAGGAAGATGCAGCCCAGTTGGGAATGATGAGATTACCATGTTGAGCAATAAGAATGGACACAGAGAGGAGCTGTACACTGATAGGCCTGGAACTAGAGGAGTGGGCTGTGTTCAGGGGGCTTAGCCAAAGACCTGTTTGCTGGTCTTCAAGATTGGCAGATGACTGGCCAAAACTGGCAATTACAATTGATACGACAGGTGGAATTTAGAGGGTCAGCTGGCCACTAGATTAACTAATAGTTCCAAGTCTAGGGACCTACATCAATGGCTATAACTGGTACAACTGGTATCGAAACAAATCAAATAGATCATTATTAATTAAATAAAAGGCTCAACTGATGCAGGTTTGTCATTGAAAAAACTGAACTGGCAATAATAATTTATAATGGCTAAATGAACTACTAGTGAGGCAGCTTAGGGTCAAATTTTGATATTATCAGGACATGCTGGACAAAAGCACCACATTTTTTCCTGACAATCTATGTGCCATACCGTTTCATAATTTTATTGAAACCAAGTCATGTGACCTTTCTGGAGCCTGTTTCAGCCATTTAAAACAATGTTTTGAAGAAAACTTTGAAAAGTTATGTAAGTTGGGATATATACATACTTTTGCAAGTTAATCACGAATCTTTATCGGCTTTCCATTCCGAGCCATATTTGGGTCACCAGAGGTCAACAATTTTTTTATTTTGCTTTATTTTAGCCTGTTCGCCACCGGATGCACGACTTTTTTCAATTGATAGGTAGTACTTAGAACTGGCTGACTTGCAAAAAAACTAATCCAGATAACATTGCTGGTGTTTGGTAATTTGCTCAAATATAATCATCTATACAGGGATTCCAGTGATTACTTTAGATGCACCACTGTATGCACTGGCCAAGTTTGACCAGTGGAACTGGTGGAACTGACACATGGCGAGGACAAGTGTGTAAGCATGTTCGGTGGTCTTCATATTGAAATGGTAATGTAGAAAACATTCGGGGACTACTTGAAGGCCGCTGGGTGGACAATTACACTGACCCAAGCAGGAATTGCTTCCTGTGGAACAGCTGACTCCTTATTCAAGGCATCACACCTCACCAGGACTAGACATGCCCAACAAGTGAGTGCTCTGACCCTGGCGAAACTCCAGCACGATGCCTTCACACACACTATGACTGAAGGACTACACGACGAGAGGGCAAAAGAAACGTGGAGACAAGATATGATCAGAAGAGCCCAACATTTTAGTATTGGGATACCATCCTCAAGATGGAAATACTGACAGAGAATCCTTCAGCTGTCAAGAAATGGATGATAGCTGGACAAGAGCAAGCACGACTTCTTCAAGAGTTTGAGGAGGAGTTTACCCCAGAAGAAAATTAAAAAAACACCACGAGGAGGGACTGTCAACTCAGAAGACATTCACAGTGCAAACATTTGGTCTTGTTCAGGCTATCTCGGAGATGAGCAATCCTTTCCTAGATGCCAGCCGTGAACTGTTAACAATGGACACTCGGAATGTCCTCGATGAGTCTGTTGTGAAAACAGTCCGTACCGTGGAAACAGTGGACAGGGAGCAACACAACGCTTACCGTCAATCAGTACTAACTGACTGCAAACACTCGATCTAGCCATGAGCCTATCTCTGTTTAGTTGTCCAACACCCAAGGCAAAGACCAAGCAGGCAGGGCAGATCTCACTGCTGAAGGATGATGTGTCACTCTTCTCCAGATTATATATAGTCATGCAGTACAGGGATGGAGACATGGGAACCTTCTTCAAGCATGAATTGGGCAGATTTCCTATGTGACACCACCAATAAGCAAGAACTCTTTGCATTCCTTTCCAGCAAGGTTGTGTCTGTCTGCCGAATGCAAAGACAAGCAGATCTTCATTACATCTGGCAGTACAGTTGTCAGCAGAGGCACCAGCCACTGCATGTCAAAGTGTGACCACGAGGAAGCGGATGCAAGAATATTTATCCACTTGCAAGATGCCATGGAGAGTGGTTCTAACAACTGCTTGGTGCTCAGTGTGGACACTGATGTAGTCGTAATCCTCATCGGCAAATTCCACGCCATTGTCACCAAATATGCACTTGCAGACATAATCTGTGTTGCTTTTGGTATTGGGAAGAACTTCATGTACCTACATATCAATGCCATCTGCCATGGGCTGGGCAAAGATACGTCCACAGCCCTTCCCCTCTTCCAGAGTTTCACAGGGTGTGATACAGCGTCAGCATTCCATAGAAAGGGGAAGTCAACATGGGAAGCCTGGAATTCCTACCCAGAGGTTACCCAGGCATCCAATTACAAGGCAGGAAACCCACACACCCAATTGACAGTGGACTCCCTACACTTCCAATCACTGGAGCGATTCCCAGGCAAGCACTCTGGAATTTGCGAATGAGGTACGGAGAGAGTTGTTTTGCAAGAAGAACAAAACGATGGAGAATATTCCACCTACTCAGGAGGCTTTGCTACAATATTCGAGGCGCGTTGCCTACCAAGCTAGAATCTGGACGTCATGTGAAATGATCAAACAGCAAACTTGTACTCCAGAAGGGTGGTGATGCAGAGAGCAAGACCTGGCTTCCTGTGTGGAGCCCACTACCGATGGCCTCCAAAGCGTGCAGTGAACTGGTGAAGTGTGGGTGCAAAAGGCTGTGGTGCAACGTGTTCGAGCACGAAGGCTCACTGGAAATGCACTGAGCTTTGCAACTGCAAATGAGACATATAACCAAATGCGACACATAACCGAACTCACAAAACATTTATCTGACAAAACAAGCTATTCTTACTAAATGTTTAAGCAAGATCATTGAAAATATTTTGCTATCCCATTACGCTGTGATTAATTCAATAATACAGATTTTTAACGAGCCAAACGGAAACTGAAGACTATGAACAAATAAAGTGTTAGAAACAAAGTTGGATCTTTTGTCTGGAATGTCCCTCAATCTTGTAAAGCTACCTAAGCTTGTTTGAGATAGCTTTACTAGCTTTACTAGCTCAAACAAGCTGAAAATGAAGCAATGTGACCTTTTATTGACCTCTGGTGATCCCAATATGGCTCGGAATCTAAAACCAACAGTAGATTTGTGTTGAGCTTGCCAAAGTATATCTACATGTCGAATTACATGAAAATCAGTGCATTTAACTGAAAAAAACTGAATTTGTCAATGTTTTCTTCTACCATTTTTCTAAGTGGCTGAAACAGGCTCCAGCAAGGTCATGTGACTTGGTTCCAATAAATTTATTAAAAGTCATGGCACACAAATTGTCAGGAAAAAATGTAGTGCTTTTGTTCGGCATGTCCACATCATGTTGCTTAGCTGCCTCACTATACTAGATGCCGGAGCCTAGAGGTATTCAGATGGTGTATGGGCTCAGCACAGATGGCACTAACATCATTACTGGATCAAAAAGAGACTAACAGGACACTTCCTAGATAATTCACAGATTGTCAGTGTGGTAATGGTATGATGATGTCGTAGAGTTCAACCGTATACAAGGTGCAGACTAGTGCGATCTGGTGCATGTTTCCAAGCACTGGAAGTGGAATGCTTCCAGCGGTGCATACATATCAACTGACAACAGATGTGCTATTTGTTAAAACAGCATTATAGCAGTCTTTATTAAGTCTGCGAAAAAACATTTTGCAAGGCGATAAAGACACGAGGGACCATGTAGAGAATGGGAGTAGAACGGATGGCAATGAACGCAGATGCCTGTAGAGTGGAAGAGAAAAGGTGGTAAGGATGACCAAGACTGTGATGGGAGTATTGTGTAAAGAGAGGTTTGGAAGGGTTGGGAGAGGAGTGGAGAATGAGAGTGAAAGGAAGGGGGGGTTGGTGACGGTGCTCGGACAGTTGCTCACCGGACAGTTGCTCACCGGGGAAATGAAAAGGCGGACAGTTGCTCACCGGACAGTTGCTCACCGGACAGTTGTTCACCGAACGAATGTTGTGAGTTAACCAGAAATGGGGAGAGTTGTAGATGTATTTTTTCATTGATGTGTCTGGCTCTTTCTGGCCGTTAGCAACGCCTATCGATTGAATCGGAACGAATGTTGCGAGTTACCCAGGATGCTTAGCGTAGAGCCGAAATGAACCGATCTCTGAACAGGTGCACTTTTATAATAAGTCTAATAATTTGCAAAGAAATGGATATTCATTACAAACAATACATGTAATATAATAAACTTTATTCAATACAACTTTCAAGGGGAAAGTTGTTTACACAAATCCACAAAGCATTTCTCTGAAGGCACAAATAACCATCTCCTTTTTGGAGACCCACTCCACGGTATCCAGCTAGCGTACCCATCCAGCTAACACAACCGAGGCAACGTTACAACATACAACAATACTCGCTGTGCAGGCAAGAGGTGTCTGAATCGTTACCCGTCTGAATGGTGCATGCTAGGTAATCTATTGTTGTTGGTGAACATTGGGAAATACTTAAGAATGAAGTTCGTCCAAAGCAAGGGAAGCCAACTTGAAAATACTCAACAGACAGACTATATAATAGACGAGTCGGCGTATCTCATTAGCTTTTACAAATACATATAGCGTCGCTCTGACGGTAAAAGCCATCCCATTAAACACAAACTCAGGCCAAAACGTACTTAACGTATCATACAAACATTACGTTTACAAACAATTACGTCGCGTTTGTAGTAGCACGACGCCAAATACCGAAATTAAATTCGATTTTTTTTTAACGGTGAGCAACTGTCCGCCTTTTCATTTCCCCGGTGAATAACTGTCCGGTGAGCAAATGTCCGTGATTCTTGGTGAAGACACTGGGTCAGTGCAAGACCAGCGAGGGGAGAACAAGAAAAGAAAACAGAAATCAAGGATCTGCATCGAGGCCAACCTCACCCGTGACTTGCAGGGATAGAAGAAAGAACAACAGTCGACAACTACCATTGGTGCTGAGCTGCTCTCACCCCACATGGCTGACAGGGTTACAGGCAAACACTCGTATGTACTTGTGTTTTTTTAATGACAAGTGCCTGTCAAATGTACTTGCCAAAATACCAAGTACATTCAAGTATATCTACGTCGACACACTTGGACACATAGGTTATGAACTTGATAGGTATAAATCTTGAGCTGCATTTCTTTATTAATTAATGAATTCTGTATCATTTGAATAAGCAGCACAAGATCGTCTCAAAAGTATCACTAACTGGAAGATGCCCAAAAGTCAAGCAACAAAATCTACCCTCTGCAGGGCAAAACAAGCCTGTGTGTTGTTAAAACATGTTTTTTACATTTGCAGGTTTTGTTTACACTATGAAGCAAAACTCTGTAATGTGTAAACACATAAGAGTAGATCAGGGACAATTTCATTAGTTTTTTAAAAAACGTTTTAAATGGACTTGGGCCTTTCTGCAAACCATACATTCATATAATGGTATAAATTATAATAAAAAGGTGGGGTATAATTTTTTTTATGAAATGTCAAAACTAGGATAATAAAATTATCAATGTACTTACCATACAACTGGCATCACTAGAAGAAACTTAACTTGTGGAGTGACGGGTACAACAGCCTTCAGTTCGTATCATCTTCAGACGGACATAACTGTTCAGTTTAGTATGTTGAGTATGTTTAAATATCCAATGTTGAGCCGGTTAATATCCAATGTTGAGCATGTTAATATCCAATGTTGAGCCTGTTAACTTCCAATGTTGAGCCTGTTAATATCCAATGTTGAGCCAGAAATATGAACATAGATATATTTATGATTGAGTCATATGAGTATGACTCAACTGCTGCATGTAGTCTCCGCTCTAACAGGAGACTCCATGGGGGGAAGTCTGTCTGGGGTAATCCTTCCGTGGACCCCCGCAAAGTCCCCCAATCAACCAACATTCCAACACTTCCACTCGTACTTTCTCTCACAAACATGTCGTCTACGATGAAAGTTGCGCACGTGATTCTGTGAGTACAATACTGAACTCTGTCATATTTCCTTGCCACAACAATGTTCTCTTTGATGCCAACTGCATGTGTGACTTGACGACACGGCTGTCACACACTGGTATCTTGCTCGTTGGGGTCTCTGGAAAATAAACACAATACAATAAATACAACATGGAAACATAAAGTTCTGTACAATATTCACTTGCTTACCGAGTTCTACTTTGGAGACCTGAGGGGCCTTGGAGAAGAGGTCGCCCGAACATGTGAGACACCATTCAGAGGGACACCGGTCTCAGTGGCACTTGACTGGCTGTCATAATGGCTGACAGAAAACAGTGGGAAAACATCATTATGCTACATTGTAGCATGAAAAGTGGATAACATACAGTTAAGAAACTCTGTAAGAAAGCATTCACTTGGTTTGTTCTGTTTGCTCTGTGAGCCCATAGGCCATCGACCACATATAGTCCTCCTATGCTGTCTGTTTCTAACTATTTCCTCAAGTTTTCTCCCAGTGTAACCTATCTTCTTCCTTTCATGTTCAGTGTTTATGGGCCTTCCTCTTCTACTCCTCCCTTGGGTGTTCCTTGTGAGTGATTGTAGGGTGATGTTTCTTGGTGGTGTGTGTCCTAGTCGAATCCATGACGTTTTGTTAAAGGACACTTTGGCCATGGACAGTTGGGCAACAGACATTTTGGTAACAGGACATTTCGGTAACAGGACATTTCGGTAAAACTATTGAAAATAATCAGAATTATTTGGTCATTTTTAAAGGTGTCTTGTATAGATAATTATATACATTTTGTAATAGACAGTACATTTTGTTAATTTATTATTATTTACTATTATGCACATGGCATGTTTTGTAAGATTTTGTGAACTTAATTACACACGATAAAGTAAACCTGTACAGTAATAAAATCTATCAATGAGTTAAAACCTGTTCAGTCTGCCAAGTCAGTGGTGCCAATCAGTTAAACCATTTAGAAATTAGGCTGGTAACTTTTCCAGACACAGGACTTGGCTTCCCACTAGCAGTCAGATATAGTGTTAGTTAGTGCTTATTTTATTAACTTTCTAGGCAGAGGAAGGGAAGATGGCTTCCCAGACAACAGCAGTCAGTCATGGGGATATGGGTTAGGTAAATTCATGTGTTAGAGGGGACAGGTCAGATCGAGTGTTCAATTGCTACAGCCAATCAGTGGCTAGCTGCACACATTTAAATCCAGACACACATAAGGACATCTTTAAAAATGACAAAATAATTCTGATTATTTTCAATAGTTTTACCAAAATGTCCTATTACCGAAATGTCTGATTACCAAAATGTCCTGTTACCATAATGTCTGTTGCCCAACTGTCCATGTCCTGTTACCATAATGTCTGTTGCCCAACTGTCCATGTATGCAGACAAGTGTAGTTTTGTCATAAATGATTCACACTGGATTTTAAAGCCGTTTGCCAATATTAGTATTAACTCAATTCCCGCTGCTGTGAAGCACACAGTACGTAAGTACTCGTGGAGGCCAGCACTCTACCAAGCTAGAGAAGACAAAGAAGAATACTGGTGCATGCTAGGCCTAGTCCATCTATGACAGTATAATGTTAACCGCTTAAATTACAGATAATGGGTATTGTGAGTCTGCCGAGTTAGTTAAAAATGTTTAAACGACGAGACTGGAGACTCAAATTTATATCAAACTATAACATTAACATAATCGTTAGCCTATATGCTGGGGTACTCACAGTTTTAGCCTGTTTAATTATGCCCATATGAGTATATTAAGCAACTTAACTACTTTTCTTCACTTCACTTTTCCATTACCAGACCTGGGGCGGAAATACTCGGTATTCGTGTACAGTTTTGAAGTACTCGTACCCATAAAAGTTATGGGTCATGGACTCGTACTCATACTCACTGTACTCAGATTTTACAAGTACATCTGAGTACTTTCTCAATATGTACTGGGGAAAATAAATTAATTTGGTTATAAAATTAAACTTTTCTGAAATATTTAAATGTTCAACTATTTTTTAAATACTTTGTTATTTCTGATAGAAAACCCACCTTACCATGCCTACACATAGTACATCCTCATTCTCTGATATAACCATGACTATGATACCCAAACATGGCAACAGGCAGCATCTTTTCCCAGTCAGGGTCACAGTCAGAAACACCCTGTTAAGCAAACAATAATTGTAGGCTATCAGTTCAGGCCATAAACTTGTTCCTTTAATTAAGCCACCAGGATGTCCATAAAGAGCCATTTAGCAGTTAACCCTGCAGTTAGACAGGAAATGCCTTTGATGTAGTCTGGAGACCATGCCACTTGGCACTGGGTGACTGTGCTAGCTAACTGTTAAGAACAAGAACTGCCAGTCTTCCTCTGTAGAAGTAAGGTGGCTCAAGTCAGACTCCCTGTATGATCATAGGATGCCACTGAAATGAATGCAAACAAAGTTAATTTTATTGTTGTTGAAATAAAGGCTTTTTAGTTTTCCTTATAAAAACATTATCAACTGCCATTGCATATTCACTTGTGCTAAGTTATTTAAATTAGACTCATTAATAATTTTAAGATACATTATTTATATTGTTAAAAATGTATTTGTACTTTTACTCGTACTCGTGAGAATGTACTCGTACTTATACTCATACTCAGTTTTTAGTAATATACTCGTACTCGTACTTATCAATCGTCAAAGTTCTCATACTCATGAAAATGTACTCGGCCCCAGGTCTGCCCATAACCCGTAAGGATCATTGGGGCACCACTGATGACTTCTTAACCAGCTCTCTCCACATTTCCCTGTTCTCCACAACCCTCTGAGAGTCGGCGAACTCCAGTCCTGTCCACTCTTTGATGTTGTCTTCCCACTTCTTTTTCTGTCTACCTCTTCTTCTACCTCTGAGGTAGACAGAACAGGCTACACGTGGCACAATAATACATTGAATTTGTACACGCCATATTATTTGAAATTGTGCAGTTTTTGAAGAGTTAACCGTTTCAGTGCCACAGAGCCGAATCCCCCGATTACCAGTTTTACCACTTGAGAAATGACACGCAGCCAATTGTGCGGGTTTCGTTATGCAACATGTACTGGCATTGGCTGGTGTCTATGACACCATTTTAAACTGACCAATAAGATTAATCATTACAAAAGGGAGGTATTTGACTGCTGGTTTTACAGTTACACTTAGATTTGTGCTAGTTTGATGGCAAAAATAAACCGGAAGTCATAACCAAAAAACTAAATTTAATATGCTTACCATGCAAAACGCATCAGTTGACAGCCTAAGCACATACTATATTCATTTTTATCATACAGTACACTTATGAAATATTCCTAAGGTTACAAAAAATCTGTTTCTCAAACCAGTGTGAAAATAATAAAATGGTAGCGCCACATGGTGGCAAGTATGAGTATGTTTTCCTGTCTCTACTGTACTCCACTGCTACGCCACTCGATCATTCATCATTTCCATTTTAAAACAAACATGCCACTATTGACACGCGTGTCACTCTGATTTAAAAAACACATATTTTATCAATTATTTATGGTTACCACGTATTTAAAACTACTTCTCAATGGAGAGATATGTTAGCAGTGGACAGCAGAAAACAAACGATCTGCATGACAGTGATGCAAAGACACGGACAAAGTCATAGAGTATCCTCTGCATCCAATACATGCATGTTTAGTTCAGCTGGCATGACACAAATAAATGTAACTGACGCTAAGTGGAAGTGATTTATACATCCACATGATGGTGATTTTGTGGTCAAAGGGATACTGCAACTTTGCAAAGGCTGCAGATGGAACTTTCTTTCCCATAGTCATATTGTCAATGGTTGACAGGGAATTACAATAAATGAGTGATCAGTTTTCGTCATAGATCGACGTCAGATTGTTCTAAAAAAGGTGGGTGTATGCTAAAAAGAACAAATACGGTATATATTAGTGATTAGTGAAAGTTATGTTGTGTCATCTGACTATTAAGTTTTTTTAACTAAATAGAAAATTATCTGTCCTTTTAGGAAATGGATAGTTTATTTGGTGATATTTGAACACTATAAGTCTAAGCACATATAATACAAGTTTAGATTTTAGTATGGCGTGCAAGTCTCAAAAATGGCTTGGCACTTCTTGTATGTCTGCGCAATTTTGGCTGGCACGGAAACGGGTATACCCTGAAACGGTTAAATTCAAACTGTCGGAGTTCTTTTTGTCATTTTTCTTCCAATGGGGAGGGGGCAAACACGTGTGGGTGTGGTATTACTATAAGACAATACAACTTTGGGGCACAGCCACATGGTCTCTAGAGTAGATACAAGAGTACATTTGCATACGATTTCATTCGCAGAGCTCTGTGATAGGTACATCACATTCCGCTAGGGGCAGCACCATAAATTTGTCCCGCATTCTAGACCTGAAACCTGTGACGCTTTTGGACGCCATTGCTACTGCTCCCGCCAAGATTGGGGGATTCCCCAAAATCGCTTGGCAACATTATGCAAATAAATTTATGTCGTATTTTGATGATCACATGAACCAATGAAAGACTGATCTACGTCATAGCCAGTTTCGTGGGAGTTTTCCGAGCACGATAAGCGAGGTAGGTGGATTCTAACTTTGATGTTGTAAACAATCATTTAAAAATATGGTATAATAGATTTTTACCCCGTTAGTATCCTGTTTCTACCTTTTTTAAATACATATGCCTTCATATGATATGCATTTTATGGTTGTGGACCCCCGTGGGAGCGTGCAATCGCTCGTGGAAAAACAGGCCTGTCGCACGCTGTTCGGCGTTCAAAGTTGAAATGCGTAGTTTGTAGCCTGCGCGCGACCGGTTCAGCGGCACGTACGCCACGCTGGCGTTGCATAATTATGATGTACTGGCGCGCGCTATGCAAATCATAAAATTTTTGCTATGCGGGTTAAACTGTATGCGTTTCAAGCAATCGTGAAAATAATCATAGTTTTAAACTGATTTACAAATGTAGCACTGGGCCTGAGAATGTGAGCGTAGTCGTAGAATGCATCGATCCAACATTTGTACGCCATTTCCTACGATGCAAAATCCACGCAATCCAAACTGTTTGCACCTAAATCCTAACATGTTCTGTGCACAAAAGTAACTATTGATATGTAAGTGTTGCATGGTATTCATTATTTTTTCAAATAACTGAATATATTAGTTTTCTAATTTAAGGCCAGGCACGGCAGGCAAAAATGTATTATTGCATATATCTGGTATTTAAATGGAAACGTGATCGTGATTGGGCTACTTGTGCCACGTGAGCACTGACCTGCCACGTAATTGGCTGTTGTGAGGGATGGGCTAGGATCAATGGGTTTGACTCCATCTTGGAATCTTTGAAATTATCACCTACTGCAAGATTAAAACATTTAATATGAAATCCAGTGCCATCAGCACTTTTGTAATTATGTCCATTTAATTTAACATTTATTATTGTTTAAAATAAGAAATAGTAATTAAAATGTTGCCATGATATTTTAATTATTGTAATACAACCGTACTCAATGCCAGCTTTTTAATAGTTGTCTTAATAATTTTTAGTGTAAGATTACTTACACAAAAACAAAGTCCAGTGACACCATTTTAATTATTTTATTTTTTGAATACACTCTTATGTTTATTAACACTAGTGGTACTGCATTAATTTGTATCACACACATACATTAATACAGTTTTCCTCTATTTCATGTTGAAGGATTCTGCTGCAAATGTATGAAGAGTAACAGTACTCGACCAACAGTGTCCTGTGAACATTGGCACGCTTCACTTGCATTGCTGTATGACGCATTGAACGGATTTTATCTACAATCGACCAACAGTGTCCTGTGAACATTGGTACACTTCACTTGCATGGATATATGAAACAGTGAACCGATTATATCTACACTAGTCGGCAATGTACTCTGTTCCTCCTATAGTTCCCTGTATGTGCAGTGAAGTTGACAATAGTTATTGTACTTCTGCTGTTTCAGTTGTTTTCAATGTCTACTTGTCGGCTGCATACTGTGAACAACATGTTAACATTACTCCATGTTGATGTGTGAGACATTAATGAACAAAACAATTAAGTATCATTGTTGTAGTACTGACCTTTGCATTGTACTGTGAACATTTCATGACATTGAACTATACAGGAAATTATACAGATCTTGGAATGCATAATAAATTATGTTAAATTCAAGCAATGCTGTTGTGTTTCTTCACAACAATGGTTGTGTCAGGGACACCTCAATGTTTACAAACAAGTCAAATAATGCCCAATGGTCAACAGTTAGTAGTTGAACTTTCATTTTGATCAACATACCATAATTATTAAGTAAAAATAAATTGGACATTAATAATATAGACAACATGGTTAGAGGTCAATTTTTTAAAATAAATTAACCATTAATGGTTCACGCTTTAATATGCCATTTTATCCCAAAAATTATGGTTAATATGTAGATGTGATAAATTACAAGGATTTATAAAGTTACTAAGTCCATGTGTTACACTAAATAATTTAAGTAAGTAATTTGTCAACATAATTAAATCGGTGCTCATTCAAGGTCAATTATCTAGGTCGTATCAAGGTCATATGCTATTATGGTCAAGGTTAAACATTTAGTTACTTTTAATTTGCTAGCACAACATACCATAATTATTAGTTTAAAATAAATTGCACATTCATACATGCAATTAGGTCAAAGGTCATTTTTTTTAAACAAGTTACCTCACTATTGTTCATGCTTTAATATGCTACTTTATGGTCAATGTGTACATAAATGTTCCATTCCAACACTTTATAAACATACCAAGCCCATGTGTCACACAGAATCATTTAATTAGGTCACTTGTCAACATATATAGGTCAACGTTCATTAAAGGTCAAATAACTAGGTCATGTCAAGGTCACAGTACAAGGTCAACATTTTTGGGTCATAACATTTTACTTTACTTCAATATCTTACAATATACAGATTATGTAATGTTTTGCCTATATTCAGTGCCACATGATGGCAGCACAGTCTGCACAAGCTCCAGATCACAAGAAATGGACATGAATCCTATAGACACAATGACCCTTTTTTCAGACACTAAAAAGTGGATTTACTTTGTTAATAATAGAGATAATTCAAAATTTCAAAAAGGGTTGTAAACTACATAGCATACACTATCACATAGAAGTGATTAAATGACTATATATCAATTTTGAATTTTTTTGTAATGTACCTATCTGTGAGTGTGAGCGTGAGTGTCTGGTCTGTCACGCTGTGCCTGTGCCTGTGGCTGTGGCAGTGTGTGACAGCGTCCGTGTCATTTCGACAAATTTACCTGTTTGTTACGACTTGTCACAATGAACTAATACGCGAACAATCTTTACTATTCGTGTACAATCATTGCTGTATCTCTTACTGTTGCCTTCACTTGCAAATAAGTATGATTATGACATATTTAATGCTCGCGATATTAGTGAAATCTCTCAAGACCCAATCATTTTCCCGGTGACGGTGGGCGAAGTTATTCGCACAGCCTGGCTCTGTGAATAAGGCAAGCGCTATTCGCGCAGAACTGACCGAACTTTGCAATACAATAATAATAATAAGGTTTACAACTTCTTTTGCGCCTAAATCGTCGGAAACCAAGCTCAGAGGCGTACCAATGCAAAACGGTTAGTCAATCTAGCTCAGAATCGATAAGCCATATTAAAGTCGTGAACAGATGGATCGATACGCCATGCAGGGAGCTTAGCCTAATATATATACGCAAGTTAGCTAGGTTATAAAGGTAAGTTTTTTGAAATGACGGCGAAATTGCGTAATGTTTTCAACTGATCTAACACTAAGAGGGAACATATTCTAGAGAGTTTGTGCAGAAATAGGTCCAACATTAGTATATTGACTCTAGGGAAAAAAATCAGAACTATATATAGATGATCCAATTATGCTGGGTAGACCCCTATACATGTATATATGGATCATTCTCCCAATTCGGTATATATTTGAGTCCCAGAAACGTATGGTGCATTTTCAGTGTCCTGCATATACCAAGGGCAATAACACATCAGTTATGGGTATACATATATTTTATCTTTATTAATTTATGTATTGTACAATAATTTGAGTAATTTGTGTTAAAGAAAAACTAAGTATTATATGTGGGTGGCAAAAATGTCATGTCCCTGAATCTAAATATGTGTCATACGGTCTCGGTGGCAGAAACACGTTTAATGGTAATATTGTTTGATAATCATCACCATCTAGTAAAATATCCCCAAAGTATCTGACTTGGATCTATATAGGCATATTATTTATATAGTTATCAAATTTCAAACTATTTTCATATGTCCCCAAACAGTGGGTCAACTCTGTTACTCTATAGTAATTTAACTATGGAAGAAGCCAAGATCTTTGTACAGTACCGCATTCAGCAGACTATGACTTCCTTAAATGCAGAGAAGGTATGTGCTTCTGTCTGTCTCAATATGGATTAAAATACCCCTTTTTAGTATCACATACAATAATATAATTATATTATGTCAACACTGTTACCCAAAGATAAATATTATGTAACCATCATACCAAAGCGTTACTCAGTCTTGTTATGGCAATGCACTGCATTGTGGCGGGAAACAGTGATTAAGTGACAATATGGCTGCATGTACTGCTGTATTAGATGCATTGCATCATGGTTGTCAATCCTGTTACTGTCAACTCTGTTACCTATTCATGGTAACAGGGTTGACTTGATGGTAAGAGGGTTGACATCAGTATGCCATTATCATGATTTATTATATATTCTATCTACGAATGCTTGCCATTTTAAGTTCATTCGTATTTAAACAAATCTAAAATGAACGGTGTTCTTTCACTTTGTTCACAGTGGCAGCCATGCCATTGTCTGCAGCTGAAACACAGGCGGTATGTTGCTCAACTGGATGGGGATCCAGAACGGAAACAAATATATCTAGATAAAAGAGCGGCTGGCATGGGAAAAGAAGACATCGACGGGAAAAGTGAAGCAGATTAGTGAACTGTCAGAAAGAACCAAGCGCAGTGTACGGAAGCGGTGGCGAGATGCACAGAGGAGGTCTAGGGGAAAATATAAGGAGAGGCATCTAACACCTCCAACTTCTCCCCATGATGCAAATGAACCATCAAATTAATCAGATTCAAGGTAAATGTGTGTGCGTGTATGTGTGTGTGTGTGTGTGTGTGTGTGTGTGTGTGTGTGTGTGTGTGTGTGTGTGTGTGTGTGTGTGTGTGTGTGTGTGTGCGTGCGCGTGTGTGCGTGTGTATGTGTGCGTGCGTGCATGTGTGCGAACGTGTGTGTGCATGTATAATTATATAATATATATACATATATATATGTGGACATACCAAAACAGGCAGTTTGAGCACCTTTCGTACACAAAAAGTCCTACTGATTATTACACCACATAAGCAAATCAACTATGTCCAGAAAGAGCACAGCAAGATCCGTCTGAGTATGCTATTAATACTGCGATTAAAGCTAATTCAACTATTTTCTGGACCAAATTAAGACACAATTTTGGATACTAGGGACATGTTCGGTAGATTTAACCATACACACACGCACGCACACACACATTAATAATTATATATATATATATATATATATATATATATATGATATAATATACACCAGTGACGCCAGACACACAACCATACATACGCGCACATACTTGTCCGCTTCTCTATCGGTATTTGTATTACCTCCGTTTTTAAAACATTGTTTTATTCGCTTCTAGTCTTTCTAGAATGCAGTACGTGCTAATGACGTCCTCATCCATCTGCAGACTACGGAAACAAGCCCAGAAAAGACATAGTCGACTGGCTGCAAAATGTTACCGAGATTTGGAAAAGGCCATTAACAGGCCATTAACAAGCAAGAACGGTTGACCGCAAAATACAAAAAGCGGTACCAACGGGCTCGAGAAGCTGTTCTGGATGGCAAAATGAATACACCAAGAACCAAAATGAGGACAACAGTGGCAGGGTCATTGAACTTATTGGAGGCAAGTCACGGAAAAGGGGCCCCGGATAGCATCACACGAAAGGTCGGCAAATTAATCAGCCTAGCCCTAGGGCATGACAAGTTTATGGGTAGAACATTTCATAATATGTGCTACCTGTATATACATAATGTGATAGCAATGATGGTGTATAATTGTGCGCTCTGGTTATAGTTGCACTAGATCAAGGAGCCTCTATTTGGACAGGAGGCGTCACTGAGCGAGAAAATGGCAGTCTGCACTGAAGGTTTTTGTCCGCCATTCGGGAGGCAAGCGCATGCGCCTGCGGGACCGGCAACGCGCGATGTTAGCGTATTTGTTCAGTCACCTCATTTCATCAGAATAATCACCAAGCTGTGATGCGTCATATAAAATGAAAGCTATTAAAGTGATCCTTAAAGTTTTTTTTTGCTATCACAATTCAAAATAATGAACTTAGCAAACAAATCACGATTCGCCGTCACCGCAGGCCGTCTCGTTTGCCGGGCACCCGGTTATCGTTTTGTTTCAATTCGCGTTTTCGCGCTCTTTTCGGGACATTGACGTCATTCAATGCTGTGTCGTTGTCGGAGGTAGGTTGAACTTTGTCTACGTCGTTTAAATTTTGAAAATTGACCAAATTTAAGCTATATTACAGCTGTTTTGCGATCACCTCTGTGTTCAGTTGCATTTATTTTTATAATAGCCGAGGATAGCCAGAACTATTTTGTGATTAGCTTCATCTATTAGCTTTACTTAGTCTGTGTTGAAAAAATTGGTGCTGCGTTCCGTGGCGAAATATGGTTTTGCGCCGTTCAAAAAATCGTCACATTTGTAAGTTCTGTGTCTTGCGCGCGTCACTGGAGCGCGATGCCAGATGCAGATCGTGACTTAATCTATTTCTTTGAATTAAAATCTACAAAACCAATACTATTTATATCATATTTAAATAATATCCTTGACCTTGTCAATTCTGCAATATAGAATCTTATATTTAGGTTTGCTAGTTGTAGAATACATGGCCCATGCCAGCCCATACTACGGGCCAAGCATGGTAGTCTTAGCCTTAGGCTTAGGCCAGGGTTGGTTACTGCTTACTCTTGGACTTGGGTTTAGCATGGCTTATTCCATTATTTATGGTTTTGCTTTTATTTAGACTTACAAATAATATAAATTTCATTATGTAATAATTGTAATTAATTGTTGTTACCTATTAAATCAACAGTTTATTAGAAAAGTTGTTTTTGTGGTCAAATACGTAAATTATTTGACTTAATTTGTTTTAAAAAGTGTTTCAAGATAAACAGTCACTGCACAAAATGTTGTCAAACATGTAATGCAAACCATAAATGCCTTGATCAGTTGTAGCATCATTTGTTTCATTGTGTGACAACACGCAATACATTAAACACCACAGTTTTGTATCTCAAATATCACAATTATTATGAATTTATGTGTGACAACACATAATGCATTATAATAGATTTCACACTGCTCTCTTGAGTAACAGAGGCAGGGATGTGAAAAGTATTTCACAAGATTTGCATGCAGAATCAAAACAGTTATCATAATATGATTCACAATTGCCTTTTTATTTCAGATACTGTTCGCAATTACATGCAGTGACACTGATCTTGCGCTGATCTGTGTTTGACTGTGAAGGTACCGAGCCACAGAGTCGTCTGAATATGACACCCATCACCTGCCTACATACGTACACATTTAATCTGACTGATTATATATCTGATATCTAGATTGAACAGTGTCCATTCAGCACGACATGAACATTACTTATAGACATCATGTTGAAGAACACAACATTATTTTACAAGATACTGAAATATGAACCTTGCTGCCCAGATCTTGCAGCCTACTGGCATTAAATTATGAGACAATCAACTTCCAATATTACAAAAAGACTATTATGAGCAGAGCAGATTTCTTCATGGCTTGACTCCCATGGGCCATGGGGAGTAATGCAGAAAGCAATCTTGCATTTGGCGCATTTGGATTCAGCGACAGAATAATGTGAACAATTTATAAACATTAGTTCATCAAGTTCATGTTCAAATGCATGCTAATATTAGCCAATATTAACTTATTAATTAAGTTACTGTTAATGTGAAATGACTGGTTAATGTATATATTTATTACCATAATTAATGTGGTTTACTGCATGCATAAATTATACAAATATTTTCATAATCATGGACAATATGGCCTTTTACTGAAATGTGTCGGTCTGTCGAGATCGCGTGCTAATTACCCAATATTGACTAATTAAATTATTATTAATTGATTTGTTAATGACTACTTAGTACCATCATTAATGTGGTTATGCACATTGCATAATATGTATAAATATCTTCATAATCATGGGCATTATGGCCTTTAATTGGAATGTATCGGTCTGTTGAGTTTGCATGCTACATTACTAAAATTAACTAATTAATTGCATTAATTTGGTTAGAATTATTACTAAAAATATTAAATATTGTAAATTTATTACTCTGGTCAATGTGTTTGAAAACCCTGAAAACAATATTTAAATATCTGTATAAATAAAAAAGTTATGACATTTTAAAGCAAATATTTATCCACAGAAAACACAAAAATGAGTCCATTTTGCCATTGTAAGATACACACAAATTACGCAGTTTTTCCGTCTTAAAATCGCAATATCTTTTGATATATTAAAGATATCTTAATAAAATAAACAGTTATGTGATCCTTAACCTATTACCTTTAAGTTAAGCCCATTCTCAATGTTTTTGATATATTAAAGATATCTTAATAAAATAAACAGTTATGTGATCCTTAACCTATTACCTTTAAGTTAAGCCCATTCTCAATGTTCTAGCATGAAACATGACCGAACGGTTTTTGTTTTTTCAATAACCTTGCCAGACTCGGCTGTTTTTTGGTATACGTGTTCGAGCGCACGGAGTCTATTCACTACGCTAGTATAAATAGAGCGGCCAAGAACGCCTCTGTATTCGCTTGTTCTCGGTGTGTTAACGTCGTTTACTCTTCTTCGCCTTTACAGACCACCGCTGTCATGCCGGTCCAAGGTGAACAAGGCATACTCGCTGCCATGCTGAAGAAGAAGATGGTTACGACGGCTAGAGAACCGAAGCCCTCTACGTCAGACGTCTCCGCTGCAGCGCGGTCTACTACGACACCCGCTGCCGCTGCCGCAGCGCCGCCGGTACCCGCTGTTGCCGATGCCGCCGCTCCCGCCGATGCAGCACTGCCGCCGCCGGTCACCGTCGACGCCGAACAGGAGGCTCCTGTCGTAGCGGACGACGCCGCGGCGTCGCTCTACGACCTGTCATTGGTGAGTTTGAAAGAACTCATAGAGGCGGACGACGGGTTGTGTAAGGTATCTACACTTGTCAGGATC
>CM034542.1:12532670-12554412 GCA_020002185.1 Paraescarpia echinospica
CAGTAGGTAGTAGACAGTGGAGTGAGTAGACAGTGGGCAGTAGGTAGTAGACAGTGGAGTGAGTAGACAGTGGGCAGTAGGTAGTAGACAGTGGGCAGTAGGTAGTAGGCAGTGGAGTGAGTAGACAGTGGCCAGTAGGTAGTAGACAGTGGAGTGAGTGATGTCTGTCAGGGTAGTGTAGACAACTACCATCCCTAGCTTGTGAGGATGTCTGTCAGGGTAGTGCAGTCAACTACCATCACTAGCTTGTGAGGATGTCTGCCAGAGTAGTGTAGTCAACTACCATCACTAGCTTGTGAGAATGTCTGTCAGGGTAGTGTAGTCAACTACCACCACTAGCTTGTGAGGATGTCTGTCAGGGTAGTGTAGTCTACTACCATCACTAGCTTGTGAGGATGTCTGTCAGGGTAGTGTAGTCAACTACCACCACTAGCTTATGAGTATGTCTGCCAGGGTAGTGTAGTCAACTACCACCACTAGCTTGTGAGGATGTCTGCCAGGGTAGTGTAGTCAACTACCACCACTAGCTTGTGAGGATGTCTGCCAGGGTAGTGTAGTCAACTACCACCACTAGCTTGTGGGGATGTCTGCCAGGGTAGTGTAGTCAACTACCACCACTAGCTTGTGAGGATGTCTGTCAGGGTAGTGTAGTCAACTTACCACCACTAGCTTGTGAGGATGTCTGCCAGGGTAGTGTAGTCAACTACCACCACTAGCTTGTGAGGATGTCTGTCAAGGTAGTGTAGGCAACTTACCACCACTAGCTTGTGTGGATGTCTGTCAGGTGTAGTCAACTGCTTGTGATGATGTCTGTCAGGGTAGTGTAGTCAACTAACACCACTAGCTTGTGTGGATGTCTGTCAGGGTAGTGTAATAGTTCGGTCGGTGGGATAGGCGTGTACCACGATCCATTGCTTCCTCTTCTTAAGAACGGAGACACGAGGCTGGTGTCGTCATCGAAGTCATCGGCGTCGTGGCTGATAGGTGGTGGTGGTGGTGGTGGTGATGGTGGAGTGATTGGGCGAGGGGGGTCACTCCGTGATATGGGAGCGATCGAGCATACCGGCTTTGCTGCTGCTGCTGCTGCTGACAGGGCCGTTCTTGTAGGCAGTTGGATCTTCAGTACTCTATGAAATAAACCACAATACATGTACGCGTGCGTGCTTACAACACTTTTCAAAATAAGGCGCATGCGCACTTAACACATACTGCCTAGTCTATCGTTATTCTACAACATAACGCGCATGCGCACTTCACACTAATACCGTTATCTTATTCAATTATCAGCGTGCATACTTCATTCATCCCAGGCATTTTGTTTTCGGAAAAAAGTTTCCGGTCACGTCAGTACATTCACCGTTAAATCTCTCTTTACATCACATTTCTCTAATATCAATGCATCTCCCGTTTCCTGACTCCACACCGAACCTATACAACGTTTAATTTCATGCTTTTAACGTTTTGTTTATTGTTTGTAAAAATCCTTTGTTCTCCGTTCACATTCCAATCGCGATAAGTCACGCGCAACAGATGTCACATTTACGTGCATGTGCACTTAACGCATTCTGCCTAGTCTACCGAGGAATTTGTTTTAGGAAAAAAGTTAGCGTTCACGTCAGTACATCCATCGTCAAATGTGACTTTTACAACGAATTTCTCTAATATCACTGCATCTCATGTTTCCTGACCCCACAGTGATCGTATACAACGTTTAATTTCATGCTTTTAACGTTTCGTTTATTGTTTGTAAAAATCCTTTGTTCTCCGTTCACATTCCAATCACGATAAGGCGTAGTGTCATGCGCCGCCACCGCTGTTTGACGGTGCGCACATTTCATACACACTTATGCAGTCACGCGCAATCGACGTTTATACAGCGCTCCGTACTTTTCAACCATGAACACACCAACGACAACAACGTTGCCACATAAATCAACACAACGGTAAGTCTGCTTTTACCCAACACATTTTATTTTACTATTTAAACAGTTGTTGTAACTACGTGTGCATGCATGCATGGATGCATGTGTACGTGCATGCATACATTTTATTTTACCATTTAAACAATTGTAAGTACGCATGCATGCATGCATGCATGCATGTGTACGTGCATGCATGCATATCTCTCATTTTATTTTTTACTACAGTTGTTGTAAGTACGCAACATGCATGCATGTATTTTACCGTTTAAATAGTACGCATGCATGCATATATAGCGCGATGTATTACAGGATGCACATGCGTCGATCGTGATTGATCACATATCTATAATATATATGTATTACGTCAATGCTACTTTCATAAAACGATCACTTTCTTGTCACGTCGTAGTTTAATTACGTGGTACTTTAATTGTACAAAACGTACGCAATTCCGGAAACGTTGCTGGATGGGATCAGGCGGACATCGACAAAACGTAATATTGTTACGTTGTTGTTATATAGTAGCATTATGTTAGTAGACTACCTGTATTTCCGACTTGTTGTAGGATGGTCACGCGCGGACGTGGATATAACGTAATGTCGTTACGTAGTTGCTACGTGCAGCCACTACGTTGATAGAATACGTTTATAAAACGTATACAAAACATTGATTTTGATATCTTCCTGTATTATCTCCGGCGGACGTGTACATAACGGAATATCTTTACGTTGCTATTACGTATTGGCACTACGTTGACAGAATACGTTTCTATAACGTAAGTACAACGTAATCCCGGACACTTTGGTGGATGGTCACAGACTGACGTGGACACAACGTTGTTTTTACGTTACAGGCATTACGTTGGTAGAATACATTTATAAAAAGTATATAAAACGTAATTCTTAAAACATTGCTGGATGGTCTCCGGCGGACGTGGGTACAACGTAAGATCGTAACGTTTTTGTTACGTAGTGGCATTGCGTTGATAGAATACATTTATACGACGTAATTAAGAACAACATAATTTATGCAGAAAAACAACACAAGTCTAGTAAAGATTGAAACTGGCCAAGTTAATGGCATTTATTACAGCACTAGTAATTGTACACAACTATAATAAAATCAAATAATCACAGCAAGCATGCCGGCCCCTAACTGCTAATTTAAGACAATATGTATAATTCGCAAATGTATTGTGTGGTCACACCATTGATAATAATATGCCTAATAACTGACTACTGACTAATATGCGACATTCACCATATGGGTGGGGGTCAATCCGCCGCCCACCTAAATATGTATAATCACATGGTATATATAATCCACCATACCAGCTTACAGATGACAATCTGAACAATATTTCCACCTAATGTCAAAGGGAGGGTGGGTGGTAATTCAATCACTACACACACAAAACTAATCCACAACAACCACCATTATACTAAAACTCGCAAATCGAAATTCAAAATTCAGGCAAGGCCAAAATTAACCGTGTTATACTTCGAACGATTTCGCAGAATGGAGGCAGATCCTCTCATTGCATATGCTTATATAGGAGTGTCTACCGCGCATGCGCGAATCGCACCGCGAATACCCTCGTAGCCAAATGTGTATCAGTTTGATAGCTACGGTGCCTATGTTTCAATTAATTAACGCTGTTTTTCCACATAAAACTCAGTATGTCCCTGTCGTTCACATACATCCATTTTCGACTCGTGGTAGGATGGCAACGAGCAGACGTGGATATAACGCAATGACCTTACGTTGTTGTTGCGTACAGGCACTACGTTGGTAAAATACGTTTATGCAACGTCTACAAAACGTAATTCATGAAACGTTGCTGGATGGTCTCTGGTGGATGTGGACGTAACGTGATATCGATACGTTGCTATTACGTATTGGTGCTACGTTGATAGAAGACGTTTATAGAACGTAAGAACAACGTAATTCCAGACATGTTGCTGGTTGGTCGCTGACTGACGTGGCCACAACGTAATAGTATTACGTTGTTGCTATGTATTGGTACGACATTGATAAAATACGTTTATACAACGTACATAAAACGTAATTCCTGACACGTTGCTGGGTGGTGTTCGGCGGACGTCTATGCAACGTAGTATCGTAACGTTGTTGTTGCGTATTGGCACTACGTTAATAAAATACGTTTCTAAAACGTACACAATACGTAATTCCTGAAACCTTGCTGTATGATGTCAGGCGGACGTCGACAAAACGTAATACTACTAACGTTGTTGTTACGTAATGGCATTACGATGGCAGAATACGTTTATACGACGTAAGAACAACGTAATTTCCGACGCGTGGTAGGATGGTAACGCTCAGACGTGGATATAACGTAATGACATTACGTTTTTGTTACGTACAGGCACTACGTTGGTAGAATACGTTTATACAACGTATCCATAACGTAATTCCTGAAACGTTGCTGGATGGACTCTAGTGGACGTGGACGTAACGTAATATCGTTGCGTTGGTGTTACGTATTGAAATTACGTTGATAGAAGACGTTTATAGAACGTAAGTACAACGTAATTCCCGACACGTTGCTGGGTAGTCGCTGGCTGACGTGGCCACAAAGTAATATCGTTACGTTGTTGCTATGTATTGGTACGACGTTGACATAATACGTGTATACAACGTACGTAAAACGTAATTCCTGACACGTTGCTGAGTGGTGTTCGGCGGACGTCTATGCAACGTAGTATCGTAACGTTGTTGTTGCGTATTGGCACTACGTTAATAAAATAAGTTTCTACAACGTACACAATACGTAATTCCTGAAAAGTTGCTGGATGATGTCAGGCGGACGTCGATAAAACGTAATACTACTAACGTTGTTGTTACGTAATGGCATTACGATAGCAGAATACGTTTATACGACGTAAGAACAACGTAATTTCTGACTCGTGGTAGGATGGTAACGCTCAGACGTGGATATAACGTAATGACATTACGTTTTCGTTACGTACATGCACTACGTTGGTAGAATACGTTTATGCAACGTATCCATAACGTAATTCCTGAAACGTTGCTGGGTGGACTCTAGTGGACGTGGACGTAACGTAATATCGTTACATTTTTGTTACGTATTGAAATTACGTTGATATAAGACGTTTATAGAACGTAAGTACAACGTAATTCCCGACACGTTGCTGGGTAGTCGCTGGCTGACGTGGCCACAACGTAATATCGTTACGTTGTTGCTACGTATTGGTACGACGTTGACATAGTACGTGTGTACAACGTACGTAAAACGTAATTCCTGACGTTACCTAATCACTACCTCCTAGCAACGTAGTAAATACGTAGTGTGTTTGCTGGGTACATGTATTTTATTTTACTATTTAAACAGTTGTAACTACGCCTGCATGCATGCATGCATGTGTACGTGCATGCATGCATGCATTTTATTTTACCATTTAAACAATTGTAAGTACGCATGCATACATGCATGCATGTGTACGTGCATGCATGCATATCTCTCATTTTATTTTTTACTACAGTTAAGTACGCATGCATGCATTTTACCGTTTAAATAGCATGCATGCATGCATACATGTCTCATTTTATTTCACCATTTAAACAATTGTAATGCATCATTTTATTTTACCGTTTAAACAATTGTAAGTACATGTCTCATTTGATTTTATTATTTAAACAATTGTAAGTGCATGTCTCATTTTATTTTACCATTTAAACCATTGTAATGCATAGTTCTCATTTTATTTTATCATTTATACAATTGTAATGCATGGTTCACATTTTATCATTTAAACAATTGTAATGCATGGTTCTCATTACCACCCTTTGTTTAAAAATGTATTGTGGTTTTATTTCATAGACCGATCCAACTGCCTACAAGCACCGCATCATCGACCAAACCAACATGCACGGTCGCACCTTTCATCCCCACCATCACGTCGCTTCCTACACACGCCATCACGCCGACAACTACTAGCAGCTACCACCACCACCACGACTCTGACGATGAAGACGACATCTCCGACATGGCCAGAGTCTTCTTAGTCAGACAGCCTAATGGACTATGGAAAACCTCTGTTCCACCCGAATTCTATCGTCGTGAAGGCTTCAATTCCCCCGAGACCAGGCGACCCGTTGGCCGCGGCCGAATGCTGCTATATTATGCTCCACAATACACATTTCAGTCACTACTCACGTTTTCACGCGTCTGTTTCCAATGCATAAACACCCTACTATCACCAACTGAACGTTAGTGTATTTATGCATTTGATTTTCATTGTAATCCCACGACTGGGAATAACACACTGAAGAATAAGACAGCAACCGAATGCTGGAATATCTTAAATAGTGAAATTAAGTGCATAGTCGATAAATTTGTACCTTTCAAAAAACAAGGGAAACGGTCTAAAAAGAAACACTTATCGAAAGAAGCCATTAGAAAAATTAAGTATAAACAAATGATGTGGAAGTCATATAGATGTACTGGAAATGATGAAGACTACAACATTTATAAAGAAGCACTTAATCAAGCTACAGCTGAAATTAGAAATTCAAAGAGAAGCTATGAAAAAAAATTAGCTAGTAATATAAAACATGACAGTAAGAGTTTGTATGCGTATATTCGAAGCAAACAGAAAGTTCAGGATAAGGTCGGACCTCTAGAAGATAGTGCTGGAAATACAATATCAGAGGGATTCTTAATGGCAGAAGACCTGAATGAGTATTTTAGTTCAGTGTTTACCAGGGAAGATATTAGTTCACCGCCAGTACCAGAGGCTAAGTTCAAGGGGGCAGATTCAGACTATTTAGGACAGTTAGTTGTAACCTCGGAAATGGTAGCTAAGAAAATAAGGGCTATGAAGGATAATAAATCACCTGGAGTGGACGGGATTCCGCCCAAACTACTATTGGAAATTGTAGAACAAATTAGCGTACCGCTTGCAACAGTTTTCAATTTGTCATTAGAAGAGGGAGTGGTTCCTTTAGAATGGAAAGAGGCAAACATTATACCGTTATTTAAAAAAGGTTCGAGAAACAAGTCAGAGAACTATAGACCAGTGAGTTTAACATCAGTGATTTGCAAATTATTAGAAAGACCAATTAAAGATCACATGGTGGATTTTCTTGTTAAACATAACTTGATAAACCCATCTCAACATGGGTTTTTAAAAGCGAGGTCATGCTTAACAAATATGTTATGTTTTTTGGAAGACATCACTAGGTGGGTAGATGAGGGATCACCAGTAGATATCATCTATTTAGATTTTCAAAAAGCTTTCGACAAAGTACCACATCAAAGATTACTCCTTAAGCTAAAGGCCCATGGCATAGGAAATGGTATAATAAACTGGATAGAAAAATGGCTGAATGACAGAAGACAACGTGTAGTAGTTGATGGGGAGGCTTCAAACTGGAAATCGGTATTGAGTGGGGTACCACAGGGATCAGTACTAGGACCTATATTATTCTTAATATATATCAACGATTTGGACGATGATATAACAAGCAAGGTGTTAAAATTTGCGGATGATACAAAAGTGTTTAGAAGGATTAAAAGTGATGGAGACAGACAGCATTTACAAGATGATCTTGATAGGTTGATCAAATGGTCTGAAAAGTGGCAAATGCTGTTCAATTTTGGGAAATGTAAATGCCTCCACACAGGTCATGGGAATGAAGAGGTAAAATATAAAATGGGGGGTACTGTTCTAAGTACTACTGTAAAAGAAAAGGACTTGGGGTTAACCATTAGTGCCGATATGAAGGTTTCAGAGCAGTGCGGAATTGCAGCGTCAAAGGGAAATCAAATCCTTGGATTAATTAGGCGAAATATAACGTATAAGAAAAAAGAATTAATAGTACCGCTGTACAAAACAATAGTGAGGCCTCATTTAGAATATTGTATACAAGCATGGAGGCCATATCGCAAGAAGGACATAGATATGCTAGAAAGAGTACAGAGGAGAGCGACTAAAATGATACCAAATCTGAGGGATCTTAGTTACGAAATACGCCTAAAAGAATGTGGTTTAACAACATTAGAGACCAGGAGATTGAGAGGAGATCACATAGAAGTGTTTAAAATATTGAATGGTTATGAAAATATTGATAGAAACATTTTTTTCTCAGTTAAGAAAAATAGAAGGACCAGAGGACATGAAGCTACATTAGTAAAGGAGCAGTGTAGATTAGATATAAGAAAGTTCTCATTCTCACAAAGGACTGTAAATGAATGGAACAGATTATCTCCTGATTGTGTTGGTGCTAGTAGCGTGAATATGTTTAAAAATAAAATCGACACACACCTTAAAAAGGCGGGATACATGTAGATAAAAAGTATTGGACTCTCGATAAGCCAAAAGGCTTCCTTGTCCACCTGCCATCCAGAGTAATTTTCTGGATGGCAATCTTGTTAAAATCTTGTTAAAATCAGACTAGATGTATTTAAACGCACAACGCATTAGTTTCGTTTTAATCTTTCCACCAGAACGTTCACCGCTAGCCAGCTATGCTGTCATGCAGGGGTCATAGTCCACTAGAGCAGCAGCCGGTCTTATCGCTGCAGCAGCAGCCGGTCTTATCGCTGCTGTCAACATAGGGTACAGTGCGCCATTCACATAGGGCTGACGGGGGAAATCTGCACACAGTGGTTTTATCGTGGTTATATATTCGCGCGATAAACGCATTATTGCTTACGTCAGCACGCTCTAGGTACGGCGTTGATCGCTAGGGGACGAACTAAAAGGCTCTCTGCACTCACCGCTAGGTGGCATCTCTAGTGTAGGGGTAATCAATCATCCAATTAGTATCAAATTACAACGGTCATCAATCACGTTTTTTATAAGTAGGTTCCCGAAACTAATTAGTGTCAAAAAAAGCCTTTGATCTTTTTTTTATAAGTAGATTGCCGAAAACGTTTAGTGGTCATTAAAGTATAGTTCTCATTTTATTTTACCATTTATACAATTGTAATGCATGGTTCTCATTTTATCATTTAAACAATTGTAATGCATGGTTCTCATTACCACCCTTTGTTTAAAAATGTATTGTGGTTTTATTTTATAGACCGATCCAACTGCCTACAAGCACCGCATCATCGACCAAACCAACATGCACGGTCGCACCTTTCATACACACGTCGCCTCCTACACACGCCATCACGCCGACAGCTACTAGCAGCTACCACCACCACGACTCTGACGATGAAGACGACATCTCCGACATGGCCAGAGTCTTCTTAGTCAGACAGCCTAATGGACTATGGAAAACCTCTGTTCCACCCGAATTCTATCGTCGTGAAGGGCCGCGGTCGAATGCTGCGCTATCTCACTCAACAATAAATATTTCAGTCACTACTCACGTTTTCACGCGTCTGTTTCCAATGCATAAACACCCTACTATCACCAACTGAACGTTAGTGTATTTATGCATTTGATTTTCATTGTAATCCCACGACTAGATGTATTTAAACGCACAACGCATTAGTTTCGTTTTAACCAGAACGTTCACCGCTAGCCAGCTATGCTGTCATGCAGGGGTCATAGTCTACTAGAGCAGCAGCCGGTCTTATCGCTGCAGCAGCAGCCGGTCTTATCGCTGCTGTCAACATAGGGTACAGTGCGCCATTCACATAGGGCTGACGGGGGAAATCTGCACACAGTGGTTTTATCGTGGTTATATATTCGCGCGATAAACGCATTATTGCTTACGTCAGCACGCTCTAGGTACGGCGTTGATCGCTAGGGGACGAACTAAAAGGCTCTCTGCACTCACCGCTAGGTGGCATCTCTAGTGTAGGGGTAATCAATCATCCAATTAGTATCAAATTACAACGGTCATCAATCACGTTTTTTATAAGTAGGTTCCCGAAACTAATTAGTGTCAAAAAAAGCCTTTGATCTTTTTTATAAGTAGATTGCCGAAAACGTTTAGTGGTCATTAAAGTATAGTTCTCATTTTATTTTACCATTTATACAATTGTAATGCATGGTTCTCATTTTATCATTTAAACAATTGTAATGCATGGTTCTCATTACCACCCTTTGTTTAAAAATGTATTGTGGTTTTATTTTATAGACCGATCCAACTGCCTACAAGCACCGCATCATCGACCAAACCAACATGCACGGTCGCACCTTTCATACACACGTCGCCTCCTACACACGCCATCACGCCGACAGCTACTAGCAGCTACCACCACCACGACTCTGACGATGAAGACGACATCTCCGACATGGCCAGAGTCTTCTTAGTCAGACAGCCCAATGGACTATGGAAAATTTCTGTTCTACCCGAATTCTATCGTCGTGAAGGCTTCAATTCCCCCGAGACCAGGCGACCCGTTGGCCGCGGTCGAATGCTGCGCTATCTCACTCAACAATAAATATTTCAGTCACTACTCACGTTTTCACGCGTCTGTTTCCAATGCATAAACACCCTACTATCACCAACTCAACGTTAGTGTATTTATGCATTTGATTTTCATTGTAATCCCACGACTAGATGTATTTAAACGCACAACGCATTAGTTTCGTTTTAATCTTTCCACCAGAACGTTTACCGTTAGCCAGCTATGCTGTCATGCAGGGGTCATAGTCCACTAGAGCAGCAGCCGGTCTTATCGCTGCAGCAGCAGCCGGTCTTATCGCTGCTGTCAACATAGGGTACAGTGGGCCATTCACATAGGGCTGACGGGGAAAATCTGCACACAGTGGTTTTATCGTGGTTATATATTAACGCGATAAACGCAGTATTGCTTACGTCAGCACGCTCTAGGTACGGCGTTGATCGCTAGGGGGCGAACTAAAAGACTCTCTGCACTCACCGCTAGGTGGCATCTCTAGTGTAGGGGTAATCAATCATCCAATTAGTATCAAATTACAACGGACATCAATCACGTTTTTTATAAGTAGGTTCCCGAAACTAATTAGTGTCAAAAAAAGCCTTTGATCTTTTTTATAAGTAGATTGCCGAAAACGTTTAGTGGTCATTAAATTCTTTTTTATAAGTAGGGTTTTGAGCCTGTAAAACTCCTCTATACTACTACCTAATACAGCAGTACATGCAGCCATATTGTCACTTAATCACTGTTTCCCTCCACAATGCAGTGCATTGCCATAACAAGATTGAGTAACGCTTTGGTATGATGGTTACATAATATTTATCTTTGGGTAACAGTGTTGACATAATATAATTATATTATTGTATGTGATACTAAAAAGGGGTATTTTAATCCATATTGAGACAGACAGAAGCACATACCTTCTCTGCATTTAAGGAAGTCATAGTCTGCTGAATGCGGTACTGTACAAAGATCTTGACTTCTTCCATAGTTAAATTACTATAGAGTAACAGAGTTGACCCACTGTTTGGGGACATATGAAAATAGTTTGAAATTTGATAACTATATAAATAATATGCCTATATAGATCCAAGTCAGATACTTTGGGGATACTTTACTAGATGGTGATGATTATCAAACAATATTACCATTAAACGTGTTTCTGCCACCGAGACCGTAGGACACATATTTAGATTCAGGGACATGACATTTTTGCCACCCACATATAATACTTAGTTTTTCTTTAACACAAATTACTCAAATTATTGTACAATACATAAATTAATAAAGATAAAATATATGTATACCCATAACTTATGTGTTATTGCCCTTGGTATATGCAGGACACTGAAAATGCACCATACGTTTCTGGGACTCAAATATGTACCGAATTGGGAGAATGATCCATATATACATGTATAGGGGCCTACCCAGCATAATTGGATCATCTATATATAGTTCTGATTTTTCTCCCTAGAGTCAATATACTAATGTTGGACCTATTTCTGCACAAACTCTCTAGAATATGTTCCCTCTTAGTGTTAGATCAGTTGAAAACATTACGCAATTTCGCCGTCATTTCAAAAAACTTACCTTTATAACCTAGCTAACTTGCGTATATATATTAGGCTAAGCTCCCTGCATGGCGTATCGATCCATCTGTTCACGACTTTAATATGGCTTATCGATTCTGAGCTAGATTGACTAACCGTTTTGCATTGGTACGCCTCTGAGCTTGGTTTCCGACGATTTAGGCGCAAAAGAAGTTGTAAACCTTATTATTATTATTGTATTGCAAAGTTAGGTCAGTTCTGCGCGAATAGCGCTTGCCTTATTCACAGAGCCAGGCTGTGCGAATAACTTCACCCACCGTCACCGGGAAAATGATTGGGTCTTGAGAGATTTCGCTAATATCGCGAGCATTAAATATGTCATAATCATACTTATTTGCAAGTGAAGGCAACAGTAAGAGATACAGCAATGATTGTACACGAAGGGTAAAGATTGTTCGCGTATTAGTTCATTGTGACAAGTCGTAACAAACAGGTAAATTTGTCGAAATGACACGGACACTGTCAGTGTCACACACTGCCACAGCCACAGGCACAGGCACAGCGTGACAGACCAGACACTCGCGCTCACACTCACAGAGCTCTGCGAATTAAATCGTATGCAAATGTACTCTTGTATCTAGTCTAGAGACCATGTGGCTGTGCCCCAAAGTTGTATTATCTTATAGTAATACCACACCCAAAATTGCGCTGACATACAAGAAGTGCCAAGCCATTTTTGAGACTTGCACGCCATACTAAAGTCTAAACTTGTATTATATGTGCTTAGACTTATAGTGTTCAAATATCACCAAATAAACTATCCATTTCCTAAAAGGACAGATAATTTTCTATTTAGTTAAAAAAACTTAATAGTCAGATGACACAACATAGCTTTCACTAATCACTAATATATACCGTATTTGTTCTTTTTAGCATACACCCACCTTTTTTAGAACAATCTGACGTCGATCTATGACGAAAACTGATCACTCATTTATTGTAATTCCCTGTCAACCATTGACAATATGACTATGGGAAAGAAAGTTCCACCTGCATCTGCAGCCTTTGCAAAGTTGCAGTATCCCTTTGACCACAAAATCACCATCATGTGGATGTATAAATCACTTCCACTTAGCGTCAGTTACATTTATTTGTGTCATGCCAGCTGAACTAAACATGCATGTATTGGATGCAGAGGATGCTCTATGACTTTGTCCGTGTCTTTGCATCACTGTCATGCAGATCGTTTGTTTTCTGCTGTCCACTGCTAACATATCTCTCCATTGAGAAGTAGTTTTAAATACGTGGTAACCATAAATAATTGATAAAATATGTGTTTTTTAAATCAGAGTGACACGCGTGTCAATAGTGGCATGTTTGTTTTAAAATGGAAATGATGAATGATCGAGTGGCGTAGCAGTGGAGTACAGTAGAGACAGGAAAACATACTCATACTTGCCACCATGTGGCACTACCATTTTATTATTTTCACACTGGTTTGAGAAACAGATTTTTTGTAACCTTAGGAATATTTCATAAGTGTACTGTATGATAAAAATGAATATAGTATGTGCTTAGGCTGTCAACTGATGCGTTTTGCATGGTAAGCATATTAAATTTAGTTTTTTGGTTATGACTTCCGGTTTATTTTTGCCGTCAAACTAGCACAAATCTAAGTGTAACTGTAAAACCAGCAGTCAAATACCTCCCTTTTGTAAAGATTAATCTTATTGGTCAGTTTAAAATGGTGTCATAGACACCAGCCAATGCCAGTACATGTTGCATAACGAAACCGGCACAATTGGCTGCGTGTCATTTCTCAAGTGGTAAAACTGGTAATCGGGGGAAACGGTTAACTCTTCAAAAACTGCACAATTTCAAATAATATGGCGTGTACAAATTCAATGTATTATTGTGCCACGTGTAGCCTGTTCTGTCTACCTCAGAGGTAGACGAAGAGGTAGACAGAAAAAGAAGTGGGAAGACAACATCAAAGAGTGGACAGGACTGGAGTTCGCCGACTCTCAGAGGGTTGTGGAGAACAGGGAAACGTGGAGAGAGCTGGTTAAGAAGTCATCAGTGGTGCCCCAATGATCCTTACGGGTTATGGGCAGACCTGGGGCCGAGTACATTTTCATGAGTATGAGAACTTTGACGATTGATAAGTACGAGTACGAGTATATTACTAAAAACTGAGTATGAGTATAAGTACGAGTACATTCTCACAAGTACGAGTAAAAGTACAAATACATTTTTAACAATATAAATAATGTATCTTAAAATTATTAATGAGTCTAATTTAAATAACTTAGCACAAGTGAATATGCAATGGCAGTTGATAATGATTTTATAAGGAAAACTAAAAAACCTTTATTTCAACAACAATGAAATTAACTTTGTTTGCATTCATTTCAGTGGCATCCTATGATCATACAGGGAGTCTGACTTGAGCCACCTTACTTCTACAGAGGAAGACTGGCAGTTCTTGTTCTTAACAGTTAGCTAGCACAGTCACCCAGTGCCAAGTGGCATGGTCTCCAGACTACATCAAAGGCATTTCCTGTCTAACTGCAGGGTTAACTGCTAAATGGCTCTTTATGGACATCCTGGTGGCTTAATTAAAGGAACAAGTTTATGGCCTGAACTGATAGCCTACAATTATTGTTTGCTTAACAGGGTGTTTCTGACTGTGACCCTGACTGGGAAAAGATGCTGCCTGTTGCCATGTTTGGGTATCATAGTCATGGTTATATCAGAGAATGAGGATGTACTATGTGTAGGCATGGTAAGGTGGGTTTTCTATCGGAAATAACAAAGTATTTAAAAAATAGTTGAACATTTAAATATTTCAGAAAAGTTTAATTTTATAACCAAATTAATTTATTTTCCCCAGTACATATTGAGAAAGTACTCAGATGTACTTGTAAAATCTGAGTACAATGAGTATGAGTACGAGTCCATGACCCATAACTTTTATGAGTACGAGTACTTCAAAACTGTACACGAATACCGAGTACTTCCGCCCCAGGTCTGGTAATGGAAAAGTGAAGTGAAGAAAAGTACTTAAGTTGCTTAATATACTCATATGGGCATAATTAAACAGGCTAAAACTGTGAGTACCCCAGCATATAGGCTAACGATTATGTTAATGTTATAGTTTGATATAAATTTGAGTCTCCAGTCTCGTCGTTTAAACATTTTTAACTAACTCGGCAGACTCACAATACCCATTAGCTGTAATTTAAGCGGTTAACATTATACTGTCATAGATGGACTAGGCCTAGCATGCACCAGTATTCCTCTTTGTCTTCTCTAGCTTGGTAGAGTGCTGGCCTCCACGAGTACTTACATACTGTGTGCTTCACAGCAGCGGGAATTGAGTTAATACTAATCTTGGCAAACGGCTTTAAAATCCAGTGTGAATCATTTATGACAAAACTACACTTGTCTGCATACATGGACAGTTGGGCAACAGACATTATGGTAACAGGACATGGACAGTTGGGCAACAGACATTATGGTAACAGGACATTTTGGTAATCAGACATTTCGGTAATAGGACATTTTGGTAAAACTATTGAAAATAATCAGAATTATTTTGTCATTTTTAAAGATGTCCTTATGTGTGTCTGGATTTAAATGTGTGCAGCTAGCCACTGATTGGCTGTAGCAATTGAACACTCGATCTGACCTGTCCCCTCTAACACATGAATTTACCTAACCCATATCCCCATGACTGACTGCTGTTGCCTGGGAAGCCATCTTCCCTTCCTCTGCCTAGAAAGTTAATAAAATAAGCACTAACTAACACTATATCTGACTGCTAGTGGGAAGCCAAGTCCTGTGTCTGGAAAAGTTACCAGCCTAATTTCTAAATGGTTTAACTGATTGGCACCACTGACTTGGCAGACTGAACAGGTTTTAACTCATTGATAGATTTTATTACTTTACAGGTTTACTTTATCATGTGTAATTAAGTTCACAAAATCTTACAAAACATGCCATGTGCATAATAGTAAATAATAATAAATTAACAAAATGTACTGTCTATTACAAAATGTATATAATTATCTATACAAGACACCTTTAAAAATGACCAAATAATTCTGATTATTTTCAATAGTTTTACCGAAATGTCCTGTTACCGAAATGTCCTGTTACCAAAATGTCATGGATTCGAATAGGACACACACCACCAAGAAACATCACCCTACAATCACTCACAAGGAACACCCAAGGGAGGAGTAGAAGAGGAAGGCCCATAAACACTGAACATGAAAGGAAGAAGATAGGTTACACTGGGAGAAAACTTGAGGAAATGGTTAGAAACAGACAGCATAGGAGGACCATATGTGGTCGATGGCCTATGGGCTCACAGAGCAAACAGAACAAACCAAGTGAATGCTTTCTTACAGAGTTTCTTACCTGTATGTTATCCACTTTTCATGCTACAATGTAGCATAATTATGTTTTCCCACTGTTTTCTGTCAGCCATTATGACAGCCAGTCAAGTGCCACTGAGACCGGTGTCCCTCTGAATGGTGTCTCACAGAATCATTTTCGGGCGACCTCTTCTCCAAGGCCCCTCAGGTCTCCAAAGTAGAACTCGGTAAGCAAGTGAATATTGTACAGAACTTTATGTTTCCATGTTGTATTTATTGTATTGTGTTTATTTTCCAGAGACCCCAACGAGCAAGATACCAGTGTGTGACAGCCATGTCGTCAAGTCACACATGCAGTTGGCATCAAAGAGAACATTGTAGTGGAAATATGACAGAGTTCAGTATTGTACTCACAGAATCACGTGCGCAACTTTCATCGTAGACGACATGTTTGTGAGAGAAAGTACGAGTGGAAGTGTTGGAATGTTGGTTGATTGGGGGACTTTGCGGGGGTCCACGGAAGGATTACCCCAGACAGACTTCCCCCCATGGAGTCTCCTGTTAGAGCGGAGACTACATGCAGCAGTTGAGTCATACTCATATGACTCGATCATAAATATATCTATGTTCATATTTCTGGCTCAACATTGGATATTAACAGGCTCAACATTGGAAGTTAACAGGCTCAACATTGGATATTAACAGGCTCAACATTGGATATTAACCGGCTCAACATTGGATATTTAAACAGACTCAACATACTAAACTGAACAGTTATGTCCGTCTGAAGATGATACGAACTGAAGGCTGTTGTACCCGTCACTCCACAAGTTAAGTTTCTTCTAGTGATGCCAGTTGTATGGTAAGTACATTGATAATTTTATTATCCTAGTTTTGACATTTCATAAAAAAAATTATACCCCACCTTTTTATTATAATTTATACTATTATATGAATGTATGGTTTGCAGAAAGGTCCAAGTCCATTTAAAACGTTTTTGAAAAAACTAATGAAATTGTCCCTGATCTACTCTTATGTGTTTACACATTACAGAGTTTTGCTTCATAGTGTAAACAAAACCTGCAAATGTAAAAAACATGTTTTAAAAACACACAGGCTTGTTTTGCCCTGCAGGGGGTAGATTTTGTTGCTTGACTTTTGGGCATCTTCCAGTTAGTGATACTTTTGAGACGATCTTGTGCTGCTTATTCAAATGATACAGAATTAATTAATTAATAAAGAAATGCAGCTCAAGATTTATACCTATCAAGTTCATAACCTATGTGTCCAAGTGTGTCGACGTAGATATACTTGAATGTACTTGGTATTTTGGCAAGTACATTTGACAGGCACTTGTCATTAAAAAAACAGGTACATACGAGTGTTTGCCTGTAACCCTGTCAGCCATGTGGGGTGAGAGCAGCTCAGCACCAATGGTAGTTGTCGACTGTTGTTCTTTCTTCTATCCCTGCAAGTCACGGGTGAGGTTGGCCTCGATGCAGATCCTTGATTTCTGTTTTCTTTTCTTGTTCTCCCCTCGCTGGTCTTGCACTGACCCAGTGTCTTCACCAAGAATCACGGACATTTGCTCACCGGACAGTTATTCACCGGGGAAATGAAAAGGCGGACAGTTGCTCACCGTTAACAAAAAATCTAATTTAATTTCGGTATTTGGCGTTGTGCTACTACAAACGCGACGTAATTGTTTGTAAACGTAATATTTGTATGATACGTTAAGTACGTTTTGGCCTGAGTTTGTGTTTAATGGGATGGCTTTTACTGTCAGAGCGACGCTGTATGTATTTGTAAAAGCTAATGCGATACGCCGACTCGTCTATTATATTGTCTGTCTGTTGAGTATTTTCAAGTTGGCTTCCCTTGCTTTGGACGAACTTCATTCTTAAGTATTTCCCAATGTTCACCAACAACAATAGATTACCTAGCATGCACCATTCAGACGGGTAACGATTCAGACACCTCTTGCCTGCACAGCGAGTATTGTTGTATGTTGTAACGTTGCCTCGGTTGTGTTAGCCGGATGGGTACGCTAGCCAGATACCGCGGAGTGGCTCTCCAAAAAGGAGATGGTTATTTGTACCTGCAGAGAAACACTTTGTGGATTTGTGTAAACAACTTTCCCCTTGAAAGTTGTATTGAATAAAGTTTATTATATTACATGTATTGTTTGTAATGAATATCCATTTCTTTGCAAATTATTAGACATTATAAAAGTGCGCCTGTTCAGAGATCGGTTCATTTCGGCTCTACACTAAGCATGCTGGAAAATGAAAAAATACATCTACAACATTCCCCATTTCTGGGTAACTCACAACATTCGTTCGGTGAACAACTGTCCGGTGAGCAACTGTCCGCCTTTTCATTTCCCCGTTGAGCAACTGTCCGGTGAGCAACTGTCCGAGCACCGTCACCAATCCTCCCCTTCCTTTCACTCTCATTCTCCACTCCTCTCCCAACCCTTCCAAACCTCTCTTTACACAATACTCCCATCACAGTCTTGGTCATCCTTACCACCTTTTCTCTTCCACTCTACAGGCATCTGCGTTCATTGCCATCCGTTCTACTCCCATTCTCTACATGGTCCCTCGTGTCTTTATCGCCTTGCAAAATGTTTTTTCGCAGACTTAATCAAGACTGCTATAATGCTGTTTTAACAAATAGCACATCTGTTGTCAGTTGATATTTGTGCACCGCTGGAAGTATTCCACTTCCAGTGCTTGGAAACATGCACCAGATCGCACTAGTCTGCACCTTGTATACGGTTGAACTCTACGACATCATCATACCATTACCACACTGACAATCTCTTAATTATCTAAGAAGTGTCCTGTTAGTCTCTTTTTGATCCAGTAATGATGTTAGTGCCATCTGTGCTGAGCCCATACACCATCTGAATACCTCTAGGCTCCGGCATCTAGTATAGTGAGGCAGCTAAGCAACATTTAACAAGATTTAACAAGATTGCCATCCAGAAAATTACTCTGGATGGCAGGTGGACAAGGAAGCCTTTTGGCTTATCGAGAGTCCAATACTTTTTATCTACATGTATCCCGCCTTTTTAAGGTGTGTGTCGATTTTATTTTTAAACATATTCACGCTACTAGCACCAACACAATCAGGAGATAATCTGTTCCATTCATTTACAGTCCTTTGTGAGAATGAGAACTTTCTTATATCTAATCTACACTGCTCCTTTACTAATGTAGCTTCATGTCCTCTGGTCCTTCTATTTTTCTTAACTGAGAAAAAAATGTTTCTATCAATATTTTCATAACCATTCAATATTTTAAACACTTCTATGTGATCTCCTCTCAATCTCCTGGTCTCTAATGTTGTTAAACCACATTCTTTTAGGCGTATTTCGTAACTAAGATCCCTCAGATTTTGTATCATTTTAGTCGCTCTCCTCTGTACTCTTTCTAGCATATCTATGTCCTTCTTGCGATATGGCCTCCATGCTTGTATACAATATTCTAAATGAGGCCTCACTATTGTTTTGTACAGCGGTACTATTAATTCTTTTTTCTTATACGCTATATTTCGCCTAATTAATCCAAGGATTTGATTTCCCTTTGACGCTGCAATTCCGCACTGCTCTGAAACCTTCATATCAGCACTAATGGTTAACCCCAAGTCCTTTTCTTTTACAGTAGTACTTAGAACAGTACCCCCCATTTTATATTTTACCTCTTCATTCCCATGACCTGTGTGGAGGCATTTACATTTCCCAAAATTGAACAGCATTTGCCACTTTTCAGACCATTTGATCAACCTATCAAGATCATCTTGTAAATGCTGTCTGTCTCATCACTTTTAATCCTTCTAAACACTTTTGTATCATCCGCAAATTTTAACACCTTGCTTGTTATATCATCGTCCAAATCGTTGATATATATTAAGAATAATATAGGTCCTACTGATCCCTGGTACCCCACCAATACCGATTTCCAGTTTGAAGCCTCCCCATCAACTACTACACGTTGTCTTCTGTCATTCAGCCATTTTCTATCCAGTTTATTATACCATTTCCTATGCCATGGGCCTTTAGCAAGGAGTAATCTTTGATGTGGTACTTTGTCGAAAGCTTTTTGAAAATCTAAATAGATGATATCTACTGGTGATCCCTCATCTACCCACCTAGTGATGTCTTCCAAAAAACATAACATATTTGTTAAGCATGACCTCGCTTTTAAAAACCCATGTTGAGATGGGTTTATCAAGTTATGTTTAACAAGAAAATCCACCATGTGATCTTTAATTAGTCTTTCTAATAATTTGCAAATCACTGATGTTAAACTCTCTGGTCTATAGTTCTCTGACTTGTTTCTCGAACCTTTTTTAAATAACGGTATAATGTTTGCCTCTTTCCATTCTAAAGGAACCACTCCCTCTTCTAATGACAAATTGAAAACTGTTGCAAGCGGTACGCTAATTTGTTCTACAGTTTCCAATAGTAGTTTGGGCGGAATCCCATCCACTCCAGGTGATTTATTATCCTTCATAGCCCTTATTTTCGTAGCTACCATTTCCGGGGTTACAGTTAATTGTCCTAAATAGTCTGAATCTGCCCCCTTGAACTTAGCCTCTGGTACTGGCAGTGAACTAATGTATCTTCCTAGTAAACACTGAACTAAAATACTCATTCAGGTCTTCTGCCATTAAGAATCCCTCTGATATTGTATTTCCAGCACTATCTTCTAGAGGACCCGACCTTATCCTGAACTTTCTGTTTGCTTGAATGCTCGCTAAAAGCTTTCTTTACTGTCATGTTTTTTATATTACTAGCTAATTTTTTTTTCCATGGCTTCTTTGATTTCCTAATTTCGGCCTTGGCTTGATTAAAGTGCTTCTTTATAAATGTTGTAGTCTTCATCATTTCAGGTACATCTATATGACTTCCACATCATTTTGTTTATACTTAATTTTCTAATGGCTTCTTTGGAGAGTAAAGTGTTTCTTTTTAGACCGTTTCCCTGTTTTTGAAAGGTACAAATTTATCGACTATGCACTTAATTTCACTCTTTAATACATTCCAGCATTCTGTTGCCGTCTTATTTTTCAGTGTGTTATTCCAGTCTATCTTTGCTAAATATTTCATCATGTCCTTATACCTTCCTTTGTGGAAATTTCTCCTATACTGCTTTTTACTATTCCTTTCTGATTTTACTTTGATGGTAAAATGTATCTGGTTGTGATCCCTACTCCCCAGTGGCTCACATATCTTGACATTGTCAACTAATTCTTTCTGTGAGGACAAAACTAAGTCTAACACATTCTCTCCCCTGGTTGGTTCTAGCACATGTTGAGAAAGGAAATTATCTTGTACTAAAACTAAAAACTTGTGGTCCTCACTCCCCATACTCTGTAGAGATTTCCATTGTATATGCCCATGGTTAAAGTCCCCCATAATAATACAGTTCAGTTTGCTTACTTCCCTTATAGCGTTTTGTATTTTTTCATTCTCTTCTATGCTTATGTTTGGACTTCGATAAACTAACCCAACTGTTAACGTTGAGTTTCCT
>CM034542.1:12555412-12609455 GCA_020002185.1 Paraescarpia echinospica
CAACTACTACCACTAGCTTGTGAGGATGTCTGCCAGGGTAGTGTAGTCAACTACCACCACTAGCTTGTGGGGATGTCTGCCAGGGTAGTGTAGTCAACTACCACCACTAGCTTGTGAGGATGTCTGCCAGGGTAGTGTAGTCAACTACCACCACTAGCTTGTGAGGATGTCTGCCAGGGTAGTGTAGTCAACTACCACCACTAGCTTGTGGGGATGTCTGCCAGGGTAGTGTAGTCAACTATCACCACTAGCTTGTGAGGGTGTCTGCCAGGATAGTGTAGTCAACTACCACCACTAGCTTGTGAGGATGTATGTCAGGGTAGTGTAGTCAACTACCACCACTAGCTTGTGGGGATGTCTGCCAGGGTAGTGTAATGAACTACCATCACTAGCTTGTGAGGATGTCTGCCAGGGTAGTGTAGTCAACTACCACCACTAGCTTGTGGGGATGTCTGCCAGGGTAGTGTAGTCAACTACCATCACTAGCTTGTGAGGATGTCTGCCAGAGTAGTGTAGTCAACTACCATCACTAGCTTGTGAGAATGTCTGTCAGGGTAGTGTAGTCAACTACCACCACTAGCTTGTGAGGATGTCTGTCAGGGTAGTGTAGTCTACTACCATCACTAGCTTGTGAGGATGTCTGTCAGGGTAGTGTAGTCAACTACCACCACTAGCTTATGAGTATGTCTGCCAGGGTAGTGTAGTCAACTACCACCACCAGCTTGTGAGGATGTCTGCCAGGGTAGTGTAGTCAACTACCACCACTAGCTTGTGAGGATGTCTGCCAGGGTAGTGTAGTCAACTACCACCACTAGCTTGTGAGGATGTCTGTCAGGGTAGTGTAGTCTACTACCATCACTAGCTTGTGAGGATGTCTGTCAGGGTAGTGTAGCCAACTACCACCACTACCTTGTGAGGATGTCTGCCAGGGTAGTGTAGTCAACTACCACCACTAGCTTGTGAGGATGTCTGCCAGGGTAGTGTAGTCAACTACCACCACTAGCTTGTGGGGATGTCTGCCAGGGTAGTGTAGTCAACTACCACCACTAGCTTGTGAGGATGTCTGTCAAGGTAGTGTAGGCAACTTACCACCACTAGCTTGTGTGGATGTCTGTCAGGGTAGTGTATTCAACTTACCACCACTAGCTTGTGATGATGTCTGTCAGGGTAGTGTAGTCAACTAACACCACTAGCTTGTGTGGATGTCTGTCAGGGTAGTGTAATAGTTCGGTCGGTGGGATAGGCGTGTACCACGATCCATTGCTTCCTCTTCTTAAGAACGGAGACACGAGGCTGATGTCGTCATCGAAGTCATCGGCGTCGTGGCTGATAGGTGGTGGTGGTGGTGGTGGTGGTGATGGTGATGGTGGAGTGATTGGGCGAGGGGGGTCATGGGAGCGATCGAGCATACCGGCTTTGCTGCTGCTGCTGCTGACAGGGCCGTTCTTGTAGGCAGTTGGATCTTCAGTACTCTATGAAATAAACCACAATACATGTACGCGTGCGTGCTTACAACACTTTTCAAAATAAGGCGCATGCGCACTTAACACATACTGCCTAGTCTATCGTTATTCTACAACATAACGCGCATGCGCACTTCACACAAATACCGTTATCTTATTCAATTATTAGCGTGCATACTTCATTCATCCCAGGCATTTTGTTTTCGGAAAAAAGTTTCCGGTCACGTCAGTACATTCACCGTTAAATCTCTCTTTACATCACATTTCTCTAATATCAATGCATCTCCCGTTTCCTGACTCCACACCGAACCTATACAACGTTTAATTTCATGCTTTTAACGTTTCGTTTATTGTTTGTAAAAATCCTGTGTTCTCCGTTCACATTCCAATCGCGATAAGTCACGCGCAACAGATGTCACATTTACGTGCATGTGCACTTAACGCATTCTGCCTAGTCTACCGAGGAATTTGTTTTAGGAAAAAAAGTTAGCGTTCACGTCAGTACATCCATCGTCAAATGTGACTTTTACAACGAATTTCTCTAATATCACTGCATCTCATGTTTCCTGACCCCACAGTGATCGTATACAACGTTTAATTTCATGCTTTTAACGTTTCGTTTATTGTTTGTAAAAATCCTTTGTTCTCCGTTCACATTCCAATCACGATAAGGCGTAGTGTCATGCGCCGCCACCGCTGTTTGACGGTGCGCACATTTCATACACACTTATGCAGTCACGCGCAATCGACGTTTATACAGCGCTCCGTACTTTTCAACCATGAACACACCAACGACAACAACGTTGCCACATAAGTCAACACAACGGTAAGTCTGCTTTTACCCAACACATTTTATTTTACTATTTAAACAGTTGTTGTAACTGCGTGTGCATGCATGCATGCATGCATGCATGTGTACGTGCATGCATACATTTTATTTTACCATTTAAACAATTGTAAGTACGCATGCATGCATGCATGCATGCATGTGTACGTGCATGCATGCATATCTCTCATTTTATTTTTTTACTACAGTTGTTGTAAGTACGCAACATGCATGCATGTATTTTACCGTTTAAATAGTACGCATGCATGCATACATGTATTTTATTTTACTATTTAAACAGTTGTAACTACGCCTGCATGCATGCATGCATGTGTACGTGCATGCATGCATTTTATTTTACCATTTAAACAATTGTAAGTACGCATGCATACATGCATGCATGTGTACGTGCATGCATGCATATCTCTCATTTTATTTTTTACTACAGTTAAGTACGCATGCATGCATTTTACCGTTTAAATACACGCATACCTGCATACATATCTCATTTTATTTCACCATTTAAACAATTGTAATGCATCATTTTATTTTACCGTTTAAACAATTGTAAGTACATGTCTCATTTGATTTTATCATTTAAACAATTGTAAGTGCATGTCTCATTTTATTTTACCATTTAAACCATTGTAATGCATAGTTCTCATTTTATTTTACCATTTATACAATTGTAATGCATGGTTCACATTTTATCATTTAAACAATTGTAATGCATGATTCTCATTACCACCCTTTGTTTAAAAATGTATTGTGGTTTTATTTCATAGACCGATCCAACTGCCTACAAGCACCGCATCATCGACCAAACCAACATGCACGGTCGCACCTTTCATCCCCACCATCACGTCGCTTCCTACACACGCCATCACGCCGACAGCTACTAGCAGCTACCACCACCACCACGACTCTGACGATGAAGACGACATCTCCGACATGGCCAGAGTCTTCTTAGTCATACAGCCTAATGGACTATGGAAAACCTCTGTTCCACCCGAATTCTATCGTCGTGAAGGCGTCAATTCCCCCGAGACCAGGCGACCCGTTGGCCGCGGCCGAATGCTGCTATATCATGCTCCACAATACATATTTCAGTCACTACTCACGTTTTCACGCGTCTGTTTCCAATGCATAAACACCCTACTATCACCAACTGAACGTTAGTGTATTTATGCATTTGATTTTCATTGTAATCCCACGACTAGATGTATTTAAACGCACAACGCATTAGTTTCGTTTTAATCTTTCCACCAGAACGTTCACCGCTAGCCAGCTATGCTGTCATGCAGGGGTCATAGTCCACTAGAGCAGCAGCCGGTCTTATCGCTGCAGCAGCAGCCGGTCTTATCGCTGCTGTCAACATAGGGTACAGTGCGCCATTCACATAGGGCTGACGGGGGAAATCTGCACACAGTGGTTTTATCGTGGTTATATATTCGCGCGATAAACGCATTATTGCTTACGTCAGCACGCTCTAGGTACGGCGTTGATCGCTAGGGGACGAACTAAAAGGCTCTCTGCACTCACCGCTAGGTGGCATCTCTAGTGTAGGGGTAATCAATCATCCAATTAGTATCAAATTACAACGGTCATCAATCACGTTTTTTATAAGTAGGTTCCCGAAACTAATTAGTGTCAAAAAAAGCCTTTGATCTTTTTTTTATAAGTAGATTGCCGAAAACGTTTAGTGGTCATTAAAGTATAGTTCTCATTTTATTTTACCATTTATACAATTGTAATGCATGGTTCTCATTTGATCATTTAAACAATTGTAATGCATGGTTCTCATTACCACCCTTTGTTTAAAAATGTATTGTGGTTTTATTTCATAGACCGATCCAACTGCCTACAAGCACCGCATCATCGACCAAACCAACATGCACGGTCGCACCTTTCATACACACGTCGCCTCCTACACACGCCATCACGCCGACAGCTACTAGCAGCTACCACCACCACGACTCTGAGGATAAGACGACATCTCCGACATGGCCAGAGTCTTCTTAGTCAGACAGCCTAATGGACTATGGAAAACCTCTGTTCCACCCGAATTCTATCGTCGTGAAGGGCCGCGGTCGAATGCTGCGCTATCTCACTCAACAATAAATATTTCAGTCACTACTCACGTTTTCACGCGTCTGTTTCCAATGCATAAACACCCTACTATCACCAACTCAACGTTAGTGTATTTATGCATTTGATTTTCATTGTAATCCCACGACTAGATGTATTTAAACGCACAACGCATTAGTTTCGTTTTAATCTTTCCACCAGAACGTTTACCGTTAGCCAGCTATGCTGTCATGCAGGGGTCATAGTCCACTAGAGCAGCAGCCGGTCTTATCGCTGCAGCAGCAGCCGGTCTTATCGCTGCTGTCAACATAGGGTACAGTGGGCCATTCACATAGGGCTGACGGGGAAAATCTGCACACAGTGGTTTTATCGTGGTTATATATTAGCGCGATAAACGCAGTATTGCTTACGTCAGCACGCTCTGGGTACGGCGTTGATCGCTAGGGGGCGAACTAAAAGACTCTCTGCACTCACCGCTAGGTGGCATCTCTAGTGTAGGGGTAATCAATCATCCAATTAGTATCAAATTACAACGGTCATCAATCCCGTTTTTTATAAGTAGGTTCCCGAAACTAATTAGTGTCAAAAAAAGCCTTTGATCTTTTTTTATAAGTAGATTGCCGAAAACGTTTAGTGGTCATTAAATTATTTTTTATAAGTAGGGTTTTGAGCCTGTAAAACTCCTCTATACTACTTTAGGTGCATTGCATCATGGTTGTCAACCCTGTTACTGTCAACTCTGTTACCTATTCATGGTAACAGGGTTGACTTGATGGTAAGAGGGTTGACATCAGTATGCCATTATCATGATTTATTATATATTCTATCTACGAATGCTTGCCATTTTAAGTTCATTCGTATTTAAACAAATCTAAAATGAACGGTGTTCTTTCACTTTGTTCACAGTGGCAGCCATGCCATTGTCTGCAGTTGACAGGCGGTATGTTGCTCAACTGGATGGGGATCCAGAACGGAAACAAATATATCTAGATAAAAGAGCGGGTGGTATGGGAAAAGAAGACATCGACGGGAAAAGTGAAGCAGATTAGTGAACTATCGGAAAGAACCAAGCGCAGTTTACGGAAGCGGTGGCGAGATGGCAAAATGAATACACCAAGAACCAAAATGAGGACAACAGTGGCAGGGTCATTGAACTTATTGGAGGCAAGTCACGGAAAAGGGGCCCCGGATAGCATCACACGTCGAAAGGCCGGCAAATTAATCAGCCTAGGGCATGACAAGTTTATGGGTAGAACATTTCATAATATGTGCTACCTGTATATACATAATGTGATAGCAATGATGGTGTATAATTGTGCGCTCTGGTTATAATTGCACTAGATCAAGGAGCCTCTATTTGGACAGGAGGCGTCACTGAGCGAGAAAATGGCAGTCTGCACTGAAGGTTTTTGTCCGCCATTCGGGAGGCAAGCGCATGCGCCTGCGGGACCGGCAGCGCGCGATGTTAGCGTATTTGTTCAGTCACCATTTCATCACAATAATCACCAAGCTGTGATGCGTCATATAAAATGAAAGCTATTAAAGTGATCCCTAAAGGTTTTTTTTGCTATCACAATTCAAAATAATGAACTTAGCAAACAAATCACGTAAAACGTTAGGCCCTTCAAAGAATTCCGCAAACTGGGTCATTTCGCGTGCGTCGATTCGCCGTCACCGCAGGCCGTCTCGTTTTGTTTCAATTCGCGTTTTCGCGCTCTTTTCGGGACACTGACGTCATTCATTGCTGTGTCGTTGTCGGAGGTAGGTTGAACTTTGTCTACGTCGTTTAAATTTTGAAAATTGACCAAATTTAAGCTATGTTACAGCTGTTTTGCGATCACCTCTGTGTTCAGTTGCATTTATTTTTATAATAGCCGAGGATAGCCAGAACTATTTTGTGATTAGCTTCATCTATTAGCTTTACTTAGTCTGTGTTGAAAAAATTGGTGCTGCGTTCCGTGGCGAAATATGGTTTTGCGGCGTTCAAAAAATCGTCACATTTGTAAGTTCTGTGTCTTGCGCGCGTCACTGGAGAGCGATGCCAGATGCAGATCGTGACTTAATCTATTTCTTTGAATTAAAATCTCTACAAAACCAATACTATTTATATCATATTTAAATAATATCCTTGACCTTGTCAATTCTGCAATATAGAATCTTATATTTAGGTTTGTTAGTTGTAGAATATATGGCCCATGCCAGCCCATACTACGGGCCAAGCATGGTAGTCTTAGCCTTAGGCTTAGGCCAGGGTTGGTTACTGCTTACTCTTGGACTTGGGTTTAGCATGGCTTATTCCATTATTTATGGTTTTGCTTTTATTTAGACTTACAAATAATATAAATTTCATTATGTAATAATTGTAATTAATTGTTGTTACCTATTAAATCAACAGTTTATTAGAAAAGTTGTTTTTGTGGTCAAATACGTAAATTATTTGACTTAATTTTTTTTTTTAAAGTGTTTCAAGATAAACAGTCACTGCACAAAATTTTGTCAAACATGTAATGTAAACCATAAATGCCTTGATCAGTTGTAGCATAATTTGTTTCATTGTGTGACAACACGCAATACATTAAACACCACAGTTTTGTATCTCAAATATCACAATTATTATGAATTTATGTGTGACAATGCATTATAATAGATTTCACACTGTTCTCTTGAGTAACAGAGGCAGGGATGTGAAAAGTATTTCACAAGATTTGCATGCAGAATCAAAACAGTTATCATAATATGATTCACAATTGCCTTTTTATTTCAGATATTGTTCGCAATTACATGCAGTGACACTGATCTTGCGCTGATCTGTGTTTGACTGTGAAGGTACCGAGCCACAGAGTCGTCTGAATATGACACCCATCACCTGCCTACATACGTACACATTTAATCTGACTGATTATATATCTGATATCTAGATTGAACAGTGTCCATTCAACACGACATGAACATTACTTATAGACATCATGTTGAAGAACACAACATTATTTTACAAGATACTGAAATATGAACCTTGCTGCCCAGATCTTGCAGCCTACTGGCATTAAATTATGAGACAATCAACTTCCAATATTACAAAAAGACTATTATGAGCAGAGCAGATTTCTTCATTGCTTGACTCCCATGGGCCATGGGGAGTAATGCAGAAAGCAATCTTGCATTTGGCGCATTTGGATTAAGCGACAGAACAATTTATAAACATTAGTTCATCAAGTTCATGTTCAAATGCAGAACATTACATTATGAAGCAGTAACAATTGATTACTGGTGTGTACAGAGCCTGCAACAGTCATCCAACCTGTCATGACACAGTCACACATAGATACAATGAACTAGGAGTATGACTATTGTATTTTATTGTCATGTATTTATATGTTGAGTTTGTGTGATATTTAGCCAATATTTATTTATTAATAAAGTTACTGTTAATGCTATATGACTGGTTAATGTATATTTATTATAATGTTTAATGTGGTTATAAACATTGCATAAATTATATAACTGTCTTCATAATTATGGACATTCCAGCCTTTCATCAAAATGTAGCGGTCAGTTGTTAGCATGCTAATATTAGCCAATACTAACTTATTAATTAAGTTACTGTTAATGTGAAATGACTGGTTAATGTATATATTTATTACCATAATTAATGTGGTTTACTGCATGCATAAATTATACAAATATTTTCATAATCATGGACAATATGGCCTTTTACTGAAATGTGGAGATCGCGTGCTAATTACCCAATATTGACTAATTAAATTATTATTAATTGAATTGTTAATGACTACTTAGTACCATCATTAATGTGGTTATGCACATTGCATAATATGTATAAATATCTTCATAATCATGGGCATTATGGCCTTTAATTGGAACGTATCGGTCTGTTGAATTTGCATGCTACATTACTAAAATTAACTAATTAATTGCATTAATTTGGTTAGAATTATTACTAAAAATATTAAATATTGTCAATTTATTACTCTGGTCAATGTGTTTGAAAACCCTGAAAACAATATTTAAATATCTGTATAAATAAAAAAGTTATGACATTTTAAAGCAAATATTTATCCACAGAAAACACAAAAATGAGTCCATTTTGCCATTGTAAGAGATACACAAAAATTACGCAGTTTTTCCGTCTTAAAATCGCAATATCTTTTGATATATTAAAGATATCTTAATAAAATAAACAATTATGTGATCCGTAACCTATTTCCTTTAATTTCAGCCCATTCTCAATGTTCTAGCATGAAACATGACCGAACGTTTTTTGTTTTTTCAATAACCTTGCCAGACTCGGCTTTTTTTGGTATCCGTGTTCGAGCGCACGGAGTCTATTCACTACGCTAGTATAAATAGAGCTGCCAAGAACGCCTCTGTATTCGCTTGTTCTCGGTGTGTTAACGTCGTTTACTCTTCTTCGCCTTTACAGACCACCACTGTCATCACCGCTGTCATGCCGGTCCAAGGTGAACAAGGCATACTCGCTGCCATGCTGAAGAAGAAGAAGAAGATGGTTACGACGGCTAGAGAACCGAAGCCCTCTACGTCAGACGTGTCCGCTGCAGCGCGGTCTACTACGACACCCGCTGCCGCTGCCGCACCGCCGCCGGTACCCGCTGTTGCCGATGCCGCCGTCGTCGTTGCCGCCGCAGCGCCGCCTGATACGGTACCCGCTGTTGCCGATGCCGCCGCTCCTGCCGATGCAGCACTGCCGCCGCCGGTCACCGTCGACGCCGAACAGGAGGCTCCTGTCGTAGCGGACGACGCCGCGGCGTCGTTCTACGACCCGTCATTGGTGAGTTTGAAAGAACTCATAGAGGCGGACGACGGGTTGTATAAGTTATCTACACTTGTCAGGATCGAAACAATTGCGTGGCGTTCAAAATGTACGTATGCGGGGTGTACGCAATGTCGGCGTAAAGTTCAGCGATCCAGGGCCGGCACTATGATTTGTTTATCCCACGGCGTACAAACTAAACCGAAAAAACTATTTTTTGGTTCACGCGATGGTAAAGGAAGTCGGCCCGAAGACCGATCACGAAATTTGGCTCACTCTATTCGAGAGCGCCATGTCGGAATTAATCTCCTACGACGCCGCCTATCTCGCCCCTATGACGCCGGAAAAATTGCGCGACACTATAATGGCCCTCGTCGGTACGATCCTGGAAGTCTCCATGCGAAAAACCGGATGGGGTGATATGGTGACGTACGCCGTCCGGAGTCTCAGTACTATTCCGAAGCCGGAGTAAAGCGATCACCTTTGAATGACTAATGCTTCGCTTGTTGTGCTGTAGGACGCTGACAGCCGGGATCGTGTACTCGACGGACTAATCGCCGACGCTTTGAGGGCAGCGCACGAGGAGGAGAGACCTGCTGTTGAGAAGCGCCGCGTGAAGGTAGAGTACAACACCGCCGCCGTCACCATCGCCGACGCCTTGAGGACAGCGAATAACGACGACTAGGACCCGGCCGAGAAGCGTGTGAAATATAACGCCGACACCCCATGGCCGTTATTGGAGGTCGATTATGAACCGCCGAAGCACGCGAACGTACACCGCCTGCCGATGGAGATCGTCTCTGTATCGTCGGACGATCTACCGTCGCTGATCGAGGGCACCCAACCACCGCAACCAGCAGCGGCGCCGCCGCCGTCGCCGCAGACTTACGACCCCTGTCCGCAGGGGTCCCTCATAACGACATCCGCGGGGCGGGAAAGGTGCCTGCTGAAAGCCTTCGCCGAAGTGGTCGGGGAAACGGTAATGGATCGCGCGCGGCACTTCTGCGGTGAGTGCCCACTCGAGGAAGGGTGCCCCTTCGTACATATGTACGGGTATCGTGGCGGAAAACGCAGCCGACGCTATCGCCAGATGTACGAGGACGTGGATGGAATATGCAATCAGTTTTTCCAGTCCGTGCTCGATTCGTATCTACATCGTTCGCTCGTGCCGTGCACCTCGAGATTGATACTCGTGCTACACGACCAATGAATGCCCTGTCCGGATCAACGCTCGGAAACGGCCCTCGTGAAACAGGTGGCTGACTGGTTGCTATGCACCGACTGGACTTCCTGCTTCGACAGTGCGATGCTGGAGTCCGCGATGGAGGCCTACCTGCTGAGAAGAGCCTGCCTCGGTGATTGACGTTAATAGTTGAAGCTTTGTTGTAAGAGGTTCTCTCGGGACCTGAACATTAGTCGCACCTGCCTTGTTTACGAACATTAGTCGCAGCCAACACGCGGGTGAATACCGCTATAACGAACTTTAATTTAGCCCTTGTATTCTCTGTAGGTGGTGGCATAAAGCCTTACGAATCATGTAGCATTGTTATAGTCGTTGGTGTATTACGCTTTCTACGATGCTTAATAAAATGTTGAAAATGTATGAACAATCTTGTCTACTATAATGAAATCAAACAAACAAACACCCTTCCCATGTCCCAGTGAAACAAACACGTATTTTACAATCCCAGTCTATCGCACGAATCGCCTACTAGCTAGCGAAAAATAAAACGCTTGTTTTCCCCGTATTATCGTTTAACCCTAGCGGCGTTAAGCCTCACGTCCGTAAGGCAGACGGACTTCGTACCTGACGGCTTTTCGCCTACAGCGAGCCGTGTAACTAGGTCACAGCCTGTCATTAATAAGACCCCTCTCCTAGCGGAAACAAATCCTCTACGTTGTTTAATAATAATAATAACTTTGAAATCGATGGCTAGCGTCCGATTAATAAATTTCCAAATCGTAATCGACATTTAATCGCCGCCGCAGCCACCTAACGTTTGCGATTCCTACCATCCGTTTATAGGCGGGGTCGGGGCTCCGCCGTAGTTAATATCGTTTCGGCGTTGACTAGGACGGACGGACGCGCGTACACTCCGCAGAGATTCAGTTCTACCACCTACCGACGATGCCTGTCTGCCACGTATGCGTCGATCGTCTAGAGGGGCACTCGTGCAAAAATAAGCCGCAGCACCAATGCCCGAATTGCGATCGGAAGTACGCCTTTCGTAGCGGCGTAACGAAATATTTAAAGAACTGCGCTAGGAAAACTGGGGATGGCAGCAAATGCCCGAAATGCGGTCGATTTTTCGCCTATCGTTATAATATGTTGAAACATCTTAGAAGTTCGATGACCTGCGGTGAAAAAAAGAAAGAAAAAAGGACACCAACACCACTACCACCCTCCGTCGTCGACGTCGAGGAGCCAGACGCGGCGGATGCCGCCAACAATGCGGTGTCGGCCGGTCTATGGCGTATCGCGTACGAGCACTGGTCGAGTATACGCACGTCTACATCGCGCGGTCCTATCCAGTCGATATATAATTATCAACTGACCGGTTGTTTGGACACGGGCGCGCTCGGCCCCCGACTACGAATAATGTTCGAAGAGCAGACTCGAGCATTTAAAATCAACCTAAGTTTTGGGTTTATTCTCCAACACAAGGAGACGGGTCGTTACAGGTACTTTCATTCGTCGTGTAGCTGCTGCGGTCGCTACCTCGAATCGCCCGCTCTCATCACCGACGGCCCGTCGTTCGAACGCTTCCTCGAGTGCGCCCGACAACCCGACGTTCTTCAGTACGTTATAGCGCAGCGACCCGACTCGGGGTGGGTTGCCGAATTGGTGACTAACATTACCTACTTCCTCAATGCCATCATCCGCCATCCTATCTGCTGTCTCGACGTGCCATTCCCGTCTACCTGCGCACCAACAAGGCGGTCGTCGCTCTAGAGAAAGATCGACACGGTAGACACTACACCGATAACTTGTGTCTCTTCCGCTGTCTGGTGCTTCATAGAAGAGACACTAGTAGCGAGGCCGCCGCCGTCGTAACCCATTTGACGCCCCCCGCTTTAAAGCTCTACGCCGACTACAGCAGGACCACCGCCGGGGAGAGTCCCTACGCTTTCGCCGGCGTTCCTCTGAACGAACTCGACCGGGTGGAGACGGTCTTTAAAACCAACGTGGTCGTGTATCGACTGACGGAGGAGGAGCCCGGGAAAACGTACGCCGAATTGATCCATCGTTCCCTCTACCGGTACCCCACTACCATTAACGTGATTTTGTACGACACGCACTATTCGTATATAAGCGACGTCTCGCTGTTCTGTCACATGTACCCATGCAGTAAATGCAGTGAATCACTGTGGCGAAGGGCCTAACACTTACGGCGTTACGAAGCGTCGTGCGACGGTGGCTTTCGCCACGTCTTTCCCGGCGGTGTCTACCATCTGACGCCGTCCGTGTTTCAACAGTTGGAGGATGAGGGTATCTACGTGGATGAACCCCTGCGGTATTATCCATACAGAGCGACATTCGACTTCGAGTGCTACTTCGACAATCGTGACCTGCCGGCGGATAGCGCCAAATGCCGGTGGATTGCCCGATACGAGCTAATCAGCGTGAGTATCGCCTCGAACGTCCCCGGCCAGGAGACGGCGCAATGCTTCGTCACGACCCGGGATTCGAACGAGCTCGCGAAGCGCCTGATCGTCGCCCTAGAAGCCGTGAGCGAAGCGGCATGCGCGGCTCTGCGACTGTCGTACGACCCGATCTTCGAAGCGATCGCCGCGCACGACGACGAATGGGGAGCCAAGTGACGAGAGACGGAGGAGGCGTCGGACAAGGACAAGGACCCGTACACCGTACTCGCCGACCACCTGTGGATTCATCTACGTCTGTTCCCCGTCCTCGGCTTCAACTCGAGTAAGTACGACATGAACGTCATCAAAAAGTATCTCACTCCCCTGTTCATGACCGAAGGACAGAACACGTCGTCGGCCTTTACGATCAAACGTCAGAACAACTTCATGTGTCTAGCGACGGCGACGCTCAAGTTCCTAGACATCACCAACTACCTAGCCCCCGGTTTCAGCTATGATAAGTTTCTGAAGGTCTACGGCTGCGAAGTGACGAAGGGACACTTTCCCTACGAATACCTCGACGAGCTGCGGAAACTAGACGACACCGAACTGCCGCCACGGGAGGCTTTCTACAGCCACCTAAAATGCGAAGGGATCTCCGCCACGGCGTACGAGGGTTGTCTGAAGGCGTGGCGCGACGAACGAATGACGACGCTGCGGGACTTCCTCGTCTGGTACAACAACAGGGATGTGGCACCGTTCTTGGAGGCCGTCGACAAACAGATATCCTTCTACCAGCAGCGCCGCATCGATATGTTCAAACACGCCACCAGCGTACCGGGTCTAACGCTACTCTACCTGTTCAACGACCTCCCGCCGACGCTTCACTTCGCTCTCTTCAACGAGCCAAACAAGGACCTGCACCGGCTCATACAATCGCAGATTATCAGCGGTCCCTCGATCATTTTCGCGCGTCATCACGAGGGCGACGTATCCGTTCTACGCCGAGCCGAGTTCCCCGAGTCGGCACGGACTTGTCGCTCGATCGTGGGGTTTGATGCGAACGGCCTCTACATCTGGGCTATCACGCAAGATTTGCCGACGGGGTGGTACACGTGCCGCCGCGAGGAAAACGTCTTTCGGCCGGAACGCGTGCACCGATACGGTCGTAAGGCCGTGCAGTGGCTGACGTGGGAAGCCGAGCGGACGGGGCTGCGCATACGACACCAGCACAACGGGCGCTAGAAACGCGTCGGTAAGTACCGGGTCGACGGCTGGTTTCGGAAGTCGAAGACGGCGTACCAGTTCCAAGGGTGTTTCTCCCACTGCTGCCCGTGCACGGGGAAGGAAACGAACGAGGTTAACTGCAAGCCAATGACTCAACTGTACGCCGAAACGAATGCCACCACAGCCTACCTTCGCCGTTTCGTCACTGTCGTCGAGATGTGGGAGTGCCACTGGCGCGAAGACCGTCGCCGCCGCCGCCGAAGACCCGCTGCTAGAGCGGCAGTGGTGGTGGATCCATTACGCGGTCGACGATCTTAAAGGCCGTTCTCGACGGCACTCTCTTCGGCCTGATAGAGTGAGACATCGCCGTCCCAGACGCGCTGCGTGATGCCTTCACCGAGTTGTAGCCCATCTTCAAGAATACCTACATTACGCGCGACGATCTCAGCCCGTTCATGCGTCGCTACACCGAAGCGCACGAGCTCCTGGCCCGGCCTCAGCGGACGCTCGTGGAGAGCTTTTTGAGCACCAAGATTCTACTCCCGACTTCCCTACTACGGTGGTATCTGGAGAACGGACTCGTCGTCGACCGCGTGTACCAGATCGTCGAGTACGTCCCGATCGCGTGCTTTCGTCGCTTCGGCAACACGGTCCCCGACAAAGCCATCCTCGCTGACACGTTTAAACATCTCGGGAACAGTTCCTATGCGAAAACTATCACGCGGTTCGATCTCCACAGGAAAATCAAGTACTGCACGGCTACCGGCGCCACGATGCTGGTCAACGATCGACGCTTCCGGCAGCTCGACGTCATCGTACCCGACGGTCTCTACGAGGTGGCGATGAACTAGCGAACCGTCAAGTATAACCTGCCATCCACATCGACTACTTCGTGTACCAGTACGCCAAACTACGTATGCTGGAGATTTACTACGACTTCATCGCTTCCTACGTACCGCGTCCACTGTTCCAGTACTGCGCAATGGATACCGACTCAACGTATTTGGCCCTCGCGGGTCGAGACGTCGACGAGCTCATGGACGAGGCCATGCGCCACAGAGGGGAATGGTTCCCGTTGGAGTGCTGCGACGATCACGCGGAGGCGTACGTACAGTGCCGACTCGCTGGTCGACCGTGGGACGCGCCCGCCGAATGTTGCGCGAAGCGTTGCAAGAACGATAAGAGAACGCCGGGCCTCTTCAAAGAGGAATGGTCCGGCCGCGGTATCGTTGCGCTCTGCAGCAAGACCTACTACTATTTCGGCGCCGGCGTCGGCGGGGATAAGTACAGCACGAAGGGTTGAAGAAGCGTCAGAACGACATCGAAAAGGACGTCTTTCTCGCCGTGCTGCGCGGCCAAGTGAAGGAATCGTCCGTGCTGACGTACATTCAGGAGCACGCGGCGTTGAGCTACTTCTACTACAAACGTCGCGTGTTCGACGAGGAAGTCACTACGGCAACTATAGTCGTATAAACACTACCCTACCCTACCCTAAACTAAGGACTACCACTAGGGGACCTAAGGACTACCACTACCCTACCTAAGGGGGTGCCCGCCCCTCCCCTAATAGGGGTAGGGATATGTATGTATGTAGGTATGTATGTAGGTAGGTAGGAAATAATAAATAGTGAACAACAACAACAACGCAGTTTTCATCGTCTTTTATTTGTCACTATGAAGCGAAAGCGAAACGAAAAAGCGAAAAATTCAATGCGGTTTTAGTCAGTCAAATACGACACAGTCGTTAGCCACCTTATCGGGGCCAAACAGGCACTGGAAGCCCTTTAACGGCATACCGCGGCATCGTAAGAGCAGGTAGGCGATGCAATATTGTCCGCATACGTTAGATACCCCGCTCTGCAGCCTCTTGTCATTGTACGTCCAAGAGTCGCAGTTACGGCGAAGGAAGGCGCGGAAGTCGGCGTGTAGCGGTGGTAGTCCGTACGAGTCGAAGTAGTCGCCTCGCCGGTCGGCGTCCACGTAGACGGCTACCCAGTGTTCCCCCGGTTCGTCACCGTCGTCGGTGTTGCCCACGAAGTCCGTCCGTTAAGCGGTGAGCCGTCTTTTTGGTAGCTCGTCTTTAGGCAGGACACCGATGAAGACGTTTTTAGTGAACGCGTCGAGCTTCAGGCGGCGTATGAGCTGAAACGTGTCCATTGGCTCAGTCTTTGTACACGACGTTCCGGTTCTTGTCGATCTCGAGCACCGTCTCGAACTCCCCGTACACGACGACGTTCACCGTCCAGGGCAGCGCCACTGCGAAGTGGACCTCCACGCGCAGGTCCCCCTTATGCACAACGTTGAAATGATCGCCGTCGCAACAGTCGGGCGACAGGTCGAAGCCGAACACGGTGTAGCCGCCGCCTAAGTCTGTGCGCGCCAGGTCGTTCCCTTCGTCCTCTTACTCTTTCCCCAGTTCATATAGCTTCGGATGTAACGGCGAGTCGCGAAGTTCGGCTGCAGCGGCTTGCTCGGCACCTGGCGTCCGTCCGGAGGGCGAGGAAGTTCATGTCGTTGTGATTCGCGTTAAACGGGTTTTTATCGTAGGCACCGTTATAGGCGTCGTTGTCGATCAGGCACATGAACACGCGTTTCGGGAGGACGCCCAGGTAGACGTTCTCGTGAGTATGAGACATCATACCCTGCGGTATCGAGAACACCTTGCAGTCTACTCGACGTAGCGGGTACATGGCCGTCCCCTTCGTCAACGCTTTAATGTGACCGAGCTGGACGACCGGATTCACCTTAGCTTTTCGCACTTGCAGGTAGGTCGCCAGCAGCACGATTTTGAACCCCGGATCGATGACCGCTCCTGTGAGCGCGAAGGCGTCCTTGCTTCGCACCAGTCGGATCTTTACGTCGACGCCGTTCAGTAGGTACCGGTCTTGCATGAACACGTCGGCGTGCAGGCATCCCATCAGGTCCACCTCGCGGCTGTTTCGGTTGAAGAGGCGCCGCTGCGCGTACCCGTTGTTAGTATTTGCGGTTGCGTCCATGTACCCTGCGGTATCCTTGTACCACAGACTACCCCCGAGCTGCGTCTTTTTGGCGTCGGAACCGTAACTCAGCAGGGTTTCGATATAGGCCCGGTACGGATACGTATTGGTCGACGGCGTCACGAGCGTGCCGTTCAGCGACACGTCGACTTGACTGAACAGCGAATGCAGAAAATTGTTGACCGAGGCCACGACGCTACCGTCTACGAAATCGGTACCGTCCTCCTGCACCACTTTGACTCGCGCGTACAGTCTAACGCTCGCCAGGTCCAGATAGTCGTCTCCCGATCCAGGGATGAGGAACTCGATAGGGCTGCCCGCGTCGAGGGCCGTCAGCGGCTGGTGTTGGATCCACTGACCGCACTCGATGCTCGTCTGCGTCATCGGGACGCTGAACAGGTCCAGTTCGCTCTTTAGGCCGTCGCACGACTGTCGATGCATGAACGCCATTCTAGTTGGTGAATATATCGCTCGACGTCTGTTCCTTTCGACGACGTTTATTCTTACTGGGCGTCGACGGTTTACCCGGCGGTTTTGTATCGATTGCTTTTCGTTGTCGTAGTCGCTTTTTCGGTGGCGGCGGCTGCTGCTGTTGCTACGTATTGAACAGTCCGTCGAGTAGGTCGGCGCCCGCCTCCTTCGCGCGTCGTTTTACCGACTGTTTCAAATTCTCGCCGGCGATGACGTCCCGCGCCACGCGCACGCCCGTATTGAGAGCGCGTTTTCCCAGCGCCAAGGCCTCTCTCTTGATAACAGGCATGGCGCTTCGAAACAGGCTCCCGTAGAGATTGCCCAAGCCGTGTCCTCGCTGTACTCTACTGCCGACGAAGACCAGTAGGTTACCGCCGACCTGTCAAGTGTAGAAGTCCTCGTACACGTTGTGGCCGGCCCTCGATGCCATCAAAACAGCTTAGATTTGCATCGTCTGATGTGAAGCGTCGACACGAGTTTCCCCTGTTCGAATGGTATCGGTTAACCGAGGTCGTCTCTTATATCTATCTCGACCAAGTCGAATTGTTTCCGCAGAAGAGGTACGTGTTGGTCGCGGTCAAAAACATTCGTATTGCTCCCTTTCGTACCGTAGACGGGGATGGTTCGGAGGAGCGGGGCAAAAACGTCACCGACGATGCGCGGTTCCACGATGTCCGTGTACACGTACATGGTGTCGAGTCCCCGTTGCATGTCCACCGTATACGGTCCCTCGTACTCGAAGGAATACGCGGCAGGAATGGTGCTGATGACGACGCCGCTGGTGATGGTATCACGCCGCCAGACGACGAAAGCGTCGTCGTCGTCCCCCGGCAACATCGCGTCGGGACTCGCGATAACGGACGATTCGAAGCCCAGTACGCTCTTCAGGTGGCTCCGAGGAGGTATGCTAAATGCGACACCCGGCGATAGACGCAGCTTCATCCGGTTAGAAATGGAGCTGTACTCCAGGCGGGCCTTGACTTTATCGGTGCTCAGTTTCGTCAGTGTCTCGTTGATTTTGTGCATCAACTCGTAAGCGCTGTTGTAAAAGTCGTGAGGGATGTTGCCTTGCCCGTGAATTTCACGACCGTCCAAGGTGGTGTAAATGCCCCCCTTCCCCGCTATGCAAGACAAGAAGTACGCGTCCTCTTCTCTCACGTTGTACCAGGTATGCGGGTACTGTAGCCCCACCAGCCCGCATTCCTGCTGCCCCGACAGGTCGATGGGTTGCGGTAGATTCGTGGTGTAGTGAGTCAACGTGTTTTCGGGATGCGCTTTCATAGAGGCATTGCTCGGTAACGTCAGGTAAAAGCCATCGCGTTTCATAGACGGACTCGGTAGTAGGTAACCGAGACAGTTACTCAGCAGCGCCGTCCACAGGTTGGAGTCTCCCTGGCCGCACGTTAGATTGTATATACTGACCACGATATCCGTGTACAGGACGACGATCTGACACTGGAAGATGATTTCGGCTTTAGGGTATTCGTTGCCGCAGATACGTCATGGAACGTGTTCGCGGACGTCGACGTCGTCGCCGGCATCGGTCGGGTCGACAACGGTTGTTACAACGGTGGACGTGGCGGCGGGGTCTTCGGCGGTAGCAGTTGTCACCTCGTCGGTCATCGTCGCACGACTGCCGTCTGGTAATACGTTACCCTCCCTTTATCTTAGACGCGAGGAATTGACGACTCGGCTTTAGGGTAGTCGTTGCCGCAGAACCACGGAACGCGTTCGCGGACGTCGTGGTCGTCGTCGACGGCATCGGTCGCATCGACAAGGACCGATGCGGCGGTATCTTTGGCGGTCGTTGTCTCCTCATCGGTCGTCGGCTGTCGTTGTCATCGTCGCACGACTGTCGTCTGACTACCGAGGCGGTGCGTCTACCCTTTATAGTCCTCGAGCGCCTCGGTGTCGATCCAGCTGTTGAAGGAAGTCGGATAACCGCCCCATTTCACGAGCACCTCCGCACCGCCTCCCTTACGTCGCCGACTCTGTAGAACAGCCTCCACGCGATACAGTTTATCCTTCGGGACGGTTACTCGTTGCAGCTCCGGTTCGTAGAAGGAGCCGTCTAGTAGCGTTCCGGCGTCGTCCCTCAATCGGTAAACGGGAGGGTCGGACGTGTGCGTTTCTACGACGGTGAAGAGCTCTTCGCTCCAGTTAGCCATGTACCATTTCTTGAACCGACACTTTGCTTTGCTGATGCGTACGCGATCTGCCTCTCGCAGTTTCGGCTTGCCTCGACCCTCGCCGGCGTACAACCGCTGCCACACACTCTCCTGGTTCGCGGCGTTGACATTCGCCGGCGTCCTACCGATGCTTTGATGGTAGGCGTTGTTGTACGACCGCACGAAGTCCGGCAACGGCTCTACGTATCTCAGCGTCTGATGCTTCGTGAAGTACCTCCATATGCGGATCTTTAGTGTCCGATTGAATCTTTCCACGACACTCGCTTTAGTCTCCTCGTTGTGCGTACGAAATGGTGGACGCCGTGTTCCGTGAAAAGTTTCTGAAAGGGTCTGTTGAGAAACTCCCGCCCCTTGTCGGTCTGTAGCTCGTTCGGCGGTTGCTCCTGATGCTGCAGCAGGCTCTCGAAGGCCGTAACGAGCGCCGGACCGGCTTTACTCTTCAACTGGACGCACCACGCCCGCTTCGAAAAGACATCGATGACCGTCAATAGGAACGTTATACCGTCGTTGTACTTTTTCAGTTTAGCTACGTCGACGAGATCGGCTTGCCACTGCTTGTTTCGACCGCCTACGATAACGCAACGTCGTTTGAAAAGTCGTTTGACCGGTTTGTGAAGCGTATAGGCGTCCTGTTCCGATAGCCACTGCTTGACGGTCGGTTTAGGTACTACAGTCGCCCGGTGCAACGCATCGACGCCGCCGTAGTTGCCCGTCTGTTTCGGGTCGAAGTAAACGCGCTTCAGCCTGTCCCGTTGTTGAGGGCGGCGGCGCTTTCGTTGCGTACCACGAGTCCATCGGGACACCATGTCGGCGGCGGCGCAGCGTCCGATCGATTTACGAAAAATAATGTACAGATATATAAAGCGAAAGCCGCTGCGACTACGGCGAGGCCGACGACGACTACCGACCTTCGAGGGAATATACTAGCTTGTTAGCGGCTCGGGCGTTTCAACCTCTTTAATATTCCTCCCACTCGCGCTCTAGAGACTTAGCGCGACGACGTTTACTCGACCATTTCGTCGCCTGCTGCTGCTGCTGCTGCTGCTGCTGTATGTACGCTTGGTGCCGGGGGTTACATACGAGCTCCATAGGGACGTTCAGACGCCTCATACGGTCCCCGAACGCTTCCCATCCAACCGGCGGTAGCGCCTACTTCCTTTTTCGTATGAGGTCGTTCACGAGATCGACCATGTTACTTCCCGCGGTTGGTTTACCGTCGTACACGAACTCGCCGCGGTCGTTCCATCGACACAACGTGTCGGTTTTCATTTTCTCGATCAGGAGGCGGGCTTTCCCTTTCAGAGTTTTCGGCATGCTTTCCACAATCTCGCGCTCTATACCGCTCAGTGCCGCCGTCGACGGTGGCAGCGGCGCCGGCAGCGTCTGGCCCTCCTCCTCGGTCACCCCTTTCACCACGGACACGCGTACCGGTTGCACCGCCCGTGACACCTTCATCGTATTTTAGCGACTCAGCAGTTGATTGTACGACGCCACCTTCTCTCGCTCGGATAAATCCGTGCGGTCTAGAACGTTCTTCATGTCGCTGTCCAGGCTACTCATCACACGCGATGTGGTCGTGCTCGGTGGCTGGTCGGTCAACGGGAGGAGACTCTCCACCAACCGAGGGTCTACCAACGCCATCTTCTTCGCGTGTTGCATCACCCGATAACGTGTCTCAGCAGCGGGAGAAGGACGATGCTCGCTTAAAGGGCTAGCAGCGCTGTCAGAAATCCGCCCGCACCCGTTTTCAAGACCGACCGCTTCTGTTTGACGGAGACCTTTTTCGACGTCAACCTTCGCAGATGCTTCTTGTATTTTGACAGTACTTTTTTCTGTTTCGCTGACAATTTCACGTTCCCTTTCAATATGTTATGCGCGCAGTCGCACAGACTACAGATGAAGTCAGAATGTTCGTTGGCGATTATGGCTTTTCTCAGCTTTATATTCTTACAGGCATTCAGCATCTGCAGACCTAAGATATGCTTCTTCACGCGCCCTGTCATCCTGACACCTCCCGACGAGTGACGTCCACGGTGACGCGTCCCTCTTTTTATACTCTCGGCACGTAGACGTACTGAACGCGATCTTCGGGAAAAATGGCCGTACGCAAGCGAATATTTTCCGATGTTTCCTGTTTCAGATCCACCAGGAGATAACCGTAGGCTGATGACGTGGCGTCTTTGAAGGCTTCCATCATGTATTTGATTCTACCCGGATACATCTGTTTTGCCAGGTGACCTACTTGTCCCGCATCCCGGGGATTCTTGAATAGCACCATGTATTGCGCATTTAGGCTGATTGTGCGGTTTTATTTCCCTTTTGGAAAGAGATTCTGCAGAAGCTGTACGACGGACGTGTTGCAGTGATGACTTTTTTTAGTGAACAAGGTCGTGACCCGACTATCGGTTTCCTCCATAAGGTCATCGAGTTCTAAAAGCATCCTCGTTTCCGCGTCTAAAATCTTCGGATCCGGTAAACCGTCTACGAATTCTATATCGGTTGTCATAGAGGCGTAGGCGGTTTGCCACTGACCGTAACACCAAAGAATTTACTCCGGAGGCGGATCGATCATAGAAGAAGCGAACTGTAGTAAACGAGTAACGAAAGTAGTCTTTCCGCAACCCGTAGGTCCAGCCACTATACACGTAAAAGGATGCTTCCACGACGTGTCCATATCGACGACTGGCGCGCGGGAAACTAGCGATGACTTTTTATTCGTTTCTTCTATATTCATAACGCACCTCCATCAACAATTTGCCAAGCATATTCTGACCTTCTTTTCCCCCGTAGTCGCTACCCAAAAGGCTTCTTTTGACGGTACCCACTCCACCAATTCGGCGTCCCCGGTAGCCAATAGGGCGTCTTTCAACTTTTTCGACTCTCCGATCTTACTCATCAACAGGCTCTTCAAACACTCGACCCTAATGGCATCCCATTCGGCTCCAGTTTTCGTTTTCCTGATTCCGTAACTTCGTCGCTTCGCTATATACGCCGACCACGACTGTTTGATGTACTCAGCGTTTTTTTCGTATTCCTTAAACATTGCTTTTCTAAACTGATAGGCGTCCTCGATGGATCTGAAACCCCGACCGTACGCCACGACTCGACACGGGTAAAAATTCGACAGGAACGACGACGAACCACCGAAACGTATAGGCTCCATTTCCGCTTAACGTTCTCTATATCACTATACTGATCTAGAGACGCTACTGTCTACGTTATTATAAGACTGACTACTCATTCTTGCACTAGAGGCGCTACTGTCTACTTTATTTTAGCATTACGCATAATCACTAGAGGTCTTTTTTATACATTTTTGAATACTTTTTTATACTTTTTTTAAATATTTTTTTATAATACTTTTTTTTTATACTTTTTTTATAATCAATAATCAATAATCGCATAACCACTAGAAGCCAACATTATACACCACTATACACATTTACATACGTCAAAAGAGGTCAGCACTATACAACTATACACTTACACGAACCGCACTTACATGAACCCGCGGCGACTATAAAAAAAGGGGTCAACTGGGCATAAATCAAACCTTTTTTTTTATTTTTTTTATAAGTAGGTGTCAGGAAGTAATTAAGATAAGAAATTTTTTATAAGTAGATTTTTATGACAGGTCATTACTCATTTCTTTTTTATAAGTATGAATCCATATGGAATGACTGATCCAAAACCCTTTGATGTCCTTTGATCTTTATTCCGTGGACGGGGTTCTCCTGCCCCTACCTACTATTCGCATCGGTAATTTGGTGATCAAGGACCATCAATTACTGACTAGTATCTTTTTTGTCATTATTATACACTCTACTTGCCATTCGTCTATTCGTGACAACATATTATTGTTTGTTCTCAGTTCAAAATTAAATTATGTCGAATCTATTTGGCGCTTGGTCGTCACATGTCATTTTTATGCCCACTAGGACGCCGTAGTTTTCGTGATTTATGCATTAAGCAACTATCTTTTTATAAGTTTGAAGTGTGTTTTGAACCTTGGTTTCTATTTGGCGCTTGTTCGGCACATGTAATTTTTATGCCCACTGGAACGCCGTAATTGTCCTGGTCTATGCATTAAGCCTCTGGTTTCGTTCAAAGCATCACGAATTGACTGATGACCTATAATGAACCAGAAACACCTACATTGGACTACCTGGTCCAATATCAGGACCACTGTAGTCCAATATATGTCACATATTACTCAAATTAGACCAATTAAGAAATACACTTTTTTGATTTTTCTGGAAAAATAACAAATACATTGACTCTATTTCCTGCTTGCACAGAGAGCTTCTAGTAATTCATGGCCTGATTTTTAATAATCCTCGGTATCACATATAGGAGTGAGGAAAGGGGGCTCTAAAGGTTGGAGGTTCAATATCAGTACACTTCCCTTAATAATAATAATAATAACAATAACGTGACAAGGCGCTGATGTTGCCTACTCCATTATTAGAGCAAGTTGTTTAGCTGCAGCTAACGCAGCGTTCCCTACGAGGTATCATAGATTGAGCGCATCGGCTCTGTGAGTCCACGACAAAGGTTTACCAATTTTTATGTGTGGGATATTTTACTTCCTTTTTATAAACCAGGGCGACCAACTTTCGAAATACAATGGGTATATCGACATTGCCAACGTTTCGAAACGGCAGGAAGTGAATTCGAACGGTGATGCTCTCGGGAACATGAACATAAACATGATTGACACGTAGCTCTGCTCAAGGTTGGCAAAAGAAACCTTCACTGTCCATCTCCCTTTTTGGTGAATTGCAGATCAGATTCAAAGACTGCTGTAAGCCGTCGCAGATAGTCTTACAAAAAACAGTTGCTACCATCGACCGCAACAAAATGCACAAAATTATAAACTCAGTGATTCATTTGACTACAGTGTATTTAAATGTTAGTGTTTGCTTTGATATATCAGGTGTGAAGCAGCGGAGCGGAACGACCGGTCAAGTAAATGCCAGACGGCAACAAAACGTCGTCAACACAGTGATTCATAGGTATTTTTAAAAAGAGGTGTTTTGTACTCCTTTAGAGAGTTTGCTTTGGTGGAGCAGGCGTGGTAGTACAAGTGCGAGGTGGGCGTCAGAGCGAAACAGCCGTATTGATGAACAAATATGCAGAAAACGCAAGATTTTAGAGGCGACGTTCGCAGCTTCCAACGAACCTTATATCAGCTGGTCCGTCTGGCTGTTTGCCAGTAGATTTTCACGATCAATGAAACTGTTTGGTTTAGTTATTGACGATAATATTTTCACATTTGGCGCACACCCTTTGATATTTCCTGGTGGCTAAGCTGGAAGAATTTTACTTTCTACCTACCAGCTTTACATCTTGTTGTACTTGCTATATGAATATATATATATATATATATATAATTGTATTTATTATTGCAACTGGTTCTGATATATCAGAATTCTATTAATTTTTGCATTTATTTATTTTGCACTAATCATAAAATTATTAATATGACTATGGTTTTATTTTATGTATTTATTTGTTTTGTTTTTCCTTATATGTGTAGGCATTTGGGAGTTGTGCTACATGCACACATTCAATTGATCATTTCTGTAATGTGATAAATAAAAGTATATATTTAGAGACACATTAACTACAAGTTTGGGTTAACTTCTTGTGTATTCCTTTCACACCACATTATATACGTAACTATATATGTCACAACAAAATCATATTGAGGCGATTGCAGACTATACTGTTTGAATGTTTGTTTGTTTGTTTGAATAAAACATGGAATTGAATATTCATTCTGTGTAAATGTGACTTCTTGCGCTGTGATATAAGGCTACTGCAGCAACTGCTAGAACGAACTGGTGTTCCTGTCAACGAAAATGAGTGTTTAGCAGAATGGGGTCTTTTTTTCGGAACTAGCACGTTGTTTGATAATGTATCGCTGTATAGGTGATATTGTTTTTCTACTTCCGCGGCGCACTAGGGATTTTGTTATGTCATATATCTGCGTGCCAGGGCACACCGGTTGAGAAACACTGGTTTAATGCATTAATACACACACCCTGGGTATATTTGAATAATATCTACAATTCAGTGTTGATTACCAATATTGAATATTGTTTTTATAGGGGTGCTGGATCTCGGATCGGTAGGAATAATTAGCCATTTTTAAGAAGAGTTGGCGAAGGCAATATATTTAGATGGGAATGCGCTGGATAAATTAGAAACGTAGACATGGTATAGAAAGGTATGTCGGATTCGACGCAGCCTGGGGGTGTAGGAACATTAATCCAGCCTGTATAATTGGAAATGTAGAAATTGTATAGAAAGGTATTAAGATCGAACTCGACGCAGTCTTGGCGCGTGGTAACATTAAACTGCCCCTTCTCTACAAGTGATCGAGTCTCATTTATTTTGCTTTGTGGAAGTCGCAGTGGAGACAAAAGAATTCAATAGAGGGTACACTATAATTCACATTCGGTAGGCTGAAAGAAAATGCTCATCCTGCCGGATTGACAGGCAGAACGTGATTAGGTTACACTGACATCCTTGTAGAGACGGAAGCCTTAATAAGTGAAGTACGCATGTGCAGTGGTCTAAGGATGCATAAACACGCATGCGTGAAGGGGATTTGCCGGGTAATAAAGAAGGGCTTTAAAACGGAGGTTGAGGAGAGAATCTAGAGGAGAGGGGGCGGCGAAACTCTCCATAGGGACGGTCGAAGATGTCTCTGGCATTGCTTTAGAATCAAAATTACAACTTTAGTATGGGACTGTTATCTCATACTTTGTTTCTCTTAAAATTACCGGCCACTTTTTGGTTTTTAAACGTACAGACTCTGGAGGCGGCGAGAATGTACTACGACCAAATCCAGAGTCTTGATTTCACTTAGCTGATGAGTTAAAGTAGAACTTACCTTATATTGACGATGTGTACCTGAAGTGATCTATATTATCCGTGAATAAATTCGACATGAAACTGGAATCTAGCGTTTCTACTTACTGACTACTCATACAGACACCTAGAATCGGGGGTGTAATTTAAGTCCGATTCTGGCGAGCGTGAACCCAACAAGACGCACGCAGCCTTGAAAGGGGTCCAGACTTTACAATGTGTGTGTGTGTGTGTGTGTGTGTGTGTGTGTGTGTGTGTGTGTGTGTGTGTGTGTGTGTGTGTGTGTGTGTGTTTGTGGGTGGGTGTGAATGTGTGGTGAGTGTGTGTGTGTGTATGAGTGTGTGTATGTGGGATGTATGTGAGTGTGTGTGGGAGTGTGTATGTGTGGAGGTGTGTGTGTGTGTGTGTGTGTGTGTGTGTGTGTGTGTGTGTGTGTGTGTGTGTGTGTGTGTGTGTGTGTGTGTGTGTGTGTGTGATAAAACAAAACTGTACCCGCCATAGTATATTCTAAGTGTCCTACCACTGATGGTGCCGATTTATGTGTTGCTTTCCTTCATGAAATTAACTCGGTGCAGTGTTGTGCATCTACGTAATGTTCAGAACATTCCTTATATACTGAGCTTTACATGTTTCAGTCCACATAAACATCTGATCTGTCTTCACGTGTTCGACACATGCGTTGGGCTATGAAGAGGAAGAAACAAAGTGTTCTGCGGCAAAGGTTTCACGTCTTCAACTCGAGGCACGGATGCCCATTTGACCCGGCAGGCAACCCCTTCAATCATCGGAATACGATGTGCACATGGGGAAATATGCTGCTGAAGAAATTTCGGAAGCACACGGCAGGAACTGCCGAAAGTAAACAGCTGCTAATATAGACGTGAAAACAGGGGGGCAGTGGGGGACAACTTCCCCTGGAATTTCTCTGGATGGCAGACATATGGTTCTGCCCCCCTATTAAATGTGAGCGTGAATGTTTGTTTTTGTGGCGAGCGTCAATGGCGGGTGGAAATGTAAATTTTATAACACGATTAATGTGTATTTTGTTGAGTGTGAAAGGTGTGTGCAATTGGAGGGTAGACATATTGTTTTATGCCACACCCCCAGTAATCGCTAAGGTAAATTGACGGCAGCGGTGTATAAAAAGATTTTTTTCGAACAACACTGTCCCCCCGTGTCCGTGTTTGTTCGTATGTTATGAGTTCACAGCCGAGACAGCGGAGAAGATTAATTTACAGCGGCGCAGCAGCGAACAAATATTTCCAACAGCAAAAACGCGTCAGACAGTATCGGTCAGACAACACTTTATAGAATAGGCGGTGTGTCGTTGGTCTTGCTGTAACGCCATATGCGCTCACGTAGACGGACCTGGCGTTTCTGTTTGTCCTCTTGCCGACATCATCAGTGATTGTTCTTGCAGTTACGGAACGCTACACAAGTGGTGGGTGACGATTGATCAGACAGGCAATTAGTGGCACACCATTTCACAGGAATATTTATATTAACAATAAGAAGGGGGTAGTCCAATGTCGTCCCGACTCCTTATCTCCCTAACTGACTCAGTCCCTTTGCATGCGGAAACTATCGTTATCATATATATTTGCTGTTGGACAACTACATGCATATGATTAATGCGATGTTCCACGCAACTATATCGATCTTGTTTAGACGTCATGCCTCGGTGTCTTTTTGACGTGCGACTTTTCTTAGACCTCACATAAAAAGCACACCGTTTTTCATAGTCTTAAACCACCAGTTTTTAGTTTCAGTCCTATTATTACGTGTTTATGTGAACTTTTGCAAAGTAAATATATTCCCTAAAGGTGTGGTTGGCTAACTTGAAAAATATCGCGTCAAACACGCGCTTTCCTTATTTATAAAGTCACATTTGTGTTTCTTATCATTTTTACCTTCCGGTCTACTAAATCGTTGGTGACTACTAAACACGTCGTTATACGACACAAACACGTAGACATGTTGCATCAGCAGTGTTGATGTCACAATTGAGATACTTCACACTACCAACATGAAATATGCTAACTACATTATATAACATATGTAGATGTTATTTGAACACGCGCATATACTATAGCAGTAAACGAAATTATACTGTTTACGAAGGGTATGACTGACCTATTTGATTCAACGAAAAATAGCATTAATCAAGTCCCATACAATTATTAATTATTTCCATTTCCCGCGTCCTTCCTACCTCCCTCTTTCGCTCCCACCCTCACGCCATCCGTCCATCAAGTTTTTTGTTCATCTAATTTTTATAACATCGTTCATTTCAACAACGCTTCCATTTCTTATAAATCATATTTACACGAACAACATACTATTCAAAATAGGGAACATAATAGTTTTCCAAAGTATAGTTTCATTAGTGACCGTAGAGAAGGAGGGAGGGAAGATGGGAAGGGAGAGGAGAGAGGAAAACGAGATGGGACGAACGAAGAAGGGACGAAAGGAAGTGAGAGAAAATGTGATAGAAGAGAAGTCGATAAAAGGGAAGGTGACAAGAGAAAAAGCGACAGGAAAGAATGGATCGGAAGAGAATGTGACAGGAGAGAAGACGACAGGGGGGAAAGACAACATGCAGACAGATGCAAACCGAAGAAGGAGCTATTCTAAGGCAGTGATAGAGGGGGCAATGAGGAAAGAGAGGGTGTTTATGGGCGACTCCATTATGAGAAAGACGGACAAGGCACTGAGCGAGGAGAAGGACATCGTTGTTTGTTTACCGGGGGCTAGGATTGAACATGTAACTGACAGGGTAGAGAAGGTATTGGGACATGGCAAGGGGGGGTCTATACTGGTACATGTAGGAACAAATAATGCAGACAGGGAGGGAACAACTGCGATAGTACACAAGTATAGACAGTTAGTGAGGAAGCTACAGAAGACGAGAGTTGAACAGGTTATTCTGTCAGGAATTTTGCCAGTAATGGGAGGAAGGGGGGCAACGTATAGAAACTGTAAGAGGATGGCGATCAACGCACTAGTTAAGCAGATGTGTGACGAAGAGGGGGTGGGATTCACAGATTTATGGGGATACTTTGTTGGGAGGGAAGATATGTACATGAGAGATGGCCTCCATCTTAGTGGAAAGGGGGCAGCAGTTTTCTCAGAGAACCTGCTGCGATCTGTTGACAGTGGGACAGGTTGTATCTATTTAAACTAGATTCGCAGGGGGGACTCACAGAAAAGCCTGAAAATGGAGGCATAGATAAAGACAGCACAAATAAATCAGCAAATAACAGTGTGGAAAACTCTTCTGAAGCTGGATATAAATGTGTTTGTTTAAATGCAAGGAGTATAGTAAACAAAAGAAATTAACTAAACATTATGGTAGAAGATATTGACCCTCATATAATAGGTATAACCGAATCCTGGACCACCACCGATATATCAGATGCTGAATTGGGACTGACAGGATACGTAATGTTTAGAAAAGATAGAATAGAAAGAAAGGGAGGTGGAGTTATTTTATATATTAAAGAATCTATTCAGGCTTATGAAATAAAATTAGAAAGAGAAGCAGATTGCGAAGAAGCTGTTTGGTGTAACATAGTTACAGGAAACTCAACGTTAACAGTTGGGTTAGTTTATCGAAGTCCAAACATAAGCATAGAAGAGAATGAAAAAATACAAAACGCTATAAGGGAAGTAAGCAAACGGGACTGTATTATTATGGGGGATTTTAACCACGGGCATATACAATGGAAATCTCTACAGAGTATGGGGAGTGAGGACCACAAGTTTTTAGTTTTAGTTCAAGATACATTCCTTTCTCAACATGTGCTAGAACCAACCAGGGGTGAGAATGTGTTAGACATAGTTTTGTCCTCACAGAATGAATTAGTTGACAATGTCAAGATATGTGAGCCACTGGGGAGTAGCGATCACAACCAGATACATTTTACCATCAAAGTAAAATCAGAAAGGAATAGTAAAAAGCAGTATAGGAGAAATTTCCACAAAGGAAGGTATAAGGACATGAGGAAATATTTAGCAAAGATAGACTGGAATAACACACTGAAAAATAAGACGGCAACAGAATGCTGGAATGTATTAAAGAGTGAAATTAAGTGCATAGTCGATAAATTTGTACCCTTCAAAAAACAAGGAAAACGGTCCAAAAAGAAACACTTATCGAAAGAAGCCATTAGAAAAATTAAGTACAAACAAATGATGTGGAAGTCATACAGATGTACTGGAAATGATGAAGACTACAACAGTTATAAAGAAGCACTTAACCAAGCTACAGCTGAAATTAGAAATTCAAAGAGAAGCTATGAACAACAATTAGCTAGTAATATAAAACATGACAGCATGAGTTTTTATGCGTATGTTCGAAGCAAACAGAAAGTTCAAGATAAAGTCGGTCCTCTAGAAGATAGTGCTGGAAATATAATATCAGAGGGATTCTTAATGGCAGAAGACCTGAATGAGTACTTTAGTTCAGTGTTTACCAGGGAAGATATTAGTTCACTGCCAGTACCAGAGGCTAAGTTCAAGGGGGCAGATTCAGACTATTTAGGACAATTAATTGTAACCCCGGAAATGGTAGGTAAGAAAATAAGGGCTATGAAGGATAATAAATCACCTGGAGTGGATGGTATTCCACCCAAACTACTATTGGAAATTGTAGAACAAATTAGCATACCGCTTGCAACAGTTTTCAATTTGTCATTAGAAGAGGGAGTGGTTCCTTTAGAATGGAAAGAAGCAAACATTATACCGTTATTCAAAAAAGGTTCGAGAAACAAGTCAGAGAACTATAGACCAGTGAGTTTAACATCAGTGATTTGTAAATTGTTAGAAAGACTAATTAAAGATCACATGGTGGATTTTCTTGTTAAACAAAACTTGATAAACCCATCTCAACATGGTTTTTTTAAAGCGAGGTCATGCTTAACAAATATGTTATGTTTTTGGGAAGACATCACTAAGTGGGTAGATGAGGGATCACCAGTAGATATCGTCTACTTAGATTTTCAAAAAGCTTTCGACAAAGTACCACATCAAAGATTACTGCTTAAACTAAAGGCCCATGGCATAGGAAATGGTATAATAAACTGGATAGAACAATGGCTGATTGACAGAAGACAACGTGTAGTAGTTGATGGGGAGGCTTCAAACTGGAAATCGGTATTGAGTGGGGTACCACAGGGATCAGTATTAGGTCCTATATTATTCATAATATATATCAACGATTTGGATGATGAAATAACAAGCAAGGTGTTGAAATTTGCGGATGATACAAAAGTGTTTAGAAGGATTAAAAGTGATGGAGATAGACAGCATTTACAAGATGATCTTGACAGGTTGATCAAATGGTCTGAAAAGTGGCAAATGCTGTTCAATTTTGGGAAATGTAAATGCCTCCACACAGGACATGGGAACGAAGAAGTAGAATATACAATGGGGGTACTGTACTAAGTACTACTGTAAAAGAAAAGGACTTAGGGTTAACCATTAGTGCTGATATGAAGGTTTCAGAGCAGTGCAGAATTGCAGCTTCAAAGGGAAATCAAATCCTTGGATTAATTAGGCGAAACATAACGTATAAGGAAAAAGAGCTAATAATACCACTGTACAAAACAATAGTTAGGCCTCATTTAGAATATTGTATTCAAGCGTGGAGGCCATATCACAGGAAGGACATAGATATGCTAGAAAGAGTGCAGAGGAGAGCAACTAAAATGATACCAAAACTGAGGGATCTTAGTTACGAAATACGCCTAAAAATGCGGTTTAACAACACTAGAGACCAGGAGATTGAGAGGAGATCAGATAGAAGTGTTTAAAATATTGAAGGGTTATGAAAATATTGATAGAAATATTTTTTTCTCAGTTAAGAAAGATAGAAGGACTAGAGGACATGAACTTACATTGGCAAAGGAGCAGAGTAGATTGGATATAAGAAAGTTTTCATTTTCACAAAGGACTGTAAATGAATGGAACAGATTACCTGCTGATTGTGTGGGTGCTAGTAGCGTGAATATGTTTAAAAATAAAATCGACACATACCTCAGACAGGCGGGATACACATAGATAAAAGGGTCGGACTCTCGATAAGCCAAAGGGCTTCCTTGTCCACCTGCCACCTAGAGTTAATTCTCTGGGTGGCAATCTTGTTAAATCTTGTTAAATCTTGTTATTAGTATACCGACCTTACTATTAGAAAACAGCTGGGTACGTTGACTACAGACACTGAGACAAACCTAAATGCAGACAACATATAAGTGCTGCCGTTCCACTACAACAAAACATCTCACAGATCATCTCGCTTTGATAATTGTATTATGCAAATGTATCACGTGACTCTGTTCAGTTGCGTGTCCGCAACCGACACGTTCAACACGTACAAACAAATTATAAAGTCGGTCATTTCGCCGTTTGTGGCTGTCTCGTTCCACGATTAGAGAAATACACACAAACCGTATCTTGCTTCAAACAGGTATGTTGGCTGGTTATTCGCATGTTAGTTAATTCCATTGGCCATTTTGGAAGGATTTGTCAGAGGGCTGTTCAAAAACATTTTTCTTCCGACTATATTTGTCTTTATTTGACAAAATGCTACGTGGCTTTGCTATATGGCTGTGCTACGTTTCTTTGATTTGGGCACACGCACACGCGCACACATACACACACACACACATTCGTTTAGTTGCATTAACGTTTGCTGTACATGAACATATGTATGGATGTGTCTGCATCTGATATTATAAACACTGATTGGTCTGGCTTCATTTAAAACCCTTTTCTTTCTTAAATGTGTGGCTTCTATCGTCCACATCAACACTCGAACCCCCGAACATTCCTTGCGACTGACATCATTACAATTATCTCACTGACATAAGACATAAACTCCAATTTTAAGAAACAACCTAATGTTAGGCGTTCCAGTAGACTCGAATTCAATTTCAAAATACATTGCACTGTTGGGCAAGTCAGTAACCATTACATTAGCCCAATCAATAAACACGTCTATGGGATATGTTTCATTTGGGTGGCAAGATGCCTTTAAAACTGTGATATACGTGTGCCTTTGAAACAATGTGGTTTCACTGAGATTATTTAAAAATATGTTTACAAGACGACTAAAAACTAACCTATTCGTCCCAGTTCCACTCCTTGTAGATCGGTATATGTACAGCAATTAATTATCGTGTGAACGATATAGACAATATAAACAATATAATATACAATATATACAAAAACACGCTAGTAAATTAGGTGATTCTTGGTGACTAACCATTATTGTCAACAATGCAGACATGTGGGAAAATAAAAAATATCATCATACTTACTATTGCTTGAGATTGACCCCATTGCGAAAGTAGATTTACTAAACTATTACTGTAAAATAGTATTCCGAAAATGTTGTTGCAACTAAGAATGTTATGTCCCCTACTACAAAAGATCAAATCACTTACAGTTCTCACAGCTCCAATGTTATGTACTGCTGCAGTTCTAAGTCACGATATTCATATCGTACACACCCCTACTTGTTTGTGTTGATATTTGATTCTTCAGTGAACAGCCGAAGGCAACGATGCATATCCGGTGGGTCGTCCTCTTGGCAATTATTTGTATCGTCGCCTTTGATGTGACATCATCCCGGAACGTAAAGAAATTGTTGGCAAGAGCGAACGGAAGGTTCGCTTTCAGGCTGTACAAGAAAGTAGCTAACGAAGAGAAGGGGAACGTTTTCTTCTCTCCTTTCAGGTACGACCATTTTGTGTGGCAAGTGAATCATGCCCAGCATATCCGGCGCTTTCGCGCGTGTGTATGTGTGTGCGTGCGCGTGTGTGTGTGTGATAGATATGACAGTATATCTGGGAATCTGTAAATTGTCTACCTAACGAACTATAATTTATATGTATATATATATATATATATTGATGCCAGTGTTAATCTTTTCCACGTAAATAAAACGAAATGTGATATGTAATTTTATATTATTAGACAATGACTTCCATAAACACGCAAGAAGTTGCATACACGTATACACACAAAAATACATACATATATATATATATTCATTTATATACACACACACGTACATACATACATACATACATACATACATCCACACATACATACATATACACATATGTATACAGACAAACACACTTAATACATAAACATATAATTACGTACCCACGCACATATGCATTCGCATATATACTCACACACACACGTGCGCTAACGCACGTACGCACGCATGAAAACGAGCTTATAAAAGGGTTATTCGTTAACTCGTTAAACGGTCAGGCATTATGAAGCTAATAGTTATTATTCCATTCCATGATTGCAATTACTCTTATTGCAGTATATCGACAGCTTTAGCGATGACGTACGCAGGAGCCCGCGGTAAAACAGCATCACAGATGAGTCGTGTGCTCGGATTCAGACCACGGCGGTTCAACCTCCACAATACCTTCCGTTCCACTCTGACCTCGCTAAACAAGGCGAAAGGGCAATATACTCTTACAGTCGCTAATCGGCTGTTTGCCCAAAGAAAATTCAATATTCGCAAGTCGTATAAGAGACTCCTATCCACAAAATACTTCGCTGGTTTGGACGTGCTTGATTTCGTGGGCAATCCATCAGGAGCTGCCGCCTTCATCAACCAGTGGGTCAAGCAAAACACGAAGAACAAAATAAAGAATATAGTAGATGCCGATACAGTCAGAAACGCTTTGCTTGTTCTAGCGAACGCGATCTATTTCAAAGGTTTTTGGAACATTCCATTCGATCCGAAATATACTAAGCCTGGAACATTCCATTCTATTCCGAGTAAGACAGTCGACATGATGCACATGACCGCTAAGTTCACTTACTCAACCAACGACTATCTGAACTGCAAGATCCTGTGTTTGCCATACAAGGGCAATAGACTCGCCATGTACGTATTCCTGCCGAACAAGCGTAACGGTTTGGCATATTTGGAGAAGAAGATCAATTACAAGGCAGTCACGTCAGCGTTGGCCAAATTACGAAAACGTAAAATCGCCGTGACCTTCCCAAAATTCGAGATGACCCTGGGGATGAAAATGAAGAAGATTCTGATGGCTATGGGTATGAAGAGTGCTTTCAATAGTTTGGACTTTTCCGGCATCGTCAAAGGTGGTGGACTGCGCGTGGGGGAAGTCATCCACAAGGCATTCATCAAAGTGGACGAGAAAGGTACAGAAGCTGCCGCAGCTACTGTTGTCATCATCGTCAGGTCAAAGCCTACGATGTTCGTTGCAGATCATCCCTTCCTGTTCCTCATCCGGGACAATCTGACAGGTTCAATCCTCTTCCTCGGACGACTGGTGAAACCTTGAGAACAATCGAGTCGAGCTAGATCTGTTGACTCGATATATCAATAGGTGGACCTAGAGCGAATAAAAATAATTTGGTATACCAGGGAAAGATGCTTTTGTTCTCACCCACAAGCACGTACGCACACACGCACACACACGCACACACACGGATACATACACACACACACTCACACACACACACACGCGCGCGCGCGCACGCGCGCGCACACACACACACACGCACACATACACCGGCGCGACTCGACGTAAACACTCAAGATTTAGCAAGATTGCCATCCAGAGAATTAACTCTAGATGGCAGGTGGACAAGGAGGCCCTTTGGCTTATCGAGAGTCCAACCCTTTTATCTACATATATCCAGCCATTCTGAGGTATGTGTCGATTTTATTTTAAAACATATTCACACTACTAGCACCCACACAATCATCAGATAATCTGTTCCATTCATTCACAGTCCTTTGTGAAAATGAGAACTTTCTTACGTCTAATCTACACTGCTGCTTTACTAATGTAACTTCATGTCCTCTAGTCTTTCTATGTTTCTTAACTGAAAAAACATATTTCTATCAAATGATACCAAAACTGAGGGATCATTTTAGTCGCTCTCCGCTGTACTCTTTCTAGCATATCTATGTCCTTCTTGCGGTATGGCCTCCACGCTTGTATACAATATTCTAAATGAGGCCTAACTATTGTTTTGTACAGCGGTATTATTAGTTCTTTTTTCTTTATATGCTATATTTCGCCTACTCAATCCAAGGATTTGATTTCCTTTTGAAGTTGCAATTCCACACTGCTCTGAAACCTTCATGTCAGCACTAATTGTCAGCCCTAAGTCTTTTTCTTTTACAGTAGTATTTAGTACAGTTCCCCCCATTGTATATTCTACATATTCGTTCCCATGTCCTATATGAAGGCATTTACATTTCCCAAAATTGAACAACATTTGCCACTTTTCAGACCAATTGATCAACCTGTCAAGATCATCTTGTAAATGCTGTCTATCTCCATCACTTTTAATCCTTCTAAACACTTTTGTATCATCTGCAAATTTCAACACCTTGCTAGCTATATCATCGTCCAAATCGTTTATATATATTAAGAATAATATGGGTCCCAGTACTGATCCCTGTGGAACCCCACTCAAAACTGATTTCCAGTTTGAAGCCTCTCCATCAACAACTACCCGTTGTCTTCTGTCAATCAGCCATTTTTCTATCCAGTTTATTATACCATTTCCTATGCCATGGGCCTTTAATTTAAGCAGGAATCTCTGATGTGGCACTTTGTCGAAAGCTTTTTGAAAATCTAAGTAGATGATATCTACTAGTGATCCATCATCTACCCACTTAGTGATATCTTCCAAAAAACATAACATATTTGTTAAGCATGACCTCGCTTTTAGAAACCCATGTTGAGATGGGTTTATAAAGTTATGTTTAACAAGAAAATCCACCGTGTGATCTTTAATTATTCTTTCTAATAGTTTACAAATCACCGATGTTAAACTAACTGGTCTATAATTATTTGACTTGTTTCTCGAACCTTTTTTGAATAACGGTATAATGTTTGCTTCTTTCCATTCTAAAGGAACCACTCCCTCTTCTAATGACAAGTTGAAAACTGTTGCAAGCGGTGTGCTAATTTGTTCTACAATTTCCAATAGTAGTTTGGATGGAATACCATCCACTCCAGGTGATTTATTATCCTTCATAGCCCTAATTTTCTTAACTACCATTTCTGGGGTTACAATTAATTGTCTTAAATAGTCTGATTCTGCCCCCTTGAACGTAGCCTCTGGTACTGGCAGTGAACTAGTGTCTTCTCTGGTAAACACTGAACTAAAATACTCATTCAGGTCTTCTGCCATTAAGAATCCTTCTGATATTATATTTGCAGCACTATCTTCTAGAGGACCGACCTTATCCTGAACTTTCTGTTTGCCTCGAACATACGCATAAAAACTTTTGCTGTCATGTTTTATATTATTACAAGATAATTTATGTTCATAGCGTCTCTTTGAATTTATAATTTCAGCTGTAGCTTGGTTTAGTGCTTCTTTATAAATGTTGTAGTCTTCGTCATTTCCACTACGTCTATATGACTTCCACATCATTTGTTTATACTTAATTTTTTAATGGCTTCTTTCGATAAGTGTTTCTTTTTGGACCGTTTCCCGTGTTTTTTAAGGGATCAAATTTGACGATGATGCTTTCAATTTCACTCTTTAAGATATTCCAGCATTCTGTTGCTGTCTTATTCTTCAGTGTGTTATTCCAGTCTATCTTTGCTAAATATTTCCTTATATCCTTATATTTTCCTTTATGAAAATTTCTCCTGTACTGCTTTTTACTATTCCTTTCTTATTATACTTTGATGGTAAAATGTATCTGGTTGTGATCACTATTCCCCAGTGCCCAGTGGCTCACATATCCTGACATTGTCAACTAATTCATTCTGTGAGGACAAAACTATGTCTAACACATTCTCTCCCCTGGTTGGTTCTAGCACATGTTGAGAAAGGAAATTATCTTGTACTAAAACTAAAAACTTGTGGTCCTCACTAGCCATACTCTGTAGAGATTTCCATTGTATATGCTCATGGTTAAAATCCCCCATAAAAACACAGTCCCGTTTGCTCACTTCCCTTATAGCGTTTTGTATTTTTTCATTCTCTTCTATGCTTATGTTTGGACTTCGATAAACTAATCCAACCGTTAACGTTGAGATTCCTGTAACTATGTTACACCAAACAGCTTCTTCGCAATCTGCTTCTCTGTCTAATTTTATTTCATAAGCCTGAATAGATTCTTTAATATATAAAATAACTCCACCTCCCCTTCTTCCTATTCTATCTTTCCTAAACATTACATACCCTGTCAGTCCCAATTCGGCATATGATACATCGGTGGTTGCCCATGATTCGGTTATACCTATTATGCGAGGGTCAATATCTTCTACCATAATGTTTAGTTCATTTCTTTTGTTTACTATACTCCTTGCATTTAAACAAACACATTTATATCCAGCTTCAGAACAGTTTTCCAGACTGTTCTTTGCTGAATTATTTTTGCTGTCTTTATTTATGCCTCCAGTTTCAGGCTTCTCTGCGAGTCCCCCCCCCCTGCGAATTTAGTTTAAATAGATGCAACCGTCTCACTGTCAACAGATCTCAGCAGATTCTCTGAGAATACTGCTGCCCTATTTCCACTTAGATGGAGGCCATATCTCATGTACATATCTTCTCTCCCAAAAAAATTCCCCTATAAATCTATGAATCCCCACGTCCTCTTCTTCACACATCTACTCAACTAGTGCGTTGATCGCCATCCTCTTACAGTTTCTGTATGATGCCCCCCTTCCTCCCATTACTGGCAAAATTTCTAAGAGAACAACCTGTTCCACTCTTGTCTTCTTTAGCTTCCTTACAAGATGTCTGTACTTCTGAACTATCCCAGTTGTTCCCTCCTTGTCTGCATTGTTTGTCCCTACGTGTACTAGTATAGACCCTCCCTTGCCATGCCCCAATACCTTCTGTACCCTTTCGGTCACATGCTCTATCCTAACCCCCGGTAGACATACAACAACGTCCTTCCTCTCGCATATAGTCTTGTCTGTTTTTCTCAGAATTGAATCGCCCATAAACACTCTCTCTTTTCTCCTTGCCCCTCAATCACTGCCTAATTGATTGAGTAGCTCCTCCGGTATGCATATGTCTGGTTGTTGTCTTTTCCTCTTGCCGTCTTCTCTTCTGTCACATTCTCTTCCATTCCCTTCTTTCCTGTCGCGTTTTCTCTTGTCCCTTTTCCTCCTGTCATCTTCTCTTCTAACACATTTACTCTCATTTCCTTTCGTCCCTTCATCTTTCCTCCCATCACATTTTCTTCTCTCCTCTCCCGTCCCTTTTCCCCGGCTACCTCCTTCACTACGGTCACTTTCTCCCCGTCACCTTCACGCCTGTCATGTTTTCTGTTTTTTGCTGAACATTCTGTCTTCTTCCATCAGTCTTCTGTCTCACAGTCTTACCAACTGCCTCTGTGGTATCTACCTCTTCACCACCTGTATCGCTGTCGCGTCTCTCTTCGTTCTCTACAGTCTGACTACCTGTTGATCTATCCCCACTGACCCGTTTTCTTTTCCTCCATCCCTCTGTCTTCTCAATTTCTTGTTCCTTCACACCGGTCACCTTCCCTCCTCTCAGTCTCCTTTCTTCAGTCTCCGTGTCACAACTCTGCTCCTTCTGTGTGGAAGAATTCTCAACTCTCTCCGCGTCATCCCTCTCTGCTTCACCTATTTCTATGTTGTGTCTCACCTCCATCTCCTTCACTATATCCGTCAACTTACACACCTCCTTCATCAGACATTCCACCCTCAAACACCCCATACACCGATAGGTGAATCCGTCATCTTTGGTCTCTGCCCATGATTTTGGACAGCCAGACAACGCAAAATCCACCCAGCTCTGGCAGTCGTTGCAAACTAAGTGTCGTTTTTCCCTGAGTTGCCGCTTGCAAGGTGCCATATCAGAATTTATTTATGTTCAAAATAGTTTTTATACGGTCTTTGAAAAGACTTTTCTGTGTACAATTTACACCAGATTGTTTAGGTTATAGTTAGTTATATTTGTTAACACACAGTGACACACCGTGCCTTACCTAGTTACGATGTCGATGACAATGTATTCAAGTTAGGCTCACATATGAACACATACACACGCGCACGCACCTGTACGTGCACACAAAACACGGACATATCCACCAACACACACCGATATGACTCGACATAAACACGCTCGCACGTATGAATGCATGCACGCACGCACACACACACACACACACACACACACAGACACACACACACACACACGTGTCCTTTCTTCGGTTCATCCACTTTTAACAATATGTTGTTACTTTGGAATCTGTAAACGTACATTTCTTCATCGACTCCTATGGTTAGATACAAGGATGTCCCTTTTCTGCACCTCTTTGAACACTGCACATACCAATGGAAGGAATACGTTGCTGGGTCAATGACACTGCTTATTGTGCGTGAAACGAAACGTTTACATAAATATATTCATTTCACCATTTCACTCGTACCCCCTAAATACACCACTTACTCTACTAGTGCCACTGCATGCTGGTATGTCATCCTTATTATAAGTTGTTGTAGGACGGCTACATGCATACATACATATATATATATATATATATATATATATATATATGATTAATGCTATATACTCCACGCAATTATATTGGTTTTTTAGACTTCGACGTTTCTTTGGAAGTCGACCTTTTCATAGTCCGCATTATAAGAAGCATACATTTTTTTCACAGTTTTGAACCTCCAGTTTTTATGTTCAGTACTACTATCGCGTGTTGCGTGAACCTTTTTAAAATGAAATATATTGATAACAGAATCGCGTATTGCACATGTACTTGAATATCATTTATTATGTGAAGCATGCCCTTTGCCTTTTTATAACATCACGTGTGTTACAACCAGTAATGTAATAATCGACCAGTAATGTAATAATCAACCAGTAATGTAATAATCAACCAGTAATGTAATAATCAACCAGTAAAGTAATAAAAACGATTAAGATGAATATGACGACGATGATGGAAATTATGATGACGACGACGAGGAAGATGAAGACAATATTAAGGGGTCATCTTAAAGATGATGATGATGATTCTGCTGATGATGATGATTTTAATGATGGTGATGATGATGATTATGATGACGGTGTTGTTGAAAATGATGATGCTAGTAATGATGAGGAAGACGGTGATTATGAGGATTATAAATGTTTATGATGATACGAAGGAGGAAGATGAACGCGCCATCTTAGTGATGAAGATGATGATGATTATGACTAGGATGACGACGACGATGATGATGACGGCAATAATGTTTACGATGATCATGACGACAACAATGACATACTTAACCGTATCCTCATCATCATCGTCATCCGCGTGTTACCCTTATAAAGGCTAGCCATGCTACAAATTAAGGGGTCATCTCAAGCAACTCAGGGGAGATACAAAAAAATGCAGTGTTGGTGAGTGATACTATAACATTATTGGTAACAAAATGGTAATATTAAAAAAAAAAAAAATCATGTAGTCTTGTTAAAAAAAGTTAATTAAACTAAGGTGCCATTTCGTAAAAAGAATGAGTGTTGTTGATGATGTGGCTGTGATGATGATGATGATGGTTATGGTGATGATTATGGTGTTGATGATGATGATGATGATGATGTTAGTAATGATGATGATTGTTTCAGTTAACATTAACTGACAATAATGACGTCAGTGAGTTTAGAGACAGTAGTGATAATTATTTATATCAATATTTGTAAATTATGGTATTACTTGTTTACTATTCTTCTTGTATTTCAATTAATTTGCAGTTACTATTTTAATTTTTTAATTTTTTATATAACATCAGTAAGTTATATTTGGACAGACATATTTATTATATATTCGTCGTGGTGGCCTGCACGTCAGCGATCTTGTTGGTCTTAGTGCAGGTCTCCATAGATCAATCATCATGTATAATTATAATAATGTATAAACTGTAATATTATGTACATAATTTATCTGGAATAAAATGTATCTATCTATCTATCTATCTGTCTGTTTGTCTGTCTGTCTGTCCGTCCGTCCGTCTGTCCGTCTGTATGTCTGTCTATCTATCTATGTATCTATCTGATGAAGACTGTGATAATGAGGATAATAAATTATTATCGTGATTATCAGGACGACGACGAACACACTGAAGGCGTCATCTTATAGTGATGAAGATGATGATTATTATTACTATGATGACGACGACGATGATGATAATGAAGATGATGACGATTACGGTTATAATCATTACGATAGTGAGGACAACACCAGTGACACATTTCACCTCCTCCTCATCATCATCGACATCCTCATGTTCACCCTTATAACCGCAAGCCGTGCTGGCACCCAGTCGATGTTCATTGGTGTGTACTTAAGAGGAATTATCAGAAAGAGTCAGCCGCTTGTTGTCTGGGAGAACACCAGGTGCCGCCATAGAAAATGATGTAATGAAAGGTTACCTTACAAAAAGGCCACAATACCGGCAGCAACTTGGAGGACCTGACTGCCGTCTGCTAAGCATCCTTTGAGCGCCGGCACCCACTGGATCGCGTGATCAGTGCCTTACCGCTAAACCACCGCACCCCACCTGTAAGTCAGAACACATCAATTATTGTAAAGTTTTGGGCAAATTTCTTCGGGTCGTCAACGTCACACTTCATCCGGGATGGAATACCACCAGATTGATTGAACGTACGTGGTCTCTTTCTCGTCGTTTTCTATGTTGAAGAGATAATATGATCTAGAGTACTGTGGGATCGGCAATCAAGTGACGCAAAAACTGCTGATATTGATAGACTGTATGTGCAAACAAAATTGATATATATTTCGAGAAAATCACATATTTATGTAGGAATATTCCACATATGTGTATGTAAATTCAAAGTTCAACACCAAATAGTACATCTGCAAATCATAACATATTTGGTTTTATGCAAAGATGTGCTCAAGTAGATGTTAACTCATAAAAACCGACATTTTGACACCAGTCGCCTTTGTGACCTTAAAAATGACCTTTAAATTCAAAATCGAGGATGGCATCCGCTGAAATCGTTTGATTCATCCAATGAGCGACTGATCCAGCAAAGCTGCCCAATATTTAAAAAATGTCATTAAAAAATCTAGAGGACTGAATATTTGGCCGGTCTACTATAAATATTAACTACATCGATGGGGACCTTGTTCCATTTTCCTTTCATATACTCATATAGATACACTAATTTGCAACTCCATGCACATTTTAACGGGGATACAATGCACTTTCTAATGCTATATAACGCAGCCTCGTGTAGATAGAAAAAGTAGATATCCAACCAGTTGTAATTGTAGTACATTTGCGGAATGGCGCAGTTTTAAACATTTATCGTGTGATGCTAACTTTGTTTGACCTTCACTCCACATCTACTGCACCACCTGGTAGCTCCCCGTCATATTCCATATTTACGAAGAGGCAGTAGGCTTTCCAGCGGTATACGACATGGCCTAGAGTAGATAGGTAACGTAGAATTATGGAACCACTGTGTAACGTAACGTTTGCGGGTGACGCAATTTCGAACATTTGTCACTCTGGTTGATTGTCGCTCCATACGTACTCCATCAACTGACAGCTCCACGCACGTCACATCTCACTTTGACGGGGAGAAATTGTTCTTTCACAGAGTATATGTTGAGCTCATATAAATGAAGTAGTTACAGAGTTTTTGTAACTTTATGCCTTTCGTGGTATAACAAAAAATCGCATATTCATCATTTCATGGTGACCTTGTTTGACCTTAGCTCCACATTTACCACATCAGGTATCAGCTCCCCGTCGTACCCCATGTTGACGGGGACATAATAAGCTTTCCAAAACTATTACCATTTACCATTTTTAATTATGTAAAGTAGATGCACATCCATTGTGGATGTTAAGACGTTTGCGAAAATTTATTAATTGACGGTGATTTTGTTTGACCTTGGATTCACGCTTACTGCACCACTTGGCAACTCTGCGATAGGGCTCTTTGGGACTGGGAGATGTGGGGCTTCAAATTATATAACATTTAGGTGTATGTAGGGAGGGGGCATTTAAGTCGGTCGTTAGGTGGTTCTACCGCTCGCCTAAAAACGGGACTACAGTGTGGTGAAAACGATAATGCACCATGTTGTCACAAAGTGGTTTGTATAGAATTTAATCAGGCTTTAGAACGTATGGTTGATGGTGCTGCCATCTCTGGTATGTATTATCGCGGAGGTATACGCTGGTGCCCTCTGGCGATTAAGGCGTGTAACGTTTTAACTGCCGACGAGTCAGATTTAATTAATTTTATTTGTAGCGTACACCACTAATTCTACGGTTAGGTATACCAAATTTGGTACCTGTAGAAATTATTTAACATGACTGGTAATATGGTGACCTGTCAAACTACTTATGTTGTGGTTATAAAAAGATTATATTATGAACTTATAAAAGTTGTTTACAGAAATGTAGGTGTGAAAAACACTAGGGTCACACGGAGCTTATGAATAGTGCGTTTTATTAAAATTATGGATTAATTCATGAGAGTTGGAATGTACGATGAATATTGTGGTATCCGGATCGATACAGGGAATCCAGTGATATTAATTATGTAAGTAATTCACGTAAGTTAAAGATTGAATGAGCACTTATATAGCCATACGTTTAGCTCGCAAAATCTATTTTAAACTCAGCGAGTTGAATGGATTGCTTCGAAGTGTGAATGGTTTCGGGAGCCAGTTTTTGAAGCGACTTTAATTTGTATTAAGTGTTGTAATTGGTCAGACTAACTTCCGGTCGTCAAGTTATATAAGGGACGGACGGCCATTCGTGGCCAGACGAACATTTGAGCAGAAGAAAGTGTTGCACTCTCGTCTCCAGGAATTGGGCTGAAACGTGTGTCCGCCCAACGCCTGTAGTAAATACTTCTACGATTTCAACAGTACTGATTAGTTGTGAGACGCTGCACTTCTCACGCGTTGAAGAAGACTGAGCGATAACCGACTGCAGAGTGCAGTTCCATTTTGACGTGATCTTCGAATGCGAGGCCACCACCGTTTCGTCTGCTAGCTGTCGTAACACAGACTCCGTGACAGACCTTCTCGACATCGCCGAAGTCGTGACATCGTTTCCGTGTTGTCGCCTGGTGATTCGCGTGGGGTTGACAAGGCATATCTGCAGTCTACTTGATCGCCCGAGTCGCCCGCTTTCATCTACGTGAATTCGTTCGCCGAATGCCGAGCGACTTTCGACTTCGTCCTGACATCTCGCCGAACGCGACCGATGCGAACGTTGACATTCGCACATCACGAGACATTCGTTGGTTACAGTTCATAGCCTTTACAACGGTGTATACCCGTCTTCATGTAAGTGACCAGCTGTTTAAATTGTCTCCCATTTAATTTCGTATTTGGATGCATACTCGTCGAGTACAATGTGTGGTGTTATAGCTGAGTAACGGTTGGCCAACTATCACTGAACCGCTTTTGTTTATTGTTGATGTATTAAATGGGAATGCCAGTTGGCTTCTCGTACATACATATCTGATGTCACGTTATGTCTCTCGTTCACTCCGAATCCTAGTGCACCTGAACCTATAACTTGCTATGTCAAATTGTGTACCGCCAATTTATAAATTTATTAATACTTACACTCGATTTTGTGACACATGTCTTATCAGGTGTGAACTGTTTTCGAACAGTACAAAAGGAGAATATGTCAAACGTGGACATTGTAGAGTCTACGGCTTGTTTGTTTGAATAATACGTATGATACTATGATGACAGCTAAATAATAAAACTTGACATAAAGGGGCCCGTTTTGGAAACACATTAATTTTGTTAACAACAAAAGTCGGATTGTGTTCTGAAAGACCCTTTTGATATGATAATTTTCATAGTAAGCCATTCTGTATAAGTACACTTGTATTGAAATACATGGAAAAGTTGTTAATGCATAGAAAAGAGGCTCCAACTTCATCATGAATATACCTTGCTTTAGGGACCCGTTTTGCACTAGCAGAGAATTAGGTTGTAAAGGAGAATATAAAATGCAAAAAGTGTGTATGGCCCAATATGCCATTGAATTTACTCTAAAACCAAAAAAACACTTGATTGATACCACTTGATTGATAGGCTATGTTTACGGTACAAATCACAAGAGTCATAATGTTTTACTCTTAACTTTTCTGCTTCATTTCCCAAGTTTTTATTCAGATTACAGAGGAAAATTAAATGTATCCGTAGGTCAAATGATAAACTTACTAGATCACACTTAAGACAATGGTAGAAAGACATTATGGTTATATGCATGTCGAATGTTGCATAAATTACCGTAATTGCATGTAGGGGTTCCATACATACAATGAAACTTGACAAGTCACCAAAGTTTTAAAAGGTGCTTACAATTTGTTTTTAAAAATTCAGAAATTGAGTAAATTTGTTCACACATGCATGGATATGTTGGAACAGTTGTTTAAATGATAAGTCATATAGCGGAATTTATATTTTTATTGAACACTTGTTTGACAGATTACATCGAAGGAATTCCATCTGGGCTATGTTCACCAACTTCTGTAGGTATACGTAGTCATCTTGTCAAATACTTCATTATCAAAATGGTGAGTTTTGATATCTAGCTATGCCGTGTCAGGTGTGATATGTGACCTAATGAAATGATGACAACCGACACCCAAGTGACCAATCATGATTGTGCTAAACAGTGTTCGTAAATGAACTGCAGAATATCAAACAGACTCCACACTAACTTGGACAATTGTGGATGAATATCTTCCACAAACAAATAACGACAAACTGATTACGTCATGAGAGACCTCTATCCAGACATTTAGAATCAATAGTCAGGCAATGCATATTGGGTTTTACTGTGAACAAAGCAGATCCTCACCAATATGGTGGAATAAGAGGGTTATCAAGCATACACACACCTTTAATTGTTAGCCAATTTTCCCACCTGTATGAAGATGGATGCACGAGTAACATTATGATCCACGCATTCTTTTGGGATTATAGTACAAAACCATTCACCAATTATTATACATGACATGGTTAACAATGTTTTCTCCATTCGTGAGTACATAGGTACAACTGTATATTATAAATAATTATATTTTAATCACATCCTGAAAGTTCTCAGGTTCTTCACCAGAGTAAATTGATGTTGTTAAAACATTGTTAACAACCAGTAATATGAAAGTGACATCGTTAACAATCAATAACATGAAAGAGACATTGTTAACAACCAGTAACATGAAACTGACATTGTGAAAGACAATAGAAATGAACATGAGGTTTTATAAACAGCCAAAGAGCCTAGTCCCTGGTATGATACCAAACAAGGGTGTGCATACTTCCTCACATTCCTTTGGGCATCACTAAATGACTGTTTATTCTCAGAATATCATGTATTTCTTGCCTGTTCTAAAGTTGCAACCGAACTCAACTTTACGAAACAACTAAAAAGAGTTGGCATTGTCCTGAATGATTGTCAAACAATACAACATGAAAATGTGGATTATACATCAATGTCTCATCATAACATTCACTTTCATTAAAAATAATATGTTATCATAATGCAGTATTTTAGTGTTTTAATAGCAATAATTATATATAGTTTTCCATCAAAACAAGCGTGGTTTTACATTTCCAAATAGGATATAATTTCAAGCACCAAAGAACACATAGTGAATATTGCATATTTTTTTGTTTTATTTTTTACAATAACTACACTATTATAGTTGTTTTGTCTATGTATTCTATACATATTAAAGCTTCTTCACCTTAGCACAATTTCTTCTTTTATATGTTGAATATACAATAAAACCAGCCCTTTGGGTTGTGAAAGTTTTATAAATTACATAATAATAATGATTTTCAATAATTGTTTTCTTTAAAACCTGAATCATTTTGCATATGTATTTGCAGAAGCAGAAAACCATCATCCAATAGGGGTAAAATAAAACCGGTGATGGTTTATTATAACACCCTCAAGTTCATGTTGATTGTTCGTTCCTGTCTACCATCCTTAAAACTGACAAAATTTGTGTTTTACAAACACCAGATGAAGTTAGACATACAAAACTGTGCTTGAACACTGGCAGAAATATGTGCAAAATTAGTACGTACAAATGAGTATCTACAGAACATGATAATCCTGGTTTCAAAAGACCATCCAGTTTCCTTCTAGAGCCCGTTGGTAAGATAGTATCAGTGATGTCATCAACATGACAAATGGCCAAACTATGTAGTCAGTCTCTCAACACAAGATTCATTCTGACCATAAACACAATTTAATGAGATGTACCATATTCTACCTTTGTATCTGAGTTTTCAGAATACTGGTATACATGTTCACATGTGTGTGATATGTTTCAAGACACATTCAAGTTATAATTTGCTTCAAACTTGCATGCAGTTGTGCGCAATATTTGAGATTAGGAACACACCCAAGATGGGTACCTATCCTGAAATAACACCTAAATATTTATATATTCACTGGCTGTCTTTAGTAATGTAACAAATATTTGACATATATTTCACACGTACACAAACAAGGCACAGTATGATTGTTTGTTTTGATAAATATTTATATAAGAGACATGTACATGCATTTAAAAGTCTGTTTCCGTGCACATCCCAACATACAAAGATAAATATATGTCGGCAAGTATTCCATCAACAGTTTTCTGAGATATTTTATATGCTCTATATTTTCGTACAAGATTTACCCACCAGAATTGGTAGCATGCATGTAAACATGTGTAAACCTCTTCAGATGTAAAACAATCCATTACTACATTTTAGTACCAACAAATAGCAACTGTACGGCTGCCATTAATCAAGACTAATCTCTTTTTAATTCAGATAACCAATTAAGGTTACAAAGTTATTAATCTTACATTAGTTATTCAGTACACTGTATATCAATTTTGGGACAGCACCGTATGTTTTGTTCATTGATACCTCCCCTGTTCAACATTTCTCGACTATCGCATGTCTGCATCAACTACTGGCTTCTCCCTCATCTTGCACCTTCTTCAGCCACTGTCGTTCGTTCCAGTATTCCTCGGTCTGCATTTCAGCCAATCTTGAACGAACACGCTCAAAAGCAAACATTTCTTCCTCGCCGGTGAATATACTTGCCTGGGCATTCTCACTTCCCTGTATGATGCAAAATAAACCACTTGAAACATTAAAAAGTTGTCTCTGATATACCTGTGCTAAAAATATAAATAAATATGGTAGGTAATAGATTACACTTCTACACTATAAAGTATTCCCACCTACTTTGTCCACAGAAGATAAGATGCTTAACAAGAGTTAAGTTTAAGAATGCCATCAACAGAAGTTCTTGGTGTCATATTAACAAGGAAGCCATTGGCTGAAGGCATGTGTTAATGAGTAAACCATTGGCTGATCTATTTTTGATATATGTTATGTCCACATGCCCTTGTGAGATATTTGTCAAGACTATTTGAAACCAAACACACTTCTGGAATTCACAAAGCAAGTGTGTTAACAATTTATTTTCTAAACAATCAGTGCCCCCAGAGTATTATTGTCCTGTGATTTGTCCATTTATTTATCTACAATTGCACCCTATCATTTAAATTCAACATTCATAAACCTGAATAAAATATTTCTAGAAATATCAGAACGAGTCAATGTCTCAGAAACTTCAAGTCAGTCTTAAATTATGAAACATCTATACAATTATTGCAAATTTATGGGAACATATTATTAGCATAGGACACATACCACATCAATGTCAAGGTCACCCATCAAGACCCGGGCCTGTAATGCATCAGACTCCGATAGTTTTCCAGAGAGAAACATATCATCCGCCTTGGTCTCCGCAGAACATACCAGTTGCATCTGTAGAGAGAGAGAAATGACAAACAATTGAGGGATATGGGAAGTGAACGTCATTTAGGGAGTTGGAACAGTCTGGGGAGCTACTGCATTTGATCAGGTTCAATTATTTTAAAATCTGTTAACTGCATCAATTGCTGAAACTATCACTGGCTTTAATAACTGTCATATTTTATTATTTTTCCATGCGGAATGCACATAAATTTAAAGCTACATTTGATCACTATAAAAAGAGAGTATTGAAAGCAAAAAGTCTGCAGTTATTCCGTACTTATTAAGTTACTCACAAAGTTCAATTCATGTTATACAAAACCATGAGTAAATGATTTGTACTTGTTTCATCTAAATAATAGTTAACTGTTTTAACAGTGCTACATCTGATTGGTTAAAATCATGTGTTATATATATGTTTATTGTAAAATCATACTACATGACATAAACTATTTATGTATATTCTAAAATAGTATTGATTAATAACACATAATGTACACTGTATATATATATGTATATATACAGAATACACTACAGGAGTATATCTATTCTTACGACTTGACTGCCCAAACATGATTATGTGTTATTAATCAATAATATGTTAGATTATACATAAATAGTTTATGCCATATAATATGATTTTACGATAAACATCTTGACGTATTAAGTATGCCCATGTTAGACAGATATATGTCATTATAGTTTAAACGTCATCAGAGAACATTACCTTTGTATCATAGACAGCATCTATGAGGGTTGTGAACCTGCGACCCTCGGTTTTTCGTTCCAAGGTCAAATTTGGGATGTCGCGGAGAATTAAAGTGTCAAAGGTTGAAGCTATCGTTAGGTAGTCGACCGCACCAAGGGGCTGTTGGTAAGAAACATACAAATATTATTTTTAAGTGTAAAAAGCACGGGATCTCTTTCCAGAAAACCCTTACTCCAATTCTTGCAGCAGATTGACCACATCACTTAACCAGAATTAAGTGTATTATAAAATACATTTGCTACCATAAAATATATCTTAGCAGCAAATACACATAACTGAAATACAATTTTAATTATTTAGACACTTCATAAAATCTTGTATGTCAATAATAAAAACGACTGATGTAATAAAAGCCTTTAAAACATTTTAACACCAAGCACACAATTGATAATTAACAGAGTTTTCACAAACGTCTTTGAACTTGTGCAACATCAAAACAATTCTTTGTCCTTTATATGTGGAGTTTAACATGTTAATTACTGCTGAAAAAATCTGAATAAAAACTACTCTCAATTACGGAGGAAATTCCCTACTAGAAGTGTGGCATTTAGATTTCCTAACCACTATTTACCTTCATACAGAGTTGCTCGAAGGTGCAGTCAACAATAGAGCCACATGTCTTGGCCAGATGCAGTTTTCTGCCCAGCACTGTCAGGATCTGTGGACCATCCTCTGATGATACCAACAAACAACAATTAGCAAATGTGATGAAACTGCTGCAATTAAAGGTGACTCCTCAATATGATTTTTCACCAGCCTTATATCAGATATATATATATATATATTATAAATTGGTCTTATTTAGTTGCCACTATGGCATTGTTGCCTGTTTGTATACATTTATTATTTAGTTTTAGTGAAATCATTGAAAAAACAATAACACTATTTTTGACTGAATCTGGTAAGCAACCATCAACAAATTTACACAAAAGTAGTCTGGCCCTACATACTATTAAAATATTCACACTCTTGCATGTTACCCGGTCTACAAAGGTACTCTTATTAAGCTGATAACTGCTACTAGATGGTGACGTGACAGTCTGTCTGCACAGTGCTGTCAGTGGTGTAGCCCACCAGTCAAGCCTGGGTGCAGGCCCTTAACCAGGATAGTGAAATTTTCCAATTTTCTCATTCTCATTTTTTATTTACATGTTATGCTTATGAAAAACCCTGTTACACATGCGTTGGCCATTGGTGTCAGAACGGGGTGAATATTAAGGGAGCTAAGGTTCTCCAGAAACCTCCAACTCCACCCCTCGAGGGTTCTCCGAAAATGTCCGACTCCACCCTCCCTCTTGAGGCTCGCAAAATACTCAAATTTCAAACTACACTCTTGCACTCGCCTTCACACTTAGTGCAAGGCCTTTTTATGACAACAAATACAGTTTTGACATTGTTATGGGGAAAATAAAACCATGTTATGGCCCAACACAAGATCATGGTATCTGAATATAAAAAAATCCACACTATCCAAAGACCAAAAGATCTGTTATTTGAAAAAGAAAAACCCATTGCAATTTTCCACAAAAAACATTCCAATAACAGGACATCAGGTCTCTGGGTAAGGGCCTGCCTGGGTGGCTCTGCAGGACTACTGTGCTACCATCTAGTAGTAGTTATCTGAAGAAGTTGGCCAAAAGTGAACAAAACGTTTCGAGAAAAAAGATAAACTGATTACACAATACTTACAAAGAATAATGATTTGAACCATCCCCCAGTCTGGTGAACCCCTTCACATATATCGTTTTTGTAATTTGTTAAGGTTAAGATGAATATTTGTCATCCACTAACCAGCCTTTTCTTTGCTTACAAGATCTTCGTATATCCTATCCAGCTCATACTTCGCATCACACTCTGAAGTTCTGAAACCACCAACGCAATCTGTTCATCTATGTACTACAAACTACATATGCAATAACAATGTTGGTTTGCACTATTTGCAAAAATACACCATATCAGACTATAAACTTTTCGATGTGGCAGTCTCGTAAGTTGTCAAAGTTCAGAAAAAAATGTGGTATTGCTTCAAACCACTATCCACCCCCACCAATACATCTTGCTGGGCTTGCGATTTTGAGTGATTTAAAGTGGCTCCCTAAAGCACTGGATTCACCTATGACATGGTTACCAAGATACAACCGCTGCGCATCTCTGATATCCACAATAACATCAACGTACATTATTATATGTTCCACTAAATAAAATACGCCACTAATCACCCACAGATAAAGGTACATGAACACACAGAGTTCCTAGTTTCTCTACAGGTAAATAACATGTCACATGTATAATAACATATTTTTCTACGTACACATAGTATACTTTTCCCTCTGCTGGGATGGTCTGTCTTCGATAATCAATGCCTGAGTCTAGGTTGACTGTATCACAGTTGGTCTGAAAAACAACAGTGTAATGTAAGAACAGCTATGTAATATAAATATGGAACCACCTGGAAAGAAATGAAGAAAGCACGAGAGAGAAGAGAAATAAGTAAGTAAGAAGTACGTAAACTAAACAAAACCTCTTTTTATTGGCTTAGTTGTTAAAACGAACAATGCACTATCTTATAATTAGTTAAACTAGCAATATAATGAAATGATGATGTCTGTTCAACAGTAGATTTTATGAATAATGCTTCACTTATTTAATACTCTTTGCGCAATAATTGCAGCATGGCTGAATGGTTCCCAGAGAGGTCGATATGGTGTTCGACTGAACAGGTCTGCCAGGGAGCAATGTTTACAGTGCTTTTAAATAACAAACCAAACTCGAGCATTGTTTACTCACAATTCATTGTAATTTCAAGTATACCAGTTTGATGTTGAGTTTAACGAAGGACTGTTTAGCATTTTGAAACTGAAAGGGAAGGATACCCTTCTTTTATAGATGGCCTAACAGCACCAC
>CM034542.1:12610455-12756980 GCA_020002185.1 Paraescarpia echinospica
TTCATCAATAAACCCGTTATAAAATGTATAATTTTTTTTCAAAATGCAAAATGTGCCGCCATATTACTGAAACACTATTTCTCTGACACGCCGGCGAACATCCTTAATTGTGCGTATGCGTATGTGCTTGCGTGTGTGCATATGAATGTGCGTGCATGCGTGTGCGGGGGTGCGTGCGTGTGGGTGCACGCGTGCGTGTGTGTGTGTGCGTCCGTATCTGCGTCCGTATACATACGTACGTGTGAATGCGTGCTTGCGCGTGCGAGTGTCTGTGGGTGTGTGCGTGCGGGTGCAGGCGAGTGCGTGTGAAAGCGTGTGCGTTATTGTATGCGCGTGTGCGAGCGTAAACGTCCGTGTACCTGTCCGTGCTGGTGTGTGTATGCGCGTTTTACTGGCGTGTGAGCGCGTCTGCTTATATGTGCACGAGTGTGCATGTGTCAAATAAGTGCATGTCTGTGCGTGCAGGCACAAGTACATGCATGTGTTTGTGCGTGTGCGTGTGTGTGTGTGTGTGCGTGTACTTATCCACTCGGTGTGCCTGTATGTATATGTTTGCGTGGATACCTGTGCATGCCTGTGCGTGCGTGTATGTGGGCGTGTATGTACGACCGTGGGTGTGTGCGTGTGTGTGTGGGCGCGCGCGCGCGTTTGCGTGTGCGTGTATCCAGTTAAAGCTCATAACATAATACCTAACAGTCGGCATCTAAATTTACAAAAGCCGACCGTTAACACAATCAGTCACAGCACATCCCAGTATACTTAATGACCGAATGACAAATATAGCCGCGATCAGGGAAGGAACTTATTATTACACAAATATAGCTTTGATGTCACCCGTCAAAAGCAGCCATAACACTAGGAAGCTATTTTGCTTGCAACAGGTAACTGCCGCACAGACGATCAATCTTCGCACCTTCGTCTCCTCCTATTCTCTTTGATCCGATGACATGTAATATTCTAGAAATTAATTAATTATAATTATTATTTTAGTCTTGTTATTTCCGGCAATATGATAGGAGCAGTTGACCCCTTTTTGGACAGGGTGAGTCACAGGCTCAAGTAAAGGTATATATATATAATTATAATTGAGCCGACTGGATAACACGCCAACAGTTTGCTGATGCTGACCGAAGAGAGAGAGGCTTCATCACAGAAGAAGACGATACAGACTTCGTGAGGTAATTCAAGCTGAAGGGAGAAGTAAGTGAAACTTAAGGCAGAGATACATTGACACTTTTTGCCAGACCTAACCAGACCACACCATACCACACCAGACTCCCTCTGACGACAGTGTATCTGTTGGACGCATTTTCTGGATCTGCGCAATCTACGTAATCCTCGGATAGGCGGAGATTCTCAAATTGCGCAGCTATCTGCAGATTGCGCTTATCCAGCAATTGCGCTTGACATACATTTGACTCATGGTAGATTTACAAATGGCATAACTAGCCGAGTTACCCGGCGTTGCCCTGACAAAAATGGCAGTAGCCTGCGTTAAAACTGTTTTGAAATTGTAACCCAGACAGACTGTCAGACAGACAAACAGACAGACAGACATACAGACATACAGAAAGATAAACAAACAGAGAGACAGTCAGATAGACAGACAAACGAAAATACAATTAGTCAGACAGACAGACAGACAGACAGGCAGGCAGGCAGGCAGACAGGCAGACAGATAGACATACATACATATATACAGGCAGGCAGACAGGCAGACAGATAGACATACATACATATATACAGACAGACAGACAGACAGACTTACAGAAAGATAAACAAACAGAGTGACAGTCAGATAGACAGACAAACGAAAAAAACAATCAGACAGGCAGACATGCAGTCATACATACATACAGACAGACAGACAGACAGACAGAGAGACAGACAGACATACATACATACAGAGAGACAGACATACATACATACAGAGAGACAGACAGACAGACAGACAGAGAGACAGGAATATCACTTGCATGGTTGCATAAGAATAAACGCAGTGTCATATACAGTTTGATATAAATAAAAGTATATTTGCTCATGAATACACTTACGAGGTTTCATTAGGATCAACCAAGTAAGTTGCTATAGTTCTACAGCATATTATAATATGTCGATTTACATGTTTAGGCCAAGTTAACCAATGTATATTTTATCCAAACAGCACTAACACAGCATTCGGACATTTATTATTTTTGTGTTTTGTTATTTATCCTTGCCTATGCTTTATTGAATATTTGCACATGCTCGGTATCGGTCAAGCTACCCCACCACATATGATGTCCACATGACACATCCATTCAACAAAACGCTGACATTTCTTGAAGTCTCTAGGTTGAACTTTGTACTATTATATTGGAAAACGAAGCACACATTTGTGTTTATTGGTTATTGCACAATTTATGTTAGTGTAATAATACTTTGTACTTAACGTAAAAACTTCCAAATGAGTCTTGAATGCGATATTGGGCCAAGTGCATTTTCCAAGTTCAAAGGCTGTAATAAAATCATGGTAGATGAAATGTTATTGACAAGAGTATTATTGAATACCCTAACAGTAATTATATATTGACCCAAATGATCACGTTGCTCAGATGTTGCCAACATATAGATTTTTGACAAGGAACACTCTAAAGGGCCTGACAAATGTGCAACAAATTAGAGTAAGTTTATTTCCTTCAGTGTAATAGTGGTCTAGACGCTAAAAACATCAAATCGGACAATTTTCTAAAGCATACAAATGCGAACGTACAAATGCAATGATGTCTAAAAAAAGGTAATACTTACTATCTGACTCCTCTATCAGTCGTAATACGTCACATTCTGGCATAGCTTTTCTGGCCACGTGGCCAGTGTTCGTGGGTGCGGCCATCATGGATTATGCACTTGGCCCGCTCTTGCTCAAGTAAACATTCTTATTATCAGTGCAATGCTGTAGAGCAAATATGGAACTCGATCTTGATTTAGACTATTATTGAACTGAAGGATATTTCTGATCTCTATTCGTGTCTGCACCAACCGCTACAATGGCAACACACGTAGCCCATTATTGCATTCAGTGGCTCAAATATGGTGAAAATACCCTTTACGTAGCCATATCTTCTATAGGTTGTGTATATGTCTGTGCGTGCTTGCGTGGGTGTGTATATAGTTATGTCAGTGACACAGGAAGTATCCTAAAGGATTATCATTTGGCTAATGCATGCCTTGCTTTGCTCGTCAGCGACTTGACAAGTCACTATCATCTGGTAACTTATCGTCGTAACCGTGAATTCCATGCGTAGCTCCATAACGTAGGTCCTCACCACCTACCCATTTTCATATTACTTGCGATTTCTTTATTACCCTTTCGTTTTGTAGCGCCTCTTGGTTCGGATGTCAGACGATTTAAGAAACATATGTCTTATTTGTAGTGTTTTTCTTTTTTGTTAAATCTTGTTCTAGTTACTGTTGCTGTTGTTACAAGAAACATTTGCAATAAACAAATTCAATGCTAAATGATAGCTCCATTTTGTTCTACGTTTCTGATATCCACGGAGATTTACGGTGGCATATCTGGTAAGTCACTGCTTGTTTGTTCCTACATTATAATACATAATTGATTAAAAAGCTAAATTAATCGACCAACAAAGGTGATACAAATAAATAGGTGGATAAGCGGGAACGTGTTACTGCCTTTATTAATTCAGGTCATCATTACCTAACCTGTCTTTGCTTTCAGTAGACCCGACCTGCGGTAACAATGTCGGTTATCGTTACCTTCCTTTTGTTTACAGTTGACTCAACCTTGTAATGACGACCTTTGCTCCACTTCTGCTATCCACTTCTGCTATGATAACTTCTTGCTCCATTTCGGCTATCATTACATAGTCCGTGTCTTTGGTTTAAGTCGAACCAGCCTGCGATGACGAACTCCTGCTCTACTTTCCCTTTGATACTGACTTCGATGACGTCAGCTGCCACAGAGCGAAGGGCTACACCTACGAGGACGGCATGGCTTTCATCGTGAACGACCACGAACGAGGCCATGTGGTCCATTTTGACGGAAGCGCTAGGATCGAGGCAAGTGATGTAGACATACAGTTACGTCAATTTGGTCGCTGACCGAATCCGTGTGTCCGGTCTCTAAGTCTTCATGTCTAGTCTCTAATTCCAACTGCACAACTGAAAGTATACAAATTAATATTACAATATAAAACGGGGTTTCTGGAAATAGACGGGCATTATCCAGGCCGGCACGTGAAGGACTTATTGGTAACAAGCGATGGTTATTTTGAGTGCATCCATGAAGGCTGTTGGTAACCCCCGTAGGTAACACGTGATGTCGCCACAAGTACACACGGTTCATGTAATGTAAACAATAAAGGACGCACCCCGACCTTTATTATACTCACGAAGAAATCTAGTTTTCACACATAAAATTCCAACACGTACGGCAACCATTTCTGTCAGCATCATGGAAGATGTTTCTGGAAGATAATATACGTATCTGGCATACATTTTCTTCTACAGTTATCAATTGTTTCCTCTCTCCTTGCACGTTTACGTTTCTTTATCTTTCTTATACTCAGTCTTCCCTTTTATACATATTCCCCATTTCGTTCGCCTTCTTGTTCTATTCCTCTTATCTTCGTTCTTCTTTTCCCCATTCACCTTCTCTTTCCCGTTTTCCTTCTCATCCTCCTCGTCTTCCCATTTCCATCCATTCTCCTTCCGTTTCGCATTCCCCTTATCTTTCTTCTTTTCCCCCATTCCCTTCTCATCCTCTTCTTATCCGTCGCATTCCTCTGCTTCTTCTTCGTCTTCTTCGTTGCCTTCACCTACTTTGTTATTTGCCTTCTTCTTCATCGCAACTTATATAATAGTATAAATACGCTAACGATTGTGGCAGTATCGCCGCCTCTTCATGTTGTTCTTATGTTCATTCGCTTTCACTAATGACGTTTCGTCTACAAAATAAGCGAATTATAACAACAGCACACAATTTATTATTTATCATTATTTATTTACGAAGTAGCTTTTCTAATTATCGGAGAAAGTTAAAAACAATTCACTGATAAGTGCATTACCTTCCGTGTGTCTTTGCGTTTGCGCTTGACTTCTGAAATTAATTGGTCCATGGGAAAGAGTTTAGTATCAAACGATTATAACGGCGATAACACCTTTGCTTCGTTGGTTGCTTCAGGCTTAGTTATAAGCTGGTGTGAATTAACGTTGCGAGCTGGCGATCGTCTGTGTGAAGAATTTCATACTTTGGCGCGCGGATTTCCGTTCATTTGTCGTTTTGTTTTGTGGCAGGTTCCGTTCATGCGCAACTTGTTCCGAGACCACTGCACGACGCAGTTCACGTTGATGTTTTGGTTCAAATGGGACGCAGACTGTGCAGAGCAATATGGCCTTGTGCATAACGGTGACTGCGTGGAACAGGACGCGAACTTCTTCGTCGGAAGTCCAGGTGCCACAGCCGGCTCATCGGGAGTGGACATCGAGGGGTCTCTAACAGTACAGGGCAACACCTTAGGGACAACCATATCCGTGAGTGTGAATGGACATTAAGAGGAAGTAGTCTGGGGCTAGTTTTTCAAGTATTTAACAAGATGTAACAAGATTTAACAAGATTGCCATCCAGAGAATTAACTCTAGATGGCAGGTGGACAAGGAAGCCCTTTGGCTTATCGAGAGTCCAACCCTTTTATCTACATATATCCAGCCCTTCTGAGGTATGTGTCGATTTTATTTTTAAACATATTCACACTACTAGCATCCACACAATCATCAGATAATCTGTTCCATTCATTCACAGTCCTTTGTGAAAATGAGAACTTTCTTACGTCCAATCTACACTGTTCCTTTACTAATGTAACTTTATGTCCTCTAGTCTTTCTATCTTTCGTAACTGAAAAAAACATATTTCTATCAATATTTTTATAACCATTCAATATTTTAAACACTTCTATCTGATCTCCTCTCAATCTCCTGGTCTCTAGTGTTGTTAAACCACATTCTTTTAGGCGTTTTTCATAACTAACATCCCTCAGTTTTGGTATCATTTTAGTCGCTCTCCTCTGTACTCTTTCTAGCATATCTATGTCCTTCTTGCGGTATGGCCTCCACGCTTGTACACAATATTCTAAATGAGGCCTAACTATTTTTTTGTACAGCGGTATTATTAGTTCTTTTTCTTTATATGCTATATTTCGCCTAATCAATCCAAGCATTTGATTTCCTTTTGAAGCTGCAATTCCACACTGCTCTGAAACCTTCATGTCAGCACTAATTGTCAGCCCTAAGTCTTTTTCTTTTACAGTAGTATTTAGTACAGTTCCCCCCATTGTATATTCTACATATTCGTTCCCATGTCCTGTGTGAAGGCATTTACATTTCCCAAAATTGAACAACCTTTGCCACTTTTCAGACCATTTGATCAACCTGTCAATATCATCTTGTAAATGCTGTCTATCTCCATCACTTTTAATCATTCTAAACACTTTTATATAATCTGCAAATTTCAACACCTTACTAGCTAAATCATCGTCCAAATCGTTTATATATATTAAGAATAATATAGGTCCCAGTACTGATCCCTGTGGAACCCCACTCAAAACTGATTTCCAGTTTGAAGCCTCCCCATCAACAACTACCCGTTGTCTTCTGTCAATCAGCCATTTTTCTATCCAGTTAATTATACCATTTCCTATGCCATGGGCCTTTAACTTAAACAGTAATCTCTGATGTGGCACTTTGTCGAAAGCTTTTTGAAAATCTAAGTAGATGATATCTACTGGTGATCCATCATCTACCCACTTAGTGATATCTTCAAAAAAACATAGCATATTTGTTAAACATGACCTCGCTTTTAGAAACCCATGTTGAGATGGGTTTATCAAGTTATGTTTAAGAAGAAAATCCACCGTGTGATCTTTAATTAGTCTTTCTAATAATTTACAAATCACCGATGTTAAACTAACTGGTCTATAATTATTTGACTTTTCTGAATAACAGTATAAAGTTTGCTTCTTTCCATTCTAAAGGAACCACTCCCTCTTCTAATGACAAATTGAAAACTGTTGCAAGCGGTATGCTAATTTGTTCTACAATTTCCAATAGTAGTTTGGGTGGAATACCATCCACTCCAGGTGATTTATTATCCTTCATAGCCCTTATTTTCTTACCTACCATTTCCGGGGTTACAATTAATTGTCCTAAATAGTCTGAATCTGCCCCCTTGAACTTAGCCTCTGGTACTGGCAGTGAACTAATATCTTCCCTGGTAAACACTGAACTAAAGTACTCATTCAGGTCTTCTGCCATTAAGAATCCCTCTGATATTATATTTCCAGCACTATCTTCTAGAGGACCGACTTTATCTTGAACTTTCTGTTTGCTTCGAACATACGCATAAAAACTTTTGCTGTCATGTTTTATATTATTACAAGATAATTTATGTTCATAGCGTCTCTTTGAATTTATAATTTCAGCTGTAGCTTGGTTTAGTGGTTCTTTATAAATGTTGTAGTCTTCGTCATTTCCACTACGTCTATATGACTTCCACATCATTTGTTTATACTTAATTTTTTAATGGCTTCTTTCGATAAGTGTTTCTTTTTGGACCGTTTCCCGTGTTTTTTAAGGGAACAAATTTGACGATTATGCTTTCAATTTCACTCTTTAAGATATTCCAGCATTCTGTTGCTGTCTTATTCTTCAGTGTGTTATTCCAGTCTATCTTTGCTAAATATTTCCTTATGTCCTTATATTTTCCTTTATGAAAATTTCTCCTGTACTGGTTTTTACTATTCCTTTCTGATTATACTTTGATGGTAAAATGTATCTGGTTGTGGTCACTATTCCCCAGTGGCTCACATATCCTGACATTGTCAACTAATTCATTCTGTGAGGACAAAACTATGTCTAACACATTCTCTCCCCTGGTTGGTTCTAGCACATGTTGAGAAAGGAAATTATCTTGTACTAAAACTAAAAACTTGTGGTCCTCACTACCCATACTCTGTAGAGATTTCCATTTTATATGCTCATGGTTGAAATCCCCCATAATAACACAGTCCCGTTTGCTCACTTCCCTTATAGCGTTTTGTATTTTTTCATTCTCTTCTATGCTTATGTTTGGACTTCGATAAACTAATCCAACCGTTAACGTTGAGATTCCTGTAACTATGTTACACCAAACAGCTTCTTCGCAATCAGCTTCTCTGTCTAATTTTATTTCATAAGCCTGGATAGATTCTTTAATATATAAAATAACTCCACCTCCCCTTCTTCCTATTCTATCTTTCCTAAACATTACATACCCTGTCAGTCCGAATTCGGCATCTGATACATCGGTGGTTGCCCATGATTCGGTTATACCTATTATGTGAGGGTCAATATCTTCTACAATAATGTTTAGTTCATTTCTTTTGTTTACTATACTCCTTGCATTTAAACAAACACATTTATATCCAGCTTCAGAACAGTTTTCCAGACTGTTCTTTGCTGAATTATTTTTGCTGTCTTTATCTATGTGCCTCCAGTTTCAGGCTTCTCTGCGAGTCCCCCCCCCCCCTACGAATTTAGTTTAAATAGATGCAACCTGTCTCACTGTCAACAGATCTCAGCAGATTCTCTGAGAATACTGCTGCCCCCTTTCCACTTAGATGGAGGCCATCTCTCATGTACATATCTTCTCTCCCAACAAAGTACCCCCATAAATCTATGAATCCCACGTCCTCTTCTTCACACATCTACTCAACTAGTGCGTTGATCGCCATCCTCTTACAGTTTCTGTATGATGCCCCCCTTTCTCCCATTACTGGCAACATTTCTAAGAGAACAACCTGTTCCACTCTTGTCTTCTTTAGCTTCCTTACAAGATGTCTGTACTTCTGAACTATCCCAGTTGTTCCCTCCTTGTCTGCATTGTTTGTCCCTACGTGTACTAGTATAGACCCTCCCTTGCCATGCCCCAATACCTTCTGTACCCTTTCGGTCACATGCTCTATCCTAACCCCTGGTAGACATACAACAACGTCCTTCCTCTCGCATATAGTTGTCACGGATTAGCGAGGTCTCCGTACACTAGATGGCTCAGTCTAGTAGGGTTCTTATATATCAAGGTCAACGCATATGAGAAAGAACGGTTATCGTGAACAAGCAACAAAGAACGAGGAAAATTTAATACTTTATTACAAGATATCTTCCTTTTGGTAAATATCTCAATTAACAAAATAAACAAAATAAAGAAATCCCGTAACCAAATCTTAATAGAACATAATAAACAATAACACTGAATCTTTCGATTATCAAATTCCACTTCATTTCTAAGGTGGATTATACCGCTATACGACCATACACTAGGCGCCAAGTGTTATCTAAGAATAACTCCCATAATATAAATACACAGTATAAGCTAGTCCTCGCGGACTCTCATTACAGTAATCTGTTACAACACACACACATATCTACATATATATGTGAATACTTCAAGGGTAAAAATACCTCACTTCAAAACACAGATAACTACCAATCATAATACAGCCAATAATAGATAGATTCAATCAGAAAATAAACATTTATACTGGGCTAGTCCCATCTCGAATATATACGAACGTTTGTTGAAGTTAACACGCCGAGCTCGGAACACAATTAGGGCGCACGAGTGATGATGCCGGGCACTTGACGATTGCCGTCGTACGCCGCGAATTCTCGAGTCGCGTCCGTTCAGTGATCGCACGGTCGCAGACGATTGCGAAGTCAGTTGAATACGTTCAACTGAAAGACGAAGCCGGGCAGTAGACGCTTACCGCCGGCCGCTACGAATTCGAACGAGAGGTCTTGTTTTGTCGCAAACGATCGTGAAGTCGGATGAACGGGTTTGCGCGAATGACGACGCCTGGCAGTATACGTTTACCGCCGGCCGCTGCGAGTCGCATTCGGTCAAGCTTTCTGACGATGTCGCTGTGAGACCGCTGTTCGAGGATGGCCCAAGCTGGGTGAGCGCGTCGCGATTATCGCTCATCGACGCAAATACGTTGGGGTCGACCGTAACGTTGTCTCAAAGTACTGCTGACATGGCGGCATGGTTTCTTCGAAGTTCGATCGAATAGTCAGTCTGGACACTGAATATTACACACATACAAAAGCTTGGGAACGTAACCCACGTTAACGATTCCCACCACGCTTTACGACTTTCCTTGCCATTCTCTTGGCAGCAGGGCAACCTGTCTCGTTCAACCCTGGATCTGTCCCAGTCCTTCGCCAGCGCCCAGATGGCGAAATGCGTACAACAAACGTTGATATAAGCAGACCTAATGACACATCATATGACAGGTTTCCATCATTTCTATTGGCTAATGTAATATACAATTCAAACTAGGCATTGTGGAACACCCTCTCTACGATTACAGTGAAACCACCTGCTTGCCTAGAAACACTAGCAACAGAATACCACGCTTCACTGAGCGCATCTGCAACCGAGTTGCTGTAATTACGTAACTAAGGCGGTTGGTTAACAATATGTCTATCTACTGGCTTGACCTTCCTCATTTATAAAATTAAACCTCGGGCAAGTAGATTTAACCATCTAGAAATAGCAGAAATGCTACAATAGTCTTGTCTGTTTTTCTCAGAATTGAATCGCCCATAAACACTCTCTCTTTTCTCCTTGCCCCCTCAATCACTGCCTAATTGATTGAGTAGCTCCTCCGGTTTGCATATGTCTGGTTGTTGTCTTTTCCTCTTGCCGTCTTCTCTTCTGTCACATTCTCTTCCATTCCCTTCTTTCCTGTCGCGTTTTCTCTTGTCCCCTTTCCTCCTGTCATCTTCTCTTCTAACACATTTACTCTCACTTCCTTTCGTCCCTTCATCTTTCCTCCCATCACATTTTCTTCTCTCCTCTCCCGTCCCTTTTCCCCGGCTACCTCCTTCACTACGGTCACTTTCTCCCCGTCACCTTCACGCCTGTCATGTTTTCTGTTTTTTGCTGAACATTCTGTCTTCTTCCATCAGTCTTCTGTCTCACAGTCTTACCAACTGCCTCTGTGGTATCTACCTCTTCACCACCTGTATCGCTGTCGCGTCTCTCTTCGTTCTCTACAGTCTGACTACCTGTTGATCTATCCCCACTGACCCGTTTTCTTTTCCTCTGCCGAACACTTTTCCTCCGTCCGTCTGTCTTCTCAATTTCTTGTTCCTTCACACCGGTCACCTTCCCTCCTCTCAGTCTCCTTTCTTCAGTCTCCGTGTCACAACTCTGCTCCTTCTGTGTGGAAGAATTCTCAACTCTCTCCGCGTCATCCCTCTCTGCTTCATCTATTTCTATGTTGTGTCTCACCTCCATCTCCTTCACTATATCCGTCAACTTACACACCTCCTTCATCAGACATTCCACCCTCAAACACCCCATACACCGAAAGGTGAATCCGTCATCTTTGGTCTCTGCCCATGATTTTGGACAGCCAGACAACGCAAAATCCACCCAGCTCTGGCAGTCGTTGCAAACTAAGTGTCGTTTTGCCCTGAGTTGCCGCTTGCAAGGTGCCATATCAGAATTTATTTATGTTCAAAATAGTTTTTATACGGTCTTTGAAAAGACTTTTCTGTGTACAATTTACACCAGATTGTTTAGGTTATAGTTAGTTATATTTGTTAACACACAGTGACACACCGTGCCTTACCTAGTTACGATGTCGATGACAATGTATTCAAGTTAGGCTCACATATGAACGCATACACACGCGCACGCACCTGTACGTGCACACAAAACACGGACATATCCACCAACACACACCGATATGACTCGACATAAACACGCTCGCACGTATGAATGCATGCACGCACGCACGCACACACACACACACAGACACACACACACACACACACGTGTCCTTTCTTCTGTTCATCCACTTTTAACAATATGTTGTTACTTTGGAATCTGTAAACGTACATTTCTTCATCGACTCCTATGGTTAGATACAAGGATGTCCCTTTTCTGCACCTCTTTGAACACTGCACATACCAATGGAAGGAATACGTTGCTGGGTCAATGACACTGCTTATTGTGCGTGAAACGAAACGTTTACATAAATATATTAATTTCACCATTTCACCCGTACCCCCTAAATACACCACTTACTCTACTAGTGCCACTGCATGCTGGTATGTCATCCTTATTATAAGTTGTTGTAGGTACATGCATACATATATATATATATATATATATATAATTAATGCTATATAATCCATTATATTGGGTTTTTTAAGACTTCGACGTTTATTTGGAAGCCGACCTTTTCATAGTCCGCATTATAAGAAGCATACATTTTTGTCACAGTTTTGAACCTCCAGTTTTTATGTTCAGTACTACTATCGCGTGTTGCGTGAACCTTTTTAAAATGAAATATATTGATAACAGAATCGCGTATTGCACATGTGCTTGACTATCATTTATTATGTGAAACATGCCCTTTGCCTTTTTATAACATCACGTGTGTTACAACCAGTAATGTAATAATCGACCAGTAATGTAATAATCAACCAGTAATGTAATAATCAACCAGTAATGTAATAATCAACCAGTAATGTAATAATCAACCAGTAAAGTAATAAAAACGATGAAGATGAATATGACGACGATGATGGAAATTATGATGACGACGACGAGGAAGATGAAGACAATATTAAGGGGTCATCTTAAAGATGATGATGATGATTCTGCTGATGATGATGATTTTAATGATGGTGATGATGATGATTATGATGACGGTGTTGTTGAAAATGATGATGCTAGTAATGATGAGGAAGACGGTGATTATGAGGATTATAAATGTTTATGATGATACGAAGGAGGAAGATGAACGCGCCATCTTAGTGATGAAGATGATGATGATTATGACTAGGATGACGACGACGATGATGATGACGGCAATAATGTTTACGATGATCATGACGACAACAATGACATCCTTAACCGTATCCTCCTCATCATCGTCATCCGCGTGTTACCCTTATAAAGGCTAGCCATGCTACAAATTAAGGGGTCATCTCAAGCAACTCAGGGGAGATACAAAAATGCAGTGTTGGTGAGTGATACTATAACATTATTGGTAACAAAATGGTAATATTAAAAAAAAAAAAAAAATCATGTAGTCTTGTTAAAAAAAGTTAATTAAACTAAGGTGCCATTTCGTAAAAAGAATGAGTGTTGTTGATGATGTGGCTGTGATGATGATGATGATGGTTATGGTGATGATTATGGTGTTGATGATGATGATGATGTTAGTAATGATGATGATTGTTTCAGTTAACATTAACTGAAAATAATGACGTCAGTGAGTTTAGAGACAGTAGTGATAATTATTTATATCAATATTTGTAAATTATGGTATTACTTGTTTACTATTCTTCTTGTATTTCAATTAATTTGCAGTTACTATTTTAATTTTTTTTATTTTTATATAACATCAGTAAGTTATATTTGGACAGACATATTTATTATATATTCGTCGTGGTGGCCTGCACGTCAGCGATCTTGTTGGTCTTAGTGCAGGTCTCCATAGATCAATCATCATGTATAATTATAATAATGTATAAACTGTATTATTATGTACATAATTTATCTGGAATAAAATGTATCTATCTATCTGTCTGTCTGTCTGTCTGTCTGTCTGTCTGTCTGTCTGTCTGTCTGTCTGTCTGTCTGTCTGTCTGTCTGTCTGTCTGTCTGTCTGTCTGTCTGTCTGTCTGTCCGTCCGTCCGTCTGTCCGTCTGTATGTTTGTCTATCTATCTATGTATCTATCTGATGAAGACTGTGATAATGAGGATAATAAATGATTATCGTGATTATCAGGACGACGACGAACACACTGAAGGCGTCATATTATAGTGATGAAGATGATGATTATTATTACTATGATGACGACGACGATGATGATAATGAAGATGATGACGATTACGGTTATAATCATTACGATAGTGAGGACAACACCAGTGACACATTTCACCTCCTCCTCATCATCATCGACATCCTCATGTTCACCCTTAGTCAACTACCATCACTAGCTTATGAGGATGTCTGCCAGAGTAGTGTAGTCAACTACCATCACTAGCTTGTGAGAATGTCTGTCAGGGTAGTGTAGTCAACTACCACCACTAGCTTGTGAGGATGTCTGTCAGGGTAGTGTAGTCTACTACCATCACTAACTTGTGAGGATGTCTGCCAGGGTAGTGTAGTCAACTACCACCACTAGCTTGTGGGGATGTCTGCCAGGGTAGTGTAGTCAACTACCACCACTAGCTTGTGAGGATGTCTGCCAGGATAGTATAGTCAACTACCATCACTAACTTGTGAGAATGTCTGTCAGGGTAGTGTAGTCAACTACCACCACTAGCTTGTGAGGATGTCTGTCAGGGTAGTGTAGTCAACTACCACCACTAGCTTGTGAGGATGTATGTCAGGGTAGTGTAGTCAACTTACCACCACTAGCTTGTGAGGATGTCTGTCAGGGTAGTGTAGTCAACTACCACCACTAGCTTGTGAGGATGTCTGTCCGGGTAGTGTAGTCAACTTACCACCACTAGCTTGTGATGATGTCTGTCAGGGTAGTGTAGTCAACTACCACCACTAGCTTGTGAGGATGTCTGTCAAGGTAGTGTAGGCAACTTACCACCACTAGCTTGTGTGGATGTCTGTCAGGGTAGTGTAGTCAACTTACCACCACTAGCTTGTGATGATGTCTATCAGGGTAGTGTAGTCAACTAACACCACTAGCTTGTGTGGATGTCTGTCAGGGTAGTGTAATAGTTTGGTCGGTGGGATAGGCGTGTACCACGATCCATTGCTTCCTCTTCTTAAGAACGGAGACACGAGGCTGATGTCGTCATCGAAGACATCGGCGTCGTGGCTGATAGGTGGTGGTGGTGGTGGTGGTGGAGTGATTGGGCGAGGGGGGTCACTCCGTGATATGGGAGCGACCGAGCATACCGGCTTTGCTGCTGCTGCTGCTGCTGACAGGGCCTGCTGTAGAAAGAATACACGTTAGAACTTCAGCGTCATACAATATAGCATTTTCTCAACCGTTTGATACTTTTCCAAATAACGCGCATGCGTACTTCACACTAATACCATTATCTTATTCAATTATCAGCGTGCATACTTAATTTATCCCAGGCATTTTGTTTTCGAAAAAAGTTTCCGGTCACGTCAGTACATTCACCGTTAAATCTCTCTTTACATCACATTTCTCTAATATCGATGCATCTCCAGTTTCCTGACTCCACACTGAACCTATACAACGTTTAGTTTCATGCTTTTAACGTCTCGTTTATCGTTTGTAAAAATCCTTTGTTCTCCGTTCACATTCCAATCGCGATAAGTCACGCGCAACAGATGTCACAACGCATTCCGCCTAGTCTACCGAGGAATTTGTTTTAAAAAAAAAGTTAGCGTTCACGTCAGTACATCCATTGTCAAATGTGACTTTTACAGCAAATTTCTCTAATATCACTGCATCTCGTGTTTCCTGACCCTCCAGGGATCGTATACAACGTTTAATTTCATGATTTTAACGTTTCGTTTATCGTTTATAAAAATCCTTTGTTCTCCGTTCACATTCCAATCAAGATAAGCCGTAGTGTCATGCGCCGCCGCCACCGCTGTTTGACGGCGCGCACATTTCATACACACTTTTACAGTCACGCGCAATCAACGTCTATACATCGCTCCGAACTTTTCATCAAACATGACCACACCACATAAGTCAACGCCACGGTAAGATCCAACACATTTAAACAGTTGTTGTAACTACGCGTCATGCATGCATGCATGCATTTTATCATTTAAACAATTGTAAGTACGCGTACATGTCTCTCATTTTACTACAGTTGTTGTAAGTACACAACATGCATGTATTTTACCGTTTAAATAGTTCGCATGCATGCATGCATGTATTTTACTGTTTAAATAGTACGCATGCCTGCATGTATTTTATTTTACCGTTTAAACAGTTGTTGTAACTACGCCTGCATGCATGCATCTTATTTTACCATTTAAACAATTGTAAGTACGCGCGTGCGTGCATGTGTACGTGCATCTCTCATTTTATTTTTACTACGCGTACATGTCTCTCATTTTACTACAGTTGTTGTAAGTACGCAACATGCATGTATTTTACCGTTTAAATAGTACGCATGCATGCATGCATGTATTTTACTGTTTAAATAGTACGCATGCCTGCATGTATTTTATTTTACCGTTTAAACAGTTGTTGTAACTACGCCTGCATGCATGCATCTTATTTTACCATTTAAACAATTGTAAGTACGCGCGTGCGTGCATGTGTACGTGCATCTCTCATTTTATTTTTACTACAGTTAAGTACGCATGCATGCATGCATTTTACCGTTTATGTCTCATTTTATTTCATCATTTAAACAATGCATCATTTTATTTTACCGTTTAAACAATGTCTCATTTTATTTCACAACTATTGTAATGCATCATATTTTACAGTTTAAACAGTTGTTGTAACTACGCCTGCATGCATGCATTTTATTTTACCATTTAAACAATTGTAAGTGTATGCATGTGTACGTGCATATCTCTCATTTTATTTTTACTACAGTTAAGTACGCATGCACGCATGCATTTTACCGTTTAAATACCATGTCTCATTTTATTTCATCATTTAAACAATGTCTCATTTTATTTTATCATTGTGTCTCATTTTATTTCACAACCATTGTAATGCATCATTTTATTTTATCATTGTGGTTCTCATTTTATTTAATCATTTAAACAATGTCTCATTTTATTTTATCATTGTCTCATTTTATTTCACAACCATTGTAATGCATCATTTTATTTTACCATTGTGGTTCTCATTTTATCATTTAAACAATGCATGGTTCTCATCCTTTGTTTAAAATGTATTGTGGTTTTAGTTCATAGACCGATCCAACTGCCTACAACCGGCACATTATCACGGACGACCAAGCCGACATGCACGGTCGCTCCTTTCACCCTCACGTTGCCTCCTACGCACGTCATCACGCCGACAGGCACTGACAGCCATCACCACCACTACGACTCTGACGACGATGAAGACGACATCGCCGATCTGGCCAGAGTATTCCTCGTCAAGCAGCCCAACGGGCTATGGACAATAGGGCGACCCGTTGGCCGCGGGCGAATGCTGGCCGAATGCTCGCCTATAATACTGCTCCGCAATAAATATTTCAGTCACTACTCACGTTTTCACGCGTCTGTTTCCAATGCATAAACACCCTACTGAACATTAGTGTATTTATGCATTTGATTTTCATTGTAATCCCACGACTAGAACGTATTTAAACGCACAACGCATTGGTTTCGTTTTACTCCTTCCACCAGAACGTTGTTTACCGTTAGCCAGCTATGCTGTCATCCAGGGGTCAAAGTCCACTAGAGCAGCAGCCGGCCTTAATCGCTGCAGCAGCAGTCGTCGCTCTTATCGTTGCTGTCAACATAGGGTACAGTGCGCCATTCATGACAAAAAAAAAACCTGCATACAGTCATTTCATAGTGGTTATATATTACCGCAATAAACGCATTATTGCTTACGGCAGCACGCTCTAGGTACGGCGTTGATTGCTAGGGGGCGAATCAAATCTTTCGATCCCTAGGCGAACGCTCTCCTAATAGCGTGGTTAGCGTATTGCCTACGTCAGCACAACTCCTACCCCAGTTATAGGTGGTCGATCAAAAACGAAAGTACGAAACTTAACTTATATACTTTAGCGTGGTTAAACGCATTATTGCTTACGTCAGCACGCTCTAGGTACGGCGTTGATCGCTAGGACTAAAATACTCTCTGCACTCACCGCTAGGTGGCATCTCTAGACGTTAAAAGTACGAAACTAAACGTTTATACGATGGTTTTAGCGTGGTTAGCGTATTGCTTACGTCAGCGCACTCTAGGTACGGCGTTGATCGCTAGGACTAAAATACTCTCTGCACTCACCGCTAGGTGGCATCTCTCTAGTGTACTGTCAATCATCCAATTAGTATCAAATTACATCGCTCATCAATCACGTTTTTTATAAATAGGTTTCCCAAACTCATTAGTGTCAAACGCAAAGCCTTTGATCTTTTTTTATACATAGGATTAGTCTCGCATTATTGCTGACTCAGCGGTGTGCCCGATTTCTATTAATAGTAAAAAACGTTTTTTATAAGTAGGATTTTGAGGTCCAAGAGCCCTTACTACCTACTCACGTTATGTCTCTCGTTCACTCCGAATCCTAGTGCACCTGAACCTATAACTTGCTATGTCAAATCGGGTACCGCCAATTTATTAATACTTACACTCGATTTTGTGACACATGTCTTATCAGGTGTGAACTGTTTTCGAACAGTACAAAAGGAGAAGAATATGTCAAACGTGGACATTGTAGAGTCTACGGCTTGTTTGTTTGAATAATACGTATGATGACAGCTAAATAATAAAACTTGACATAAAGGGGCCCGTTTTGGAAACACATTAATTTTGTTAACAAAACAAAAGTCGGATTGTGTTCTGAAAGACCCTTTTGATATGGTAATTTTCATAGTAAGCCATTCTGTATAAGTACACTTGTATTGAAATACATGGAAAAGTTTTTAATGCATAGAAAAGAGGCTCCAACTTCATCATGAATATACCTTGCTTTAGGGACCCGTTTTGCACTTTGTTCCCCTAGCAGAGAATTAGGTTGTAAAGGAGAATATAAAATGCAAAAAGTGTGTATGGCCCAATATGCCATTGAAATTACTCTAAAACCAAAAAAACACTTAATTGATAGGCTATGTTTACGGTACAAATCACAAGAGTCATAACTGTGTACATATGTTTTACTCTAACTTTTCTGCTTCATTTCCCGAGTTTTTATTCAGATTACAGAGGAAAATAAAATGTATCCGTAGGTCAAATGATAAACTTACTAGATCACACTTAAGACAATGGTAGAAAGACATTATGGTTATATGCATGTCAAAGAATGTTGCATAAATTACCGTAATTGCATGTAGGGGTTCCATATATACAATGAAACTTGACAAGTCACCAAAGTTTTAAAAGGTGCTTACAATTTGTTTTTAAAAATTCAGAAATTGAGTAAATTTGTTCACACATGCATGGATATGTTGGAACAGTTGTTTAAATGATAAGTCATATAGCGGAATTTATATTTTTATTGAACACTTGTTTGGCAGATTACATCGAAGGAATTCCATCTGGGCTATGTTCACCAACTTCTGTAGGTATACGTAGTCATCTTGTCAAATACTTCATTATCAAAATGGTGAGTTTTGATATCTAGCTATGCCGTGTCAGGTGTGATATGTGACCTAATGAAATGATGACAACCGACACCCAAGTGACCAATCATGATTGTGCTAAACAGTGTTCGTAAATGAACTGCAGAATATCAAACAAACTCCACACTAACTTGGACAATTGTGGATGAATATCTTCCACAAACAAATAACAACGACAAACTGATTACGTCATGAGAGACCTCTATCCAGACATTTAGAATCAAGTCAGGCAATGCATATTGGGTTTTACTGTGAACAAAACAGATCCTCACCAATATGGTGGAATAAGAGGGTTATCAAGCATACACACACCTTTAATTGTTAGCCAATTTTCCCACCTGTATGAAGATGGATGCACAAGTAACATTATGATCCACGCATTCTTTTGGGATTATAGTACAAAACCATTCACCAATTATTATACATGACATGGTTAACAATGTTTTCTCCATTCGTGAGTACATAGGTATATTATAAATAATTATATTTTAATCACATCCTGAAAGTTCTCAGGTTCTTCACCAGAGTAAATTGATGTTGTTAAAACATTGTTAACAACCAGTAATATGAAAGTGACATCGTTAACAATCAATAACATGAAAGTGACATTGTTAACAACCAGTAACATGAAACTGACATTGTGAAAGACAATAGAAATGAACATGAGGTTTTATAAACAGCCAAAGAGCCTAGTCCCTGGTATGATACCAAACAAGGGTGTGCATACTTCCTCACATTCCTTTGGGCATCACTAAATGACTGTTTATTCTCAGAATATCATGTATTTCTTGCCTATTCTAAAGTTGCAACCGAACTCAACTTTACGAAACAACTAAAAAGAGTTGGCATTGTCCTGAATGATTGTCAAACAATACAACATGAAAATGTGGATTATACATCAATGTCTCATCATAACATTCACTTTCATTAAAAATAATATGTTATCATAATGCAGTATTTTAGTGTTTTAATAGCAATAATTATATATAGTTTTCCATCAAAACAAGCATGGTTTTACATTTCCAAATAGGATATAATTTCAAGCACCAAAGAACACATAGTGAATATTGCATATTTTTTTGTTTTATTTTTTACAATAACTACACTATTATAGTTGTTTTGTCTATGTATTCTATACATATTAAAGCTTCTTCACCTTAGCACAATTTCTTCTTTTATATGTTGAATATACAATAAAACCAGCCCTTTGGGTTGTGAAAGTTTTATAAATTACATAATAATAATGATTTTCAATAATTGTTTTCTTTAAAACCTGAATCATTTTGCATATGTATTTGCAGAAGCAGAAAACCATCATCCAATAGGGGTAAAATAAAACCGGTGACCCTCAAGTTCATGTTGATTGTTCGTTCCTGTCTACCATCCTTAAAACTGACAAAATTTGTGTTTTACAAACACCAGATGAAGTTAGACATACAAAACTGTGCTTGAACACTGGCAGAAATATGTGCAAAATGAGTACGTACAAATGAGTATCTACAGAACATGATAATCCTGGTTTCAAAAGACCATCCAGTTTCCTTCTAGAGCCCGTTGGTAAGATAGTATCAGTGATGTCATCAACATGACAAATGGCCAAACTATGTAGTCGGTCTCTCAACACAAGATTCATTCTGACCATAAACACAATTTAATTAGATGTACCGTATTCTACCTTTGTATCTGAGTTTTCAGAATACTGGTATACATGTTCACATGTGTGTGATATGTTTCAAGACACATTCAAGTTATAATTTGCTTCAAACTTGCATGCAGTTGTGCGCAATATTTGAGATTAGGAACACACCCAAGATGGGTACCTATCCTGAAAAAACACCTAAATATTTATATATTCACTGGCTGTCTTTAGTAATGTAACAAATATTTGACATATATTTCACACGTACACAAACAAGGCACAGTATGATTGTTTGTTTTAATAAATATTTATATAAGAGACATGTACATGCATTTAAAAGTCTGTTTCCGTGCACATCCCAACATACAAAGATAAATATATGTCGGCAAGTATTCCATCAACAGTTTTCTGAGATATTTTATATGCTCTATATTTTCGTACAAGATTTACCCACCAGAATTGGTAGCATGCATGTAAACATGTGTAAACCTCTTCAGATGTAAAACAATCCATTACTACATTTTAGTACCAACAAATATCAACTATACGGCTGCCATTAATCAAGACTAATCTCTTTTTAATTCAGATAACCAATTAAGGTTACAAAGTTATTAATCTTACATTAGTTATTCAGTACACTGTATATCAATTTTGGGACAGCACCGTATGTTTTGTTCATTGATATCTCCCCTGTTCAACATTTCTCGACTATCGCATGTCTGCATCAACTACTGGCTTCTCCCTCATCTTGCACCTTCTTCAGCCACTGTCGTTCGTTCCAGTATTCCTCGGTCTGCATTTCAGCCAATCTTGAACGAACACGCTCAAAAGCAAACATTTCTTCCTCGCCGGTGAATATACTTGCCTGGGCATTCTCACTTCCCTGTATGATGCAAAATAAACCACTTGAAACATTAAAAAGTTGTCTCTGATATACCTGTGCTAAAAGTATAAATAAATATGGTAGGTAATAGATTACACTTCTACACTATAAAGTATTCCCACCTACTTTGTCCACAGAAGATAAGATGCTTAACAAGAGTTAAGTTTAAGAATGCCATCAACAGAAGTTCTTGGTGTCATATTAACAAGGAAGCCATTGGCTGAAGGCATGTGTTAATGAGTAAACCATTGGCTGATCTATTTTTGATATATGTTATGTCCACATGCCCTTGTGAGATATTTGTCAAGACTATTTGAAACCAAACACACTTCTGGAATTCACAAAGCAAGTGTGTTAACAATTTATTTTCTAAACAATCAGTGCCCCCAGAGTATTATTGTCCTGTGATTTGTCCATTTATTTATCTACAATTGCACCCTATCATTTAAATTCAACATTCATAAACCTGAATAAAATATTTCTAGAAATATCATCAGAACGAGTCAATGTCTCAGAAACTTCAAGTCAGTCTTAAATTATGAAACATCTATACAATTATTGCAAATTTATGGGAACATATTATTAGCATAGGACACATACCACATCAATGTCAAGGTCACCCATCAAGACCCGGGCCTGTAATGCATCAGACTCCGATAGTTTTCCAGAGAGAAACATATCATCCGCCTTGGTCTCCGCAGAACATACCAGTTGCATCTGTAGAGAGAGAGAAATGACAAACAATTGAGGGATATGGGAAGTGAACGTCATTTAGGGAGTTGGAACAGTCTGGGGAGCTACTGCATTTGATCAGGTTCAATTATTTTAAAATCTGTTAACTGCATCAATTGCTGAAACTATCACTGGCCTTAATAACTGTCATATTTTATTATTTTTCCATGCGGAATGCACATAAATTTAAAGCTACATTTGATCACTATAAAAAGAGAGTATTGAAAGCAAAAAGTCTCCAGTTATTCCGTACTTAATAAGTTACTCACAAAGTTCAATTCATGTTATACAAAACCATGAGTAAATGATTTGTACTTATTTCATTTAAATAATAGTTAACTGTTTTAACAGTGCTACATCTGATTGGTTAAAATCATGTGTTATATATATGTTTATTGTAAAATCATACTACATGACATAAACTATTTATGTATATTCTAAAATAGTATTGATTAATAACACATAATGTACACTGTATATATATATGTATATATACAGAATACACTACAGGAGTATATCTATTCTTACGACTTGACTGCCCAAACATGATTATGTGTTATTAATCAATAATATGTTAGATTATACATAAATAGTTTATGCCATATAATATGATTTTACGATAAACATCTTGACGTATTAAGTATGCCCATGTTAGACAGATATGTCATTATAGTTTAAACGTCATCAGAGAACATTACCTTTGTATCATAGACAGCATCTATGAGGGTTGTGAACCTGCGACCCTCGGTTTTTCGTTCCAAGGTCAAATTTGGGATGTCGCGGAGAATTAAAGTGTCAAAGGTTGAAGCTATCGTTAGGTAGTCGACCGCACCAAGGGGCTGTTGGTAAGAAACATACAAATATTATTTTTAAGTGTAAAAAGCACGGGATCTCTTTCCAGAAAACCCTTACTCCAATTCTTGCAGCAGATTGACCACATCACTTAACCAGAATTAAGTGTAATATAAAATACATTTGCTACCATAAAATATATCTTAGCAGCAAATACACATAACTGAAATACAATTTTAATTATTTAGACACTTCATAAAATCTTGTATGTCAATAATAAAAACGACTGATGTAATTTAAGCCTTTAAAACATTTTAACACCAAGCACACAATTGATAATTAACAGAGTTTTCACAAACGTCTTTGAACTTGTGCAACATCAAAACAATTCTTTGTCCTTTATATGTGGAGTTTAACATGTTAATTACTGCTGAAAAAATCTGAATAAAAACTACTTCTCTCAATTACGGAGGAAATTCCCTACTAGAAGTGTGGCATTTGGATTTCCTAACCACTATTTACCTTCATACAGAGTTGCTCGAAGGTGCAGTCAACAATAGAGCCACATGTCTTGGCCAGATGCAGTTTTCTGCCCAGCACTGTCAGGGTCTGTGGACCATCCTCTGATGATACCAACAAACAACAATTAGCAAATGTGATGAAACTGCTGCAATTAAAGGTGACTCCTCAATATGATTTTTCACCAGCCTTATATCAGATATATATATATATATATATATTATAAATTGGTCTTATTTAGTTGCCACTATGGCATTGTTGCCTGTTTGTATACATTTATTATTTAGTTTTAGTGAAATCATTGAAAAAACAATAACACTATTTTTGACTGAATCTGGTAAGCAACCATCAACAAATTTACACAAAAGTAGTCTGGCCCTACACACTATTAAAATATTCACACTCTTGCATGTTACCCGGTCTAACGATTAAAGTCTTGTTTTGATGATTGTAACAAAGGTACTCTTATTAAGCTGATAACTGCTACTAGATGGTGACGTGACAGTCCGTCTGCACAGTGCTGTCAGTGGTGTAGCCCACCAGTCAAGCCTGGGTGCAGGCCCTTAACCAGGATAGTGACATTTTCCAATTTTCTCATTCTCATTTTTTATTTACATGTTATGCTTATGAAAAACCCTGTTACACATGCGTTGGCCATTGGTGTCAGAACGGGGTGAATATTAAGGGAGCTAAGGCTCTCCAGAAACCTCCAACTCCACCCCTCGAGGGTTCTCCGAAAATGTCCGACTCCACCCTCCCTCTTGAGGCTCGCAAAATACTCAAATTTCAAACTACACTCTTGCACTTGCCTTCACACTTAGTGCAAGGCCTTTTTATGACAACAAATACAGTTTTGACATTGTTATGGGGAAAATAAAACCATGTTATGGCCCAACACAAGATCATGGTATCTGAATATAAAAAAGTCCACACTATCCAAAGACCAAAAGATCTGTTATTTGAAAAAGAAAAACCCATTGCAATTTTCCACAAAAAACATTCCAATAACAGGACATCGGGTCTCTGGGTAAGGGCCTGCCTGGGTGGCTCTGCAGGACTACTGTGCTACCATCTAGTAGTAGTTATCTGAAGAAGTTGGCCAAAAGTGAACAAAACGTTTCGAGAAAAAAGATAAACTGATTACACAATACTTACAAAGAATAATGATTTGAACCATCCCCCAGTCTGGTGAACCCCTTCACATATATCGTTTTTGTAATTTGTTAAGGTTAAGATGAATATTTGTCATCCACTAACCAGCCTTTTCTTTGCTTACAAGATCTTCGTATATCCTATCCAGCTCATACTTCGCATCACACTCTGAAGTTCTGAAACCACCAACGCAATCTGTTCATCTATGTACTGCAAACTACATATGCAATAACAATGTTGGTTTGCACTATTTGCAAAAATACACCATATCAGACTATAAACTTTTCGAAGTGGCAGTCTCGTAAGTTGTCAAAGTTCAGAAAAAAATGTGGTATTGCTTCAAACCACTATCCACCCCCACCAACACATTTTGCTGGGCTTGCGATTTTGAGTGATTTAAAGTGGCTCCCTAAAGCACCGGATTCACCTATGACATGGTTACCAAGATACAACCGCTGCGCATCTCTGATATCCACAATAACATCAACGTACATTATTATATGTTCCACTAAATAAAATACGCCACTAATCACCCACAGATAAAGGTACATGAACACACAGAGTTCCTAGTTTCTCTACAGGTAAATAACATGTCACATGTATAATAACATATTTTTCTACGTACACAAAGTATACTTTTCCCTCTGCTGGGATGGTCTGTCTTCGATAATCAATGCCTGAGTCTAGGTTGACTGTATCACAGTTGGTCTGAAAAACAACAGTGTAATGTAAGAACAGCTATGTAATATAAATATGGAACCACCTGGAAAGAAATGAAGAAAGCACGAGAGAGAAGAGAAATAAGTAAGTAAGAAGTACGTAAACTAAACAAAACCTCTTTTTATTGGCTTAGTTGTTAAAACGAACAATGCACTATCTTATAATTAGTTAAACTAGCAATAAAATGAAATGATGATGTCTGTTCAACAGTAGATTTTATGAATAATGCTTCACTTATTTAATACTCTGCGCAATAATTGCAGCATGGCTGAATGGTTCCCAGAGAGGTCGATATGGTGTTCGACTGAACAGGTCTGCCAGGGAGCAATGTTTAAAGTGCTTTTAAATAACAAACCAAACTCGAGCATTGTTTACTCACAATTCATTGTAATTTCAAGTATACCAGTTTGATGTTGAGTTTAACGAAGGACTGTTTAGCATTTTGAAACTGAAAGGGAAGGATACCCTTCTTTTATAGATGGCCTAACAGCACCACTGAGAACAATGACAACCTTAACAAATTACAAGATAAAATAAGTGAGAAATGTTTTTTACATGTTCTTCTACTTGGAGATTTCAACTACCGAAAGATTGATTGGGAAATAATCTCAACTACAGCAGCAAGTACTAAGGATAAGAGTTTAAATTTATTGAAAAACTTTGAGACTGTTACTTGATGCAACATATTACAAAGCCCACTAGAGGTAGAGGTACAACCGAGCAATCATTCCTTGACTTTGTACTCACTAATGAAGATACTGAGATTTCAACAATCGAGACAGCCTCAGCCTTAGGAAGAAGCGACCATTCTGTTATCAAAGTGGTTCTCAACTGCACACCAGTATATGAACTGATCATCAAAACTATTTATAAATATGATAAAGGGGATTATTCCAAAATGGATGACATGTTAAACATTGCGTGGGAGGCAGAATTTTCCAATCACCAGGGAGATGTCCAAGCCCAATGGGATATCTTTACAGAAAATTACAGATGAAGAAGAACAACGTACCTGTATACCAAAGAAGGTGATATCGGAAAGAGCCAGAAAATACCCAGTACCCCTAGATATGAAAACTCGAGCTAAAATCAAAAGAAAAAACAGATTTGGGAAGAAATATCTTCTAACCAAAGACGTCCAAGCTTATCAAGAAGTTTGCCGATTGCACAATCAGGTCAGGAGACTGACAAAAAGGCACAAAAACTATATGAAAAGGATATCATTAATCAAATGAAACAGAATCCTAAGAAATTCTGGCAGTATGCCCAGGCAAAAATGAAGACAAGAAAAGGAATACCCAACTTGATATTAAACGAAGACAAAGATGACATAACAAACTCGGACTTGGAAAAAGCAAAGGTGTTGGCCGATTACTACTCCTCTGTATTTATGAGGGAACCAGAAGGAGACATCCCGGAGGAATCAGTAAGATGTTATAACACAGTTGAATCTTGCCACTATCGATGGGATCGATAGTGGCATCAAAAAAATAAAGACATTTAAATCATCAGGACCTGGTGGCCTCCATCCTCGTGTCCTAAACGAATTAGCAACGAGCATCAGCACTCCATTATCAATAATATTTAACACATCACTCACAACAGAAAAACTATCCACAGACTGGAAACAAGCTAACATATCTGCGATTCATAAGAAAGGAAGTAAAACCCAAGCACAGAACTACCGACTAGTCAGTTTAACGAGCTTAGTAGGGAAAATATTAGAAGGATAATCAGAGAGACCATCACTGAATACGTGAAAGAAAATGACCTGCTGAGTGATAAGCAATTTGGATTCATCAAGGGCTGTTCTACAGTACTTCAACTATTGAAACTTGTACTCAAGTCATGGATTGAAACACTGGATATTGGAGGAAACATAGACATAGTATATTATGATTTTGTGAAAGCTTTCGACAAGGTTCCACATATTCGACTCATTGAGAAACTCCAGAGCTATGGCGTAAAAGGGAACATTCTTAACTGGATTACAGCTCTGCTGGCCCACAGAAAACAACGATTAAGGGTAAATAACACATTTTCAAATTGGCAGGAGGTAATCAGTGGAATACTACAAAGATCAGTGATTGGCCCTCTTTTTTATATTCATAAATTATTTACCTCATGTTATAAAGAGCTCTCATATTTTCTTGTTTGCGGATGATATGAAGCTCTTCAATCATATTTATACCGAAGAGGACTGCACAAAACTGCAACAAGATCTTATCTCTGCCGAACGCTGGACAGATACATCACTTCTGAAATTCCACCCAGATAAATGTAGCCATATGAGAATTGGATCATCATCCACAAGGAATAAAGGCTATACATTGCGAAGCAACCAGACAACACTTACAAGTACGGACAAGGTGAAAGATATTGGAGTCTCTTTCGATTCATTGCTCAACTATGAGGCACATATGTCACAAAGAATTAATAAAGCCATTTCGATGATGGGGATAATCTGACGTACTTTCGATCACATGGATAAAAAGTGTTTTTCTACCATTTTAAAGTCTTTCGTCCGTCCACATATTGAATACGCTAATCAGGTGTGGAGTTATTTCTTAATGAAACGTATTACTCTAGAAAATGTTCAGCGTAAAGGAACCAAATTAATTCCTGGTTTCAAAGACCTAGAATACAAGAACATTTATAGTGACTGAAATTACTAACTCTATCATATCGTCACCTCAGAGGAGATATGATTGAAATGTATAAGATACTAACAGGGAAATATGATCCAGCAGTCTCATCCAATTTTTTTACACTGAGGGATAATGAGTCACATACAAAAGGGCACCACCTAAAAATGTTTAAAGAAAGATGCCGATTAAAATATAAAAAACTCATTTTTTATACATCTTTTTCATGCACAGATGTATGAAAAAGTCTCCCACAGTCTGTGGTTGATGCTCCATCGGTCCAGTCATTTGAGGAAAAAATAAATAGGTTGTGGTAAAACCACCCTATCAAAACTGAATACGCTGCCCCACCCCTATCTTGGATTGTGCCAGACTCAGATGCATGCACACTGTCCAAACAGATGTCAAAAGCAACAGCTGGCATAAGAGGCAATAATGCCTAATCAAGCCAGAAGAGGACCTGTAAGAACCTGTAAGAACCTATAGCAATCTTAAGGACTAGATACCACGCTATATACACATTTTCCTTAAATTTTTTAGTGATGATAAGATATATTTATATAAAACAAAACATTCTGTAATATAATATGCAAAACAATGCACATTTCGACACAATTCTTTTCTATGAAATATAATTCTAGGGTAATTTAGTTTTTGTGTAAATTCAATAAAAAATACCAGGATTTTGTGTACATTTTAGATTCCTGAGAATCCTTCTCCACTCTGTGAATAACCAATTCATATCATGCTGTGAACATTTGAATACTGCTTGGCAATTTATCCAATATAAAAAAAACTAATAGATTTTAGCATAGAACTGTAAGAATTATATTTTAATAAGAAATATAAATATGTAGAAAAGCAGAACATGCAACATACCTTGACCATGGGAATGAAAGGAAGAAAGTTCACCCGTTGTAGACCATTTTTATACAAGTCTGAAACAAAACAGAAAACCATAAATATATCACCAAACAATCCTTTTTTCAACATGTACTGTTTTCCAACTACAACAAACTGTAGAAATGTTAAGCTTAGTATTAAATAGTATAAAGTATATAACACCCACACTACAATGATACATAACTTGATAATTACACACACGTGGTTATCATATTCTTACTTGAATAAAGTCAGGATGGTGAACCTTCTGAAAAATTTATCAGTGAAAATGAAAATACTAACTGCTCCCTCTCTTGTTCCAAACCTGTGTCAGAAATGATACCCATCTTGACCAACAAATTAGTTACAACTTGCATTGTGTAACAGAAACAGCATTGTTAAGTAATAAGGCAGCGTACTGTTTTATGACTTTCGTTATCCCGATCCAACATCTTTATGAGCAGAAGCAGTTGTTTTTGATTACATTCTGAGCAAGTTTTAAGAAAGAATTTGTTAACTTTGTGTGTATGTGCATGCGTGCGTGCATGCGTGTGTGCGTGCATGTGTGAGTAGGTGGTGTCTGCATGTATTTGTGTGCGAGGTGCCAGGGTATGTGCATATGTGTGCACATGTCTGTGCCTGCGTGCACGTGTGTGTATTGTGTGTGTTGTGCGCATGTGTGTATCAGTGTGTGTGTGCATGCATGCATGAAGACGTGCGACCTACCATCAGGGGGTCTGTTAGATGTTGCCACGACAACAGTGCCTCCCTTCCACAGATGTGAGAACAGCCTCTTCAGTATCATTGCATCAGCTATGTCCGTGACCTACAAAAATTATAATTTTCAACAGAACTCCGACTACATACCACTGTAGACACGTCTTGGACAATCTACTGTGTTTTCTTCTATCTGGGCCAAACACCTTATAGAAACAACAGGTATAAAATATGATAACTGTTTATTGTAAAATAAAATAGTATAAACTGTTGCTATATATCTACTCAAAAGTGTTTATATAATGAACACTTTTTATAATACAAATATTATATTTTAACCACAATTAACTTGAAAGTGTTGGTGCGAACATCATCATGTTTATAGTCAATATTTCAATATCACAGCTGCTTGCATGTTTTTATGTGAATAAACAATTTGAATATACAACTAATTATTCAAATACCGAGACGCTAATTATGCTAGTTTAAGTACACTGACAGTTAGTTGGAAACACAATTAAATGACTCTCATTCTCAGTGCGACTGTACTTAAAATGTTACACTTCTAAATTACAAAAGGATAGTGATACCATCTACATGTTTACGATACTATCTTAGGTTCACAAAGTCTATCAAATGTTATGCTTTAGCATTGGTTCAGCCAATAACATTCAGCCTAATACGTAATGTGGAACTGGCGATTTTTATAACCCTAAATTGCTATTAGCATCAGTTAGCATTCACTTGCTAGGTGGCGCCATTGTAGTATATTTTCCCCATGATACACAACCCCCCTAATGTAATACCTAAAACAACCCCCCCTAATGTAATACCTAAAACAACCCCCCTAATGTAATACCTAACACAACCCCCTAATGTAATACCTAACACAACCCCCTAATGTAATACCTAACACAACCCCCCTAATGTAATACCTTACACAACCCCCCTAATGTAATACCTAATACAACCCCCCTAATGTAATACCTCACACATTTTGGGACTCTGTGGACTTAATTGACTATTACACAATAGTTATAAATTAAACATATTATGATAAAAACAAATACCTGAAATTCATCAAAACACAGCAGCCATGTTTCTGCACTGATCTCCTCAGCGACTGGTTGGATTGGGTCATATGACTGCATCTGCGACACGGAGTTGTCCCTCTTCGGCATGTTCTGTTTCACGAGATGTATTCCTGAAACAACAATTACTAGCTTTCTGAGAAGTAGCTTACAACCGCCCATGGAGCAACAAGTCACAGACAGCCAATATCACCATTACACTAGTTTTAAGTTAAACCTGTTGACCATGAAATGTCTGCTCTCGTCAATTACGCCAATGCGTGCAGCAGATAATAATATACTAATATATTGAATACTAGTTGAGTTACCCGGTGTTGCCTGAGGAAGAAAGGCAATCATATGTACCAGACACCCCCAAACCCACCCCAAATGTCTCCAGCCTTTCCGCATTAATAAATGGTAACTGGTCACTGGCCTAGTTTGACAAAATGACACATAGCTCCATCTGTAGGAAATATATGAAATGCGAAAGAGAGCACTACGCATAAGCGTGCGGATGTGACCAACGACAGGTAGACTTGGTGCATGTTAAGCGCTGAGGATTTTCAAATGTCAAATACTTAAAAACTATTCACAATTTCTGCATGCATCCAGCGACATATTTGTAGATGGTATAATTATCCTTACGATGATGTAGAAAAACATTAAATTGCGCGGCTAGAACTTCACATACAGCCTTTTGAAATATTGAGCCCCCAAGTTCTCCACATCCCCGGACGACTTTCGAAAATGTCTAAATCTACGAACCATCTCAATGGGCCCGTTTGATCACATGCAACATTTTAGCCCGATACATGCAAAACTAATGGAGATGTGGGTGCACATAGAAACAGAGAACAAACCGTTTTATAATACAGATAACTCAAATGGCGCCACCTGGACAATCGCTGATCACTCAATTTGGCCACTGAAAACTGTAAATACCAACAAAATAATTATAATTGTTTTTAACGTATCGCCAATCAGCATGAATGGTCCAAGGATGCAAATGACCATGGAAGTAGATCTCAGCATCTGGGAGGAGGCACACCTACAGCAGGGATCGATCTGGACAGCGGAAACACTGAAATGCTGCATTCTTTTCTGCCACATATGCTCCAAAGACACATACAAAAACGTGTCTGAGAAATCTGGGAAAATTGAGGGGCACTAGTGTAGAATCCGGGTCCACCTCGAATTTGCTGTTATTAACTATAATTTTGCCTAAATTTGACACATCAATGCAATAATTAAGTCATTCGACATCATTCCAGGCATATTTATGCTACAAAAGTATTGTGTCTTAGCGCATTTTGCTTTGGTTTGCTCCAGTCAGCCTTTTCAATGTCACAAACTGCTGCATCGTAATTCTCAGAACCTCTCTATCTGTTCAGCAGTAGACTGCACCAGCATCACCAGTTCACAAAAAATGGAGCATACCTGCCCTAAACTGTATAAATATTATAGTTTTGTAACATTACAGATTTTGAAAAACACCTTAACATTTCTGAGCAATCTGATATTGATGGTTATATATTATGTACCCAGAAATATGTCACGCAGGCAGTCCTGAATAGAATTTAAACAAGTTAAATAATAACATGATTTAATGCCTATTATTAAAATATGTGCGGCTCAGAGTGCTGGTGCATGACACAGCAAGACACCAATAGACTCTCCAGATTCCACAACACCTGCCTAAGGAAGATAATGATAGCATACTTGCCTGAGACCATTTCCAACGAAAAACTCCACCAAGCAACAAATCAACAACATATCTGCCTCACCCTGAAAAAGAGGAGGTGGACATGGCTCGGCCATGTCTACAGGATGAGCAGCGACATTCCAGCAAAGACAGCATTGACCTGGTTGCCAGAAGGAAATAGGAAAAGAGGCAGACCGAAAACAACTTGGCGATGAACAATTGAAGAACAACAAAAACTGCCAGGCTGACCTGGGGCACAGCTGCAAGGAAAGCCCAAGGCAGAGGGGTCTGGCGAGATCTTGTGCGAGCCTTATGTGGCACACGGCACGGAGAGGATAATTAAGTAAATGGTCACACATACCGGTACATGCCTTTTTCCAGATCAATCCCTGCTACAGTGCCTCCAAGTTAGTGTATTAATACATAGCTTATTATTAAATGGGTATTTGTCTTTGATAGTGATATCATAACTTGTTGCAACAATGAATGAGGGTATGTTCTATATAATGATGTTCTGAAGATGGCCACCACCAGTCTGGGAGTTGCTTGAATTGCAGTTAAGAGAATGACAGAGCCATTGTGCTTATCATACATGTCTGTTTTGTGGCATTAACTGTGTTTAAATATCAGTTATAATCAATTACAATTAAAAAATAATAATACTTATTAAAAAGTAAAGAATTGATATAAAAACTTAACTCAACTAATTAAACCACACATATAATATACAAAATATACAGTACCACTGGTATTTAAATATATTTTTACTTAGACTAGAATTTATAAAAAGAATCATTATTGTAATTAAAATAGTAATAAATAAATAACTGGAAAAATAAATGATCAGTTAAAAAATGGCATGTCAAATCTGAAAGAAATTACAAACAAATGTGCGGCAACTCACTCCTATGTATGTCGAGCATAAAGGAATGAAAGTGCACTCTTCGTTTCCTCTTGAGCGTGCAAGTGGAGTAGAATAGATCCATCAACATCGTCTTGCCACAGCCCACGCTCCCATACAAGTACAATCCATCTGGCGCAGTAGGACACAGCTTCTTTGCCGACTCGTCCTTCTTCTTTGCAGAGCTTGAGAACAGCTATAACCACAAATATTGAACTTTCACAACTGTAAAATGTTTAGATAACGTAAAATGTAAGTTCTTATATAGCACAGTATTCAGTCCTTGGGACTGCTCAAAGCACTTTACACTTTACTCTCTGGCAGACCTGTTCAATCAAACACCATCTCGACTTCTCTGGGAAGCATTCAGCCATGCTGAAATTAATGCACGAACACTATTGATATACAAATATCGACCATTGTCTAAGATGTATGACATTTAAACAAAATGAATATAATGTGGTAAGTGAAAATGCAGTATCAAAACTAGCAAGTAATTTGAGTCTTTCTGCTACTATAACATTACAGTTTGGTAATATATTCTGTATTGTTTATATTATAGGAAATTTTTTTTTATTAGTTTGAAAAAGTGCAGAAATATGACAACAGTAAGATCTGACAGACATATTTGGTAATTTCAATTTGGATGTAGCCAAAGTATACATAGCATACACCTATGTAAACCTTATGTGTTCGTGTGTGTTTGCATGCATGTGTGTATGCATGCATGTATGCTTGCATGCTAATGCTTGCATGCTAATGCTAGTACACTGGAAACTTGTTCACCATAGTGACATTTACTCATGAACACTTTCATGCATTCCATTGTCAAGATGCTAATTACACATTAATAACTCTCAACAACTTTTATTGTGCGCAACCTTAGACGTCTCAACAATTACCTTTGAGAATATATTCCATGAATTTGTCACTGGGATCGGTTGATAATCCTTCAATTCATTGTGAAGTCGCTCAAGTTTTTGAATGACTGACTTTTGATAGTCGTCATTTTGTAATTCACCGGCCTGAACTCGCGTCTCGTAAACACACACTGGCCCACAAACCGCCTTCTTTCTGGTGCCACCATCTGGTGCATGGTCGAAACTTGCTGTCAACAAACAAAGACACACCCTCTTCAATCACTGATAACTGATATGTGACCTGCCACAGCGGTATTAAGTCGCACAGGCCTATTATGCACATGAGCTATAAATAGCCGTCTACATCATGTGACCCACCACTCAGAACCAGGTATTAAGTCGCACAGGCCTATTATGCACATGAGCTAAAACTAGCTGTCTACGTCATGTGACCCACCACACAGAACCAGGTATTAAGTCGCACAGGCCTATTATGCACATGAGCTATAAATAGCTGTCTACGTCGTGTGACCCACCACACAGAACCAGGTATTAAGTCGCACAGGCCTATTATGCACATGAGCTAAAAATAGCTGTCTACGTCAAGTCTCATCAATTTTGTGATTTTGGTAGAAATGCATATCTTATGTTATAAGTGTGTAACTTATAATCTCCTTTTTCAATGTCCGGTTTATATTCCTTAACAAATAATAAAAATCTAATAAAGTGTTAAGTGTATGGTTGTTATTGGCACTGGTATTTCATAGTTCCTTTATTAGAACGGTCTCTGTTGGATCTGGTTTCTACAGGAGGTGAAGCCCCTGGCCCATGAACATCTGCGGATCTTTGATAGACTGCTATATTAGTAGCATGTCTAATACCATAACATGCAGTGATTCTTCTTGACAGTTATATGTTATCAGCTGCACAATGAACAAAGGAATTAGTATATATGCCAAACAGTATTATCATGCCTTCACGTTGCCGAATTAGTTAGTATTGTGTAATGCGAGAGACAGTGCGCCTACATGATGTATTTTCTATGATATGGTGACATTTGTATTGATGACCGCCATCATTAAAAATGGCAGAACTGAATGTCCCACAATTTCAAATTAAAAAAATACACACATGCATGCACGCATGCACACCCACACACATGCACGCACACACACACACTCACACACACACATATGCTAGCACATTTATTGTTAAATGATGTGTAGATTTTTCTCTAAGTTATTCTGATGATATAACCAACACTGTGATGAGGCAGATCTCCGTTGGTTACTGACACTGTCTGGACTGTCACTGATGGACCAAGGGTTCCTGCAGCATGTCACATCAAACAGGATCAGTTTGGATTGTACGGTCACTGTCACTTGTAAAGATGTTTATTTCAGTGATTACTGTTGATATTGATTCCACATTCAGATAGCTCATATTGGTGGTAGCAGGCTTGCACTGTTTGAGTTTTGATTTTCACTGTGGCTGGCTCAAGATCGAGTCATTTCTGATGATCGAGACAGTGTTGAATTTAATTTATTCTTGTGTGATTTTGAAAGTTAAACTAAATAGGTTGGTGGTTCATGTAAAAACAGTCCTTCATTACATTTCTCTACAGGCATTGTGTAATTCTATATAATTATTATTATATAATAATCTCTTGATTTCTGTGTCGATCTGCAGAACTTTAGCATACTGACGGTTTGTGTGAAGTTCCACTAAGACTGAGTGAGTGTACCATTGTACAAAATATGTAACACATTGACCAAATGCCAAAGCCTAGGCAAAGACCAAACACTTCTTCTAGCCATCCAGATCCCAGCATAGCCCCGGGCCAGATGGTTTATTTGTAATGAAGTCATTATACTTTTTTATAGTGAACATGTTTTTTTATTAATTGTTCTGTAATATATCATGTGTGATATTCGCAGCGTTTGTTTTAAGCATGCAAAATAATTCAATCGGTTACATGACAACCGTGCAGTCAAACTGGAAGCATACTTTCTTGAAAATGCAAAAAAAATGGTTAATCAAGGACGTGTAACCGGAAATGTTTTCATTATCGCCCACCAACGTTATAATGTTATCTTGCTGTGGTGAATACAAAACTCGAGAAGGAGTTTTCAATTTATAATGCAGTGTTTGGTTATACCTTGTCTTGTAGCTTTGGAACAACCTAGCCATAACCTGTTCAAAACAGCTCCTCCCCCGGCCCCTGGCCAGAGTCGAGCCGTCAAAGTCACTGCCATGTGCCCTCCAAAACTAACAGGCAAGATGTAAACAAGGCGACGTCACAGTTATCGAGGGCTCACTCCGTGAATTACACTTCTAGCAACGGAGGGGGTGCACTTACAGATATAATTAATTGTGCCACGGTGTGTGCGTATTTATTTCCATCCTACAGAATATTTCACTAAACAGTGAAATAAAGGCTTGACCCCTATATCAAGGCCGAGGCATGGTATTCCTATTTTAAAAACGAAATTACGTATGGTATATTTTTACTCTGGTACATGTATATATTATAGGCCGGCCGAGAGATCGGGTCAGCCAATGCACAATGGGACCGTACAATATAATTTATGTATTCAGCTAGAACCTTCTTGACTGGTTGCGAAAACGTTTGGACGGAACGCGTGCGTGCGTGCGTGCGTGCGTGCGTGCGTGCGTGCGTGAACGGAGATTGCGTCTCGAGGCAAGGCGGGTCTATGCGCGTTCATGTGGACACATATATGTCAATAATAAAAATAAAATGGTAGGGTTTGTCTTGCTCATTTTAGAAGAAGACGGTGAAGTAGCCCGATCACAGGAACGGTAACGTTCTGGGTTCACCTTTGGATTTTGCGGAGATAATATATACTTTAACTACCGTGTAGGCCTACTGTATACAGCTCTGAATATACTCATTTGGTGGCCAAAAAGAAGTGCAATATTGTTGGTGAGTTGAAAGACAATTTCTGATTTCGTGGCCAAAAAGAAACATCCATGGTGTACTGGAGGAGTTAGATTTGTAGACGAAACAATTCAAAAGCGTAATTTTCTTAGACTAAGAATATATATATATATATATATATATATGATATATGTATTCACATAATTAGTTAAACATACTGAAACTGCTGAGTAACGCAGGAGATTCTCTGGAAAATTCCACTGCATTTATTATGAAGGTGTGTATGCAGCTGCCTTTGTGACCAACTGGACAATGCACCAAAACACAAATATTTTGGTCGCAGGGATGAATCCCACATGATCTTATTTTTACATTTTTATGTGTGGGCCGGTAATTTTAATTGTTAATACTCAATAAGTTATATTATATATATATATATATATATATATACCTTTATTAATTGTTCCGCATTCTAGAGCTCTTCTTAGCTGCATGCTAGTGTCTATTTATGTCATCACATCCAATGCCTCTGTATACAGTGTGACGCCAAGCAGTGTGATTTTCTGCCGCTGCCTCCCAGTCTTCAGAGCTGATGTTGCAGGCCTTCAGGTCGCGCTTACAGACGTCCTTCAATTTGAGGGCTACATGGGCGTCCCACTGGTTTCGCTCAGTAGCTCATAGAGGATGACTTTCGGCAAACGGCGATCACCCATGCCAGGCCCAGCCAGCGGAGACGTTTCTGCAGTGAGTACATGCTGGGGAACCTAGCACGGTCCAGTATGTCGCTGTAAGCTAGGGACACGGTCCTGCCAGGTGATACTGAAGATGCGATTGAGGCACCGCATGTGGAAGGTGTTGAGGTGGCACTCCTGGCGCATGTAGGTGGTCCACGATTCGCTGCAGTAGAGGTGGGCCGGTGCTCAGCATACAGGCCTGGTAAAGTCTCATATTGGTGTTCTCAGTGAGCATCTTGTTTTCCCGTACTCGTTTGGTCAGCTTGGCCATAGCGACAGCGGCTTTTGAACTTGTTAACATACAAAATTAATTATCAATGCCAAATCCTTTTAGCAGAAATGGTTCATCACCAGCTAGAATGCATTAGGTATACTTTATTAAAGTAAAGATTAAGTTCCACATCTAGCTTGCTTGTATGAAAGCTACATTCAGGGGTTTTCCATTTGGTATACAACACACATGCCCAAATTACCGGTTTCTTCTATGTCTGACATCTGAGATTTTTTGGTATATTAAAATGGCATAATAAAACAAACAAACAATTTTTGGAAAGGAGTAAATATGAAGTTGTAAACTTATAAATAATAATGTTCGTGGGCGTATAATCCGTTCGTGTTTTTGGCAGGTTGACATGTACGACCCCACACACAATCTGTAACACTACAAGTATAATATATTATGTAACCCTGGCGGAATTGTTTCGTGCAAGCGGTTGCATAGGCTATTGTTATGTCAGTCGCCAGACGGGGGGGGGGTAGCTGGAGCCACACCCGGTCGCAGTTTGCTTGGGATCATGGACGTGCGCACGTACAGTTCTCTCGGCTCCGTATTACGAGTATATATATAAGATACAATATACACGGCCTGGTGAGTTATTTTTCCATGTTCATATGTTATATAAAATAGTGATATTATTAGAATAATGCGTAACTTCAATTATTTCTTGTTGCCCCATTAACCGTCACTTCGGACATGACAGCTATAGTATGACGAGTGTAGTAGTGTTGTGTTGTATAATATTAAATTGTGTGTACAGACGATTTACATATCTAGCAAACATTTTAACTAATTATTGCGATATATACGTATATCATGTTGACGTTGATAATGTGATAGATACTAGTTAAAAGAAGTACTTAGCTAAAACAAGTTTCTCCGACTCTTTGTAAAAGTTCAGACAAGTATTATTACATGCGGTTTAACACGTGAAATATTAGAACAGCCGACGAAACTTGGTAATATAGCTTACTGAACATTCTTCAGGATAGTTCGTTTTCAAATTGGAAACTTTCATTTTTCATATCCAAGAATCATGTTAAATTACCTGGTAGAGGCTTTCGTTGACAACAGAGACGAGGGCAATTACGAACTGCCTCACGTGTACGATGACGTCATTCAGCGTCATAGGTACTGATGAAGTCGGCGTGACACGTCAACGAAAGCCTCTACCAGGTAATTTAACATGATTCTTGGATATGAAAAATGAAAGTTTCCAATTTGGTAATATAGCGTTGGTTGCTTGACTGCACTGTTGCGATGTTGTAGTCGCAACTAGCACGCTGTCTCACTGTCTCCCTGTCCCTATCTATCTCTATCTGTCTGTTTTTCACCCCATCTCCATTTCTCCAACTCCCTCACTCTCAGCGTATCTCTCTCCCTCCTCCGTCCTTTGTGTTTGTCTGTTAGAATGTCAGTCTATAAGTCTGTTAGGCAGTACTTCTGTCCGCCTATCTGTCTGCTTGCCTGCCTGCATGTCTGCCGACCTGTCTGCCCGGCTGCCTTTCGGCCTGCCTCCCAGCTTCTCTGCCTGTATGTTTCTCTGACTGTCTGCCTCTGTGCGTGTCCATTTGTTTGTATGTCTGTTTGCCTGTCTTGTCTGTCTGCCTGCCTGCTTGTCGGTATGCCTGCCTGTCTGTATGCATGTATGTATGCTGCCTGCCTGCTTGCCTGCTGGCTGTATATTTATCTGCCTATCTCTGCCTCAGTTTTTGCCCATGTCTGTGTCTCTGCCTCTCTGTATATCTTCTCTCTCCTGTTTGCCAATCTACCTGGATGCATGTCTGTCTGTCCATCTGTCCATCTGTCCGCCTGCCTGCTAGCTGTATGTTTATCTACCAATCTCTGATTCAGTCTCTGCATCTCTGTAACTCCTCTCTCTCTCTCTCTCTCTCTCTCTCTCTCTCTCTCTCTCTCTCTCTCTCTCTCTCTCTCTCTCTCTCTCTCTCTCTCTCTCTCTCTCTCTCTCTCTCTCTCTCTCTCTTGGCACCTATATGTTAATACTAGTAAAACAAAGGTTATTATGTTCTCTCGTGGAAGGGTCAGACAGATCTCACTCATACTTCTTGTTTGGACATAAGTAATAAAAAATAACTTATAGCTGCATCTATTTGGGAACCAGTCTAAACTGTAACGGACTGTTTAAAAAGCCTTAACAAAACAAGTTAACCAAGCTAGACGTGCAATGTGCAACCTCACAACTAAAGCAAGGAAGCTAGATGTACCACTAGACATAAAGTGTGAATTGTTTGACCAGCTTGTGATGCCAATTCTGCTATATAGTAGTGGAATTCTTGAAAAGTCTACTAAAACTTAACAGGAACACTGTAAATTGTATGGTATATGGAGAATTTGGCAGGAAAAGTGTGACAACAATTATAGAAAAGAGAATGATAAACTTTTGCGTATATTTAATTGAAGGCAAAGAAAGCAAGATATCTAGTATTATATGTTTAGGCTGATGAAAAACCTACACGACACAGGTAATTTTAAATAAAAATGGATTTATAAAATCAAGAGTGTCATTGATGGGTGTGGACTATCTAACATGTGGCATGATCATGGAAAAGTAAATATAAAATGGTTGAAGAATGCCCTAGAATTTAAATGAAAGACATAAACAGATAAACATAGCACAATGAAATCATGTAAATAGGTTGTGTTCAAATTACAGAATTTTTTTAAACGAAGTAGTGCTCGAGAATATTTAATCTACTTGAGTCCATCTGACATAATCAACTGATGTAAATGTCGCTGTGGAAATCACAAATTACTTACTTCTGTTGGTCAATATCTCCCTGAAAATGATCAGAGGCTCTGCAATTTATGCAACAATGGAAACCTCAGTGATGAATATCATTATGTACTTGTATGTCCATCACTAACAGAAGAAAGATAAAAATACTTAAACAAATACTTTAGAATCAGACCTAATACTTTGAATATGTACCAGGTTGTTTAATGTACATAATGTGAAACAGTTGACAGATCTTTCCACATTTATTAATGTAACCATAACAAAGTTTATCTATTTAACAAATTCCCTGTCAAAACTGTGAATTGCGTAGAAGAAACAGTGTAGCTTATTGTTAATTTACTAGTCATATAAGTACATGTAAATCAGTTGATATTGTGCAATACATGTATAATACGTGGTTTATCTTATTTTTACATTATTTGGTTTGCACTACTGATTATAAAATTATCGAAAACACTTAATACAGTAAGGTCACTGAATGTTTTATGCATGTGTGTTGTTTATGTTTTACATACTGTAAATATGATTTATATAATAGAACTCTATATGTTCTTAAGAATACAATATGTTCTATTAAAATGTACTTTAGAGAGAAAAAATATCTCATTCTCCGCAAAGGGTCGTTGGGAAGTAAAACTCATTGTCATTGTTACTCTCCGTCCACGTATTTTCCCCTACTCTCCCGTCCCTTCCAGTCCCATCCCCTCCTCTCCCTTTCCGTCTCTCTCCCCACTCTACCCCTCCAACCTTATCTTCGTGTCACTCTCCCTGTTTCCCATCTCTGTCTGTCCCATTCTCTTTCCCTCGTTCCCACCCCTAGTGCATGTCTTGGTCTTCTCTCTCTCTCTCTCTCTCTCACTCTCTCTCTCTCCCAGGAGGGCACTTTTTGCCCTCCTGTGAGAGAGAGAGGAAGGAGATGGCAATGCAGGTTCTTTCATAAGTCACCTGCACAACGTGACATCGTTCTACTACCTTAGCAGATAACATAAAGGGTGGTCTGATAAGTTTGCTTACGTATGCCTCTCCCGAGGATGTAGAAAGTTGACTGATATATACAGTGGACAGTTTCAGAAGCTATGTCAGTCACGCAGGATCACCCAGAATAGGGTGATGACGAACAAGGATGAGCGCTGTTTTGTGGACTTAACCTTCTACGAGTGCACCACTAGTTAGTATAATCTGCTTGATGTGGATCTTAAAAACACGTATTCAACATTTTAATCAGACGCTGTTAAACGGATATTGAGCCAGGTCATAAATGAATAGTAATATATGGACTTGAGTTATACACTTGAAAGTGGATACATCTATAGCATTATTATATTCGTAGCATATATATATATATATATAGCTGCATCGATTCGTTATTTACAAGTTTTGTCAATCTTATTAAAAAACAACACATGTTCATGTTTGTAAATATTTAATAAATATAGTTATACATGTAGTAAGGCAATTGATAGTGTTCTGCATATACACTCGTCACATCACAAACACACACTTTTGGTGACGTGTCTATCCCCTCACTAACTTTCCTCCCAAGGATTCACCGTATTGCCCAAGGGGATTACTGGAGTCCAAACACCAATACCATTTCTGAAATGGGGGATTGCTGTGAATGCTCGTCAAGCCTTTTCAATTTAACATAATCCATGTACTGGATCATCGCGCGTATGAGTTCCCGTCATTTTTTGTTGTGCTTCTAAATGTTGATATAATAGAAGCGGTGGTTTTATGTTGGAATGCTCTTGAAATATATCTGGGGTTTTAATATTTCTAGTGTATGTACCAGTAGCTGGTTTTCCACTGAAATGTTTATTTGGGATAAACTTTTGAAATATTACGATTCGTTACGTAAGACGGGTGCAGAAACTCCCACACTCGTGTAGCGCTTCGTCACGTTTGCCCACATACCTATTTTATAGATGGCCCCTTATGTAATGTACACGTATCTAAATGTGATTTTCGGAAGAGTATCCAAATGTAATTTACTTTCACAAGTTCGTTGTATGAAATATGTTTGAATGAGTTGTTATTTCAACCGTGCCTGCCAGTTGAAAATAAAATTTGAATTCTTCCAATATGTAATGCAAATTTGGTTTTCTGTTACAGGAGCAGGCCGGCGGATTAATATAACACAATGTTGTTTATATGTTTACTCAGATAATGTTGTAACAAGTATATGTATTGTATTATTTTTCTGTCAAATGATACAAACATACGATATTATCTCTTGTAAAACAATATATTTGTGACTGAATGCTGTTAGAGTATTGTGTTGTGAATGCAGACATACTATGTCATTTGTTTGTTTAAAAACTGTTGAACTGTGTTATGAAAATAGTGTTTCAGTGTTGTGTGTGGCAGGTTCGATCCCTGCTGGTTTTCAATATCGATACACTACTGGTTGTGCACACATACTTATTCCATTCAATAACTTCAGCCGTTTACAATAACTCCACCTAAACTAAATTAATTCCACTTAAACAACTATTGGGAATAGCACAGCAAATTAGCATGCCACATATAACATGGCAATGGCAGCTAGGTAGCAAGAAACTTTAGAAGGTTAAGCAATGACTCAGTCATGGAAACAAGAGTGGAAGACAAATAACATAAGTTAGATAAAAAATGTAGGAATTTGTACATAAACAGAATTTTAAATTCACAGAGAAAACCCATCATAAAGGGAGTATTTCAACCTGAAGAGGGCATGAATACAACACTTCACCCCCAACATCACACATTTGTATATGTCATAGCATACCAACGTGTGATGCAAATGTTGTCTATGTGCTATGCAGTAAAAAGATGGCTGGGGGAAAGGAGTCAATTTGCATGGTTTCTACAGGAAGACGGCAGTAGGCGACCACATGCAAATGTTCGGCAACTGCAACTGTCCTCTAGTATGAGAGACTATACTGCTGATATATATATCCTTGACAAACACCCCAGAAGATATATATATATATATATTAAACACTCGTATAATTTCAAAAGACAATCCAGTGTTTTGAAATTAAGAAGAATTAATTAATTACGGAAGCTCTCCAAAAACCTCCAAGTTCCAAATGTATAAAAGTACATTTTGAATGAATGAGAGTCACCTAATGTTAAAGTTAAACGGGGGCACATTCAAAGGGTCTAGGGGCACGCTACTCTAGCACTGGGACAGCGCGGCCAAATTCTAGGGGCACGTGTCCCCACACCCCCTGGATCCGCCTATGTTGTTGGCTATGACAAGGTTTGCGTTTCTAGAATCTGTTTCGTGTAAATACGTTTTAGGAGCAGAGTGTTTAGAAATTGATAGGTGAGTTTTTTCAACTTAACCGTAGTGTTTTGAATTTGGGCAGGTGACAGTTTTGAAATTAATTTGAAAACACTAATGTTTTCAACTATGCATATACGTCACTTGCTATAGTGTTTTCCAGGGTGAGTGTTTTGAAATTGCTACGCCGGTGAGACGGGCTGAGACGAGAGTAATCCCGTGCCAGAAGTAGACATGTGCCGTAATGCGAACGCGTGCGAGGGCGCAGTGACAATGAACACCTTGTCATGGCCCTCGGTGTCGGACCACAGTGACATGGATTACATTAAGTGTGTTGCCGTGCCAAACATATTCCGTAATTTCAGTTTATGTGGGTTTTCTTGATATTGTTTTTTATTCGTTTTTTTTTGCAAATTAATAATTGTATATGTGACACTTTTAGGCAAGCAACCGGCATATTTATAATAAAGATGTTGCTTACTAGGCCTATTGTAAGAAAGCCTATCCAACTTTGATCGTTTAGTTCTGATTTACTTTCTGTTTCTAAAATGAACACGAACATTGTAACTAGGACTCGCTGTTGCTCCGTCGACTCTTCGAAATTGTTCTGTCTTAGTGTTAGATCACTTGAAAACATGCGATTCCGTCGTCATTTGAAAACTTACATTAACAACCGTGCATGCCCACCTTAGCTGCCTGGGCCCGAGGTTATAAAGCGCACCGAGCACCGAGTACGGCTTTATAACCTCGGGCCCTGGCGTATCCATCAGATATGTTAACTTTATTACTACTGATCGATTTTGAGATTAACCAACCCTTTTGTTTTGGTGCACCTTTTACCTGGGTTTCCAATGTTTTGGGGTCAAACGAAGTTACCTTATTATCAATTTACTAGAACCATTGGTAACTGATTTGGTGCTAAGTATTTTGGATGTCACGCTTTGTTTTCCACGAGAACTTGCATGGTCCCTATTTTATGCTGCCTTCTCTTGTAGTATATCTTCTGATCATGTAAGCTTCTTGCTTATCAGTGCATGTACGCTGTATTTTCTTGTTTGTCGACACACGCTGTTTTTTGTATGTCCGTGTGAGCGCGCGTTGTCGATAGTATTAATCAGTGTATGCACAAACATACATGTGTGTACAGTTGAATGTACGTTAACGGTTAATAGGTTACAGTGCCCCCCCCCCTGGATAAAACGGTGGGCTATGTGGTATGGATGGTCTACGCGAGCGCCTCAGACGCGAAGTGTTGCTAGGGGGGTCCGGGGGCAGCTCCCCGGATATATTTTTTTAATAGCTTAACAACGGTGCATTCTGAGGTATGTGTTAACCTTTACTCTTGAATGTAGAGGTTAAGATATAAAACAACAAGACGCTACTTTGATTGATAAACGGCAGTACTCAAGATTTGTTCATCTTGTTGAGGTATGGTTTCCACTTTACCACTGGTACTCAGTAGAGGTGTGGTTTCCACGTGACCACTGGTACTTGGTTGTGGTGATGTTTTTCTTGCCCTAACCCTAGACTTTGTTAACATGCTGACAGAGTCAATGAAAGGTAAGTTCTTATATAGCGCAGTAGCCAGTCATAAGGACTGCTCAACTCGCTTTATTCTTAACTCCCTGGCAGACCTGTTCAGTCGAATACCATCTTGACTTCAAATCTCTACAAAGCAGATTCAGGGGTGTTTACAAACTAAAACATGATGTAAGAATATATTACGTAGTCGTTATAATATTACGTTACATATGCTAACACAACTACACATTTAGATTAATATGTAGGCAATGTATAACATTAAGATGTGTATATGCATGTATTTAAAAGGACAATAAATTACGAAAAAGCCTGATTAAAGAGAAAGGTTTTCAGGTCTCACCTAAAACGTCCAGAATCACGTTGGCTTCTTAGCTCTAGTGGAAGAGAGTTCCAGAGGGTGGGACCTGCACAAGAAAATGCGCGTCGGCCGTACCGTCCCAGGTTAACCCTAGAAACAACCATAAGAAACTTAGCCGAGCGAAGAGTATGACAGGGAACATATGCAGATATACGGTCAGCAAGGTACTGTGGAGTGTTTATATCAAGGTCAACAGTTTAAATTGAATTCGCTGCGCCACAGGTAGCCAATGCAGCTCTCGTAGTGCTGGCGTCATGCTGTGTTGGTCACGCAGACGTAAGCAGAGGACGACACACGCAGCTGATCGCTGGACCATCTCTAGTCGGTGCAACAAGGTTCCAGTAATGCCGTACAGGGCCGCGTTTCTGAAGTTGAGTCGCGACGTGACTAGCGCGTATACAAGCGACTTGCACGCTGAAAGCGGGAGAGATGATCGTATTCGCGCTATGCCACATAGTTGTGCGTAGGAAGCCCGACAGATACGGCTAATGTGTGCGGCCATCGACATCGTGGAGTCGAGCTGTACTCCAAGATTGCATATGTTGGCGGAAGTGCTGACGTTGCAACCGCATATGTCGATAGGAAGAGACGGTGGCTGTGGAACACGGTTGTTTGGTGCTGCAAACAGTATCGCCTCTATCTTCGCCTCGTTCAAAAGCAGGTAGCGCGACGCTAGCCATGCTTTCGCGTCAGTCACACAACGGGATATCCGGTCGGCGGCGGACGCAGAATCATTTCGCGGAAAATCGACATAGAATTGGGTGTCGTCAGCTTAGACGTGGTAGTGAACACCGTGCTTCTCGAATACGTCGGAAAGATCAGCACAGTATATAGAAAATAGAATACAAAATATACACGGAGCTTATAACGGTGCAGCCACATGCAGACGCGACCAATAGAAAAAAGACATCTCTGGGAAGCATCCAGTGGTATCATCTGAAGACACTAATCACCACTTTTAAATGATAATACTATGAATAATAGTATGGTAAATTGGTGGTTTATGTTCCAACGATTATATTTTATTTGTTGGTAGCATGCTATGCAATTAATTAGTCATTTCTGGAATGCCACAAAACTATGTTTCTAATAATCGCAAGAACGTTTCTGAAATTGTGTCATTTTTTTTATAAAACTGTATAAGTTGTTTAGTATATCCAATTTCTGTGCAAACATTCCATTGTCTAGCCCAAATTATTAACAACCCGTTAGTATACTCGGTTTTTGGCAATAGGCGTCTTTTATGAGATGTGAACTTCGGTGAATTATATTCGTAAGTACTTCACTCAAATCAGCTTTCCCAAAAGTTTGTTTGCATAACTTTGTCGGAATATGTATTATATATTTAGCACAAAGATATCTTACGAATCACATTCCTTATTTTGCTTAAAAAACAGCATAGAACATTAGTTGAATAGACTTGTGGGCACTTGTGTCGAATCCGGACGCACCTCGATCTCGCCGTTATAAATTGAGTTTTGCCTAACGTTGATACCTCAGTGGGATAGTTCCATCATTCAACATTATCATAGGCATATTTACCTTTAAGAATATTGCGTCTTACGCCCATTGGGGGCGTAAATAGCGCCCAGGTTTGTATCAACATACGCTGATTTGCACTTGTGTCGAATCCGGAAGCACCTCGATCTCGCCGTTATAAATTGAGTTTTGCCTAACGTTGATACCTCAGTGGGATAGTTCCATCATTCAACATTATCATAGGCATATTTACCTTTAAGAATATTGCGTCTTACGCCCATTGGGGGCGTAAATAGCGCCCAGGTTTGTATCAACATACGCTGATATATCTCTATTTACGCGCGCTGTGCGTTAACGCACGGTCGCAGCGGCGCAGACTAGCGCATACCGGGTCGCTATTTGTGCTTCAACAGGGTCCGGATTCGATACAAGTGCCGACTAGTGAATAGGGTGCACGGTTTTTATTTAGGCTTCAAAGGGGTCTGGATTCGACACAGATGCCGACTAGTGGCGTAGTGCCATCAGCCTGCACGGTTTTTACTCCCACCATCATCATAAACCAAAACGCAGTTACCATTTGGACACCATGTTACATAAATGTCTAGATTTCTAATATGTCGAAACTCCGCAAGGTGTCACAATTGGAGACACCGGGGAACCCGCGGGAGTATTCCGTGATTGGACAACTGATAAGTGATGTCATTCACATTGTCCAATGGAGTTAATTCCAAGAGGTAAATTCTAACCGGCCCTGAGCGACGGTAAGATAACTATACGATGTTGCTACAAATATGCTATTTTGCAGGAATGTAAGTGACTTTGTGGTGTAATTTCGCGCCGCTCGCCGACACTGAATATATCGCGAAAGAACGAAACAAATGGACGTACGAAATAGCTACGAGGCGGCAATTTCGGCAATTTATTTTGGGCGAGGCGATCGCCTCGCTAGTCATATACCAGGGGAAACACTGGGTTACTTAAAGCATTATGTGGGGTATGCGCATTAGATTTTTCACATGTGCGTCGTCTGTTGGCATTAAAACCATGACACTAGTAAATTCTTTACTTCGCGACATCCGCTGGCGTTTGTTGTTCGACTCGCTGTGTTTACCACATTGATTGATGAGAAATTGTGAATATTAAATCGTTGTGTCTTCGGAGTATATGTTGGGTTATTTAAAAAGGGTGAACACATTCTGGCTAGACAACCTATTCCCTTGACGGCAAGGTGTTTAAGACAGGACGCAGTGAATCTTGAAGTAGCGCCAACGTGACTGTAAGACAATTTATAACATCTGCGTCGGTGATCATATTAATAAACTGACGGAGAAGACTGGACACAGGTATTATTTATGTATGAATGTGTATCGACATGCTTTTGGCAAACCGTATGCTTTGTTCCAGGGGCTGCTTGGTGCCTTGACTGTGCGGAACTGCAGCACAGAGCAAACATATGATATCAAGACAGTAAGTCAGCACAAACTTCTGCAAAAAACACGACTGTACATCTACACATATAGTGTACTTATACAATATTATGCGAAGTGATTCACACGTAGTTAGGCTTACTTGTTACAGATATGAGAGCATAACAGAATGACGCATGAATTATTCAATTACATCTTCACATGTTGGCTACTTTGGAACGATGGACGGTCGTCATTACCAAGGATTGGTAATAATATTGGCGAGGAAGATTCGAAGATAATTATATTTGTGTGGCACCCGATTATAAAAATGAAATTTGTTGAGTTAAGAAGAAAATATTTGCTGGTGAAGATGATAATGCCATAGCGTAACACGCAAAACAGCGATAGTATGACCACGACACATACTTAATACAGTTTCGACGATATGTGGAAATCAGTCGGCTCAGTTGAAGAGACGAATAATGGCGATGACGACAAATACGAAAATCTAGTCCAATCTAGCATACAAATATTGCAGTCTGAGAAGATCTTCACACTAGATATAAAATACTATAGTAATAGTTTTAATACTGATGTGGTTTCTAGAGACTGGTGGTGATGGACAAGAAGCTACACGAAAAACAAGCCGTGTTCAAAAATGTTCCTATTAACCATCGCCATGACAGATGAGTTCCAGAAACTTCCATGTTCTGCTTATCAACTCCGGCAAAACAGTCAACAGCAGACACGGATGCCTACAAGACAGTCAATAGCAGACACGGATGCCTACAAGACAGTCAACAGCAGACACGGATGCCTACAAGACAGTCAACAGCAGACACGGATGCCTACAAGACAGTCAACAGCATACACGGATGCCTACAAGACAGGCAGCAGCAGGCACGGATGCCTACAAGACAGGCAACAGCAGACACGGATGCCTACAAGACAGTCAACAGCATACACGGATGCCTACAAGACAGTCAACAGCAGACACGGATGCCTACAAGACAGGCAACCGCAGACACGGATGCCTACAAGACAGGCAACAGCAGACACGGATGCCTACAAGACAGTCAACAGCATACACGGATGCCTACAAGACAGGCAGCAGCAGACACGGATGCCTACAAGACAGGCAACAGCAGACACGGATGCCTACAAGACAGTCAACAGCATACACGGATGCCTACAAGACAGTCAACAGCAGACACGGATGCCTACAAGACAGGCAACCGCAGACACGGATGCCTACAAGACAGGCAACAGCAGACACGGATGCCTACAAGACAGGCAACAGCAGACACGGATGCCTACAAGACAGGCAACAGCAGACACGGATGCCTACAAGACAGGCAAAAGCAGACACAGATGCCTATAAGACGGGCAACAGCAGACACGGATGCCTACAAGACAGTCAACAGCAGACACGGATGCCTACAAGACAGTCAACAGCAGACACGGATGCCTACAAGACAGTCACCAGCAGACACGGATGCCTACAAGATGGTCAACAGCAGACACGGATGCCTACAAGACGGTCAACAGCAGACACGGATGCCTACAAGACGGTCAACAGCAGACACGGATGCCTACAAGACGGGCAACAGCAGACACGAATGCCTACAAGACGGTCAACAGCAGACACGGATGCCTACAAGATAGTCAACAGCAGACACGGATGCCTACAAGACAATCAACAGCAGACACGGATGCCTACAAGACAATCAACAGCAGACACGGATGTCTACAAGACAGTCAACGGCAGACACGGATGCCTACAAGACAGTCAACAGCAGACACGGATGCCTACAAGACAGTCAACGGCAGACACGGATGCCTACAAGACGGTCAACAGCAGACACGGATGCCTACAAGACGGTCAACAGCAGACACGGATGCCTACAAGACGGTCAGCAGCAGACACGGATGCCTACAAGACGGTCAACAGCAGACACGGATGCCTACAAGACGGTCAACAGCAGACACGGATGCCTACAAGACAGTCAACAGCAGACACGGATGCCTTCAAGACAGTCAACGGCAGACACGGATGCCTACAAGACAGTCAACAGCAGAAACGGATGCCTACAAGACAGTCAACATCAGACACGGATGCTTACAAGACAGTCAACAGCAGACACGGATGCCTACAAGACAGTCAACAACAGACACGGCTGCCTGCAAGACAGTCAACAGCAGACACGGATGCCTACAAGACAGTCAACAGCAGACACGGATGCCTACAAGACAGTCAATAACAGACACGGATGCCTACAAGACAGTCAACAGCAGACACGGATGCCTACAAGACAGTCAACAGCAGACACGGATGCCTACAAGACAGTCAACAGCAGACACATAGGTAATAACACAATGATACACTCGGATACTGAAACATCACTCGAGCACAGTCACGATGTTAAATGAAAACAATGAATTGTAGTAAGCACTGATTTGTTTCAAATATCAACTGGAGTGTGGGTCATACTTACTTCATATACACATAAATTATAACATTCTAATTTAGGACTTGCATAATTAATGTGTTTGCTCTTGAGCAGCCTTCGAAGTTTGATGACTATGTAATGCTTTCTAGCCCTACATGTTGCATAACTTGGATGCGGGTCCAAGCAATACATCGTCTCTGTCGCACGACGTTGCCTTGAAGATGTACCGAGAGATGGTGGCGATCCGGCGTCTGGAGGCAGCTTCAAGCTACCTGTACAGAGAGAAGCTGATACGTGGATTCTGTCATCTTTATTCGGGGCAGGTGGGTACTGCGACGATTCGTGACTTGGATCCACCGTTTTAGCTCTGGGAAATATGTGTAGTGCTGTGTCCGGAGACCAGAAAAAGGTGGCTAGACGAAGGGAAAGTAACAGCTTGACCGAGTCGGATATTGTGGAATTACGAACTGCATTTATTACTTACAAAGCAAACAACAATCTGCTGCCAGTGAATATGCAGAAGTTTGTACACGTCCGTCCATATAATCAGACAGTCCTACTTTTAAACAAAACTGCATTTCAGTACTTACCATGTAACTCACATGACAAATGTTTAATGTCTAGAAACGTTTATTGTTTAAAAAAGAGAAAACGGAAAACAAATGGTAGAGCCTGCCTGCAACATGAATATGTACTTACTGTGCGAGATATATTGATTTGCATACATTATACTACAGAATGTATAATATAATGAAGACGTAGTTAACGTGTTATATTATTTTATTATTATTATAAACGCTCCGTATAAATTAATAAATTGTTACACCTGAACACGAATGTAGGTACTTCCCGAACTTTACAATTATGTAACATCAGCCACCATTGGATTACACATAACTGATTACAGGAGGCGGTTGTTGTCGGCATAATCAATGCAATCCGGCCGGCGGATGGCATTATTACATTATACCGGGCCCACGGTTGGACGTATTTGCGCAGTTCATCGGCAGTTGGCGTGTTGGCCGAACTCACAAAAATGCAATGTAGTATTCATTATAGTTAGAAGTTAACATTTTAGATGTTAGCGTTACTGCCAAAGCAATCATACTATTTTGGAACCACAGTTGTATATTATATATAGATATATAGATATATATATATATATATATATATAATGTTATCGTGTTAGTGCCGTGCATTCTGTTTTTGTCACATACACTCGCGTCTTTTGAACGGCATTATTACATGGCATTTTTGTGTAATGAACGCACGGTGGTGTAACCCTCATGTCACACAAACGGCGCATTTTGAGCGCGAAACGCGTGTAACAGTCTACGCTAAATGTTATAGGTCCACCGCGTCCCAGAAATTACCAATCGTGAAGAGTCAAATATCTTCACAAATAGAACCCCGCGTCATCATTTCGTAGTTCATGCTTGGTGTCTTCAACTGAAAGCTTTCGTTGCGCATGGAAAATATCTGGTTTTACTCCTTTCCGGGTCGTCCATTTAATACATTGAAATGTCTTGGATAAATATGTAGATTGATGATTGGATACAATTGCTTATATCGATATATCATTCCTATGCGCAGCATATCATAAAGAACTGTCAACTAATGAATAGAATAAAAGGATATAATAAAAGGACTAAAACTAGTTAGTTATTTTGGCCACATTAAAAGACATAATTCCTTAAAGAAAACAGTCCTAGAAGGCAAAGTGGATGGAAAGAGAGGAAGGGGAAGACCAAGGAGAAGATGGGAGCAGGACATCAGCGACTGGTTGGAAAACGACATCGTGAGAGCAGGGAGACGAACGGCAGACAGAGCAGCGTATCGTGGGATCATCTGGACAGCTACATCTCGCAGAGATATGCTGAACTGAAGAAGAAGAATGCGCAGCTATTCTGTGCATATAAACGTTGTAGACATATAGTTGTCTTCTTTTTAGTCTTATTTAATTGTAGATCATTAATTTTGTTTTTAGGCAAAAGGGTTGGTTGTTCCGAAGGCAAAGGAGGATCTATGCACATGTATGCGGATAATTTCTTTGGTGGGAATGGCATTGTGGGAGCTCAGGTACGTTGGTGCTCTGGCATGACATGTCTATATAGGCATGGGGCATCACAGAAGATAATACAAGACACCTCATATTATATGCACGTAGAAATGTAGATACAGCATATGTCCGTCAACATATATTTGCGTGATATGAATATTTTGTGCGGTTATGGACAAAACGCCATATCGATGAGACGTCCACAATAGTTACATTTTAAAAGGTAGCAACCATTTTGTAGCTGAATTTGGGTATGTGTTTTGCACTGTTTTAACATGGACGATTGGGTGAACACCTATCTTGTCGAATGTCCCGGCTTGCGTGGATAGCATGTGTCATACATGGAGATTGTCTGAATCGTCGTCACGTAAGGTCCAGCCGAAATTAGAACATAGGAACACCGTGTTTCTTGACTTTAATCTTGCACTTAAATAACGAGTTGATTTTAGCAATCTCCTACATAATACTTATGCAGCAGTTAAATGAAATATGTAGCTATATTACATGAAGCACTGTTGGGAAGGCTACACCAGCAACTGTTTGTCTTCAGAAAGTAGACGGCGAAGTGAAGAAAGAAATGGATGCAGCGACGAAAGTAGCGCAGATTGACCCACCGGTGGAAATTCAATCTCTTTACACAAACGTGTATAGCACGAATCTTCCTGGTAAGATGATTCGTGGGTCGGATGCGTTCACATATGGCGCTCCCAAATAGACACCTGTAATGCAGAAGGCATGGACATACGCCGAGATTCCGTTCTATTTGCAATTGTTTCCTTGCATGTTGTTTACAGCAGTATTTCTTAACCGTGTTTTAGCGACTGTTCTTATTTATTTTGATAGGAAGGTGGCTATTTCGTTATGGTTCTGCTCTACAAATCTGCATGTATATACCAGTGTAGCGTTTGCGGCGAGCGGTCGGCAGGGAAGCATACGGGCACACGTTCACTCACTCAGTCGTACTAATGATAAGTCAGGTTATACGTTTTCACAGTTTATTATATGCGGAAAACCCTACCAATACAAGATCTAATACACCATATACAGCTATGTCTGCTAAATACTACCCAGTTATAAATGTCACAACAATAGGTTCAGACGGCGGCGGTTATTACAGCAACCGAATTGTAACTGATATATTCTAAATGTTAGAACGATAGGTTCAGACTGCGGCGGCTTATATACAGCAACCGAATTATACTGGGTTCAGAACGATAAGTCAGACGGCGGCGGCTTATATACAGCAACCGAATTATAGGTGTCAGAACGATAAGTCAGACGGCGGCGGCTTATATACAGCAACCGAATTATAGGTGTCAGAACGATAAGTCAGACGGCGGCGGCTTATATACAGCAATTACATTGTATTATGTATTGCATGTGATAACTGCTACATAATGTCCAATATGTTGGTTGTTTTCGACAGCGATCTCTGTTTTTTATAACGTATTTTTGTTTTGTTGGGTTATACGAAACAAGGTTGTTAACTTTTTTCCAGTTAAATTGGTTGGTAATGATACATCACCATCATATCCTGTTCGTAATCTAGGTGTTATCTTTGACATTGATTTCAGCTTTAAGCAGAACATTTGTCAAGTATGTAAATCCTGTTTCTACCATATACGCGATTTCCGCAGAATTCGGCGTCATTTGTCTTTATCTACTGCTAAAACAATATCAGTATATCTAATTAGCAGTCGCTTTGACTACTTATCGGCAAACGTGCTTTTTCTGTAGCTGCACCCACAATCTGGAATCAACTCCCTATCTCTTTAAAATCATCTGAGACTATAAATACCTTCCATAAAAAAAATAGACTTATTTATTTGAAATAGCATTAATTCTCATCCTAACCTTCGGCGGTTCCTTGCTCTAATGACGACTCTTGTTCGTCCCTGTTAACGATTTTGCTCAATGATTCTTGTATGTTGCGCCTCTGAGCTCAGATTCCTGGGGATTTAGGCGCTATATAAGTTTATTATTATTTATGTGAGGCACTGATCTCGGCCTGTTTGAGTGGTGTTAGCCATATATTGGTTGTGTGTATATTGATGTATAGATTTAAATTGTTTTGTTTGGTTATTTATGTATGCAATTCGACATTATCATCTGCAATTTCTGCGTGATGTGTACTTGTATTATAGTGATTGCCGCCAAGAAATCTTCCACTGATCACCGACAGTAAATTGAAATTAAATGCAAATAAAACTGACTTGATCATTATTGGTACATCACTGCAGCGTAATAAACTTTGTGTTTCCCTATGCGTATTTTGAAACAACATATCATGCCAGCAACCTCGGTGAGCAGGAGTGTCATGTAATAAGCATTTATGTTAACTACTTCGACTTGTAACGAAGTAGTTTTATCTAAGGTAACGCTACTTTTTACTTCGTTACTTTAATTTACTTCCGCGATATATTTTCGTTACATTTTTTCTGAACTACGTTGCCTTATGGCGTTCAGCCCGTCAACAACATTTCATTAAACGTATTTAATTACAAAAAAATGAGAGCTACGGTAAACTATATTAACGCGGTAATAACTGTCACTTGTTTGTGTGAGTATTGTCAAATCTTTGGGAACCGTAAATGTGGTGCGAGGCATTGACATTGTTTGTTTTGCGCCGACATCAATCGAATCGTTTCCCTTAATTCTGCCAGTCGTGACTTCCGCGAATAGGCGGTTTCGGCGACTTGCAAAATGCAATTGAAATTCACACGTCTTGCATAATAACGGGATTTATATGCTTTAATGTGATGGCAGTGGAGACACGCGTAAAACTTGCGATCCATGTAGGGAAAGCAGAATGCCGCACACAAGCAATTACAGTCTTGTACTAGTAAACTATTATTGTCGGACTTTCATAAAATAAATTCAAATGTCATACTTTGGCGCTTGTAAATGAACCGGTAATGTCCTTGACATTCCCCACTTTATAAAGCTGGGTGGTGCAGAACATTCGGACCAATCGTAATTACTTGTTTTTCTGATTGGTCCGGTTGTCTAATATCCCCAGCAAACAGCCTCGTAGCCCATTCTGACCAATAATCTTTATGGACCACGTGGACCCCCATCTCGGCCCTTCTGAATAGATTAGTGAACTACATAGTCACCCACAAGGGCGTAAGAAACCGATTACGCCTCACGGATTTCTTTTGTAGCTACTCGTCAACCTCAAAGGGATACTCACTATACCAAACAGCGGTCGCAACGATGTCTTCTTCTTCCGATTAACCAACCAACTTCAACGTTGTTAAGATCATTGTTGGTATATTTGCAAGCGGATGCGTATCGGAATAGGTAGACAAGAGTTAGATAGGAGAAGATAGTTTGCAGTTGAAGAAATGGTTTTGTGGAGGGGTTGGACAGATGAAGGGAAATAATGAGATATGGATAGAGGGAGTGGGGAGGGAGGAAGTGCTGGTTTTGTTTATTGGGGACTGAAATTTGCAGCAACCCTAACCATACATGTAGGCTGTTATGCCCATTAAACATTGTATAGAACAAAGACTACGCAGTTGGTATTTTTGTGTGTTCCCGAGCAATTGCCAGTTATTACCATGATATCTCAGTATTTTAAATTTAGTATATTTTAGTATGTTTTTTTGGATGGTAACGTAACATTGGATGTGTTAACACAACCCTATTAATAAATCTAGACCCATAAAATAGACTTATCAGGTAACCTTTTTGTGTTATACACTTTTTTTCTGAGCGGGGACATTTAGATGTGTTCCTATAATGTTATACTTTCTGTCACAGAACTCCTAAACTTGAGCATTATACATCTGTGTGATGTTGAACATTCGTATTGCTTGCAATTTTACGCCAGTGCACTTATAGTTTGAATGGTCATATAATTATAATGTCTTGAAATATTTCAGAAGTTTTGCGAGTACAATGTTATATTCGTGCCTGCAACTCACTAGGACGTATACAGTGTATATGTGTGGTACCGTATATGTCATACATGTTTTCTGTTTCCAATTAAATTTTCTGATCGATATGTTTGGTAATAGGCGGCGACTAGTAAACAAGTCGACCTTGCATACAATGATTACACCGTTCAAACAAAGCACCTGCTCTGTGAAACAATACACGACTAACAAGCCAATTGTCGTGGCTTCCTCACGTCTTAACAAATCAAAGACAAACAACATGAAGAAATCTGCTCAATAAAGCATTTCAAGAGTAGACAGCCGATTACTGCCTCAACACATTCTCACAGCACACAAATCAAAGACAAACAACATGACAAGATCTGCTCAGTGAAGCAATGCAGGAGTGGCAAGCCAATTACAGTTTTACACTTTCTTAACGGACACAAATCAAAGATAGGGTTAACATAAAAAGATAACTAAGGGAGATTATGAAGCAAATTACAATGACACCTACCCTTTCTAACGTACATGTAATATTTTAAAGCTGATTCTTGTGTATTGTAATCATTAAATGGTTACGTAATTGTGACTCTAGAAATAACAACAATAGCATAAAATGATTTTCCAAAAAATATTCGAAATTGGGAAGACAACTACAGAAAACTTCAACTTGTGACAGCCTCAATGCTCAAACTTGGGCAACTATTGACCTCAAACTTGGACAACTATTGACCGTTCATGGTGTAAGCACTTGCGGTAAGGTAAAACTAAGATCACGACAAATCGTCAAAACATCATCATCATCATCATCCTTTTGGCGGCCACAGTCAACTTGCTGATTATTCTGCCGCTCTTTGGGGGTTGCGAGGAGGTAGAATTTGATTTTGCCAAGAGAAGAATATCTAGAGTGACAGACCTATGGAGAACATTCGATCGCTATAAAAGTTTTAAATTAATAATAAAATAAACCCAAATAAAAAAAAACCCAAACAAACGCAAATGAAATCAAATGTAAAACAATTAAATAAGTAATGAAATGAAAATTAAAATCCATACCCATATACCTAGTCTAACTATGTAATATCTAGTTTTGTGGCACCTTTGTTTTGAAAGTGTCAAGATCGTTCCTGTCTTTGATGGTATTGGGGAGGAAAGAATGTTGTCTGTACTTGGTTCTGCACTGGATCTGGCAGAGCTGCTGTGAGTGCCCTCTTCTTTGTCTGATCGGAGCAGGATGGAGTTTGGAGCGATCGACTACAGCTTGGTTCTTAATGATTTTATTTAACATGGTCAATCTTGCCACCTTTCTGCGGTACTGGAGGGAAGGCCATTTGAGTCTGTTGATCATTGTGGTGACACTAGATGTCTTCTGGTACGGGTTGACCACAAACCGAGCGGCTCTTCTCTGGATTGCCTTGATCTTGTCAATGTTGCGCTGTGTGTAAGGGTCCCAGACTGAGCAGGCATACTCCAGTATGGGACGAACAAAGGTCTTGTATGCTGTCTCCTTCAGCTGGGTGGCGCTGATCTTAATGTTGCGACGTAAGAAACCTAGGGTCTTGTTGGCTTTAGCACAGATGTTGTCAATGTGCTGGTCCCAGCAGATGTCTCGGGTGATGGTAACGCCGAGATACTTGGCAGATGTGACCGCTGCCAATGTACGGCCATGGAGTAGGTATTGGCACTCCGCTATGGTCCTCTTGCGGGTGACAGGGAGAGTCATACATTTCCCTGGGTGGAAAGTCATGTCCCATTGTTGTTCCCAGTTTTCCAGTCGGTGGAGGTCGAGTTGTAGCTGATGTTGGTCGTGGTCAGTGGAGGAGAGGCGATAGACAGCGGTGTCATCAGCAAATAGGCGTGTCCGCGAAGTGAGTTGTTCTGGGAGGTCATTGATGTAGGCCAGGAATAGTGCTGGGCCGACAACTGACCCCTGTGGTACACCTGAGCGCACACTGACGTAGCCTGATGTAGCATCGTTGACCACTATTGCTTGCCGCCGATTCCTGAGGAAAGCCCCGAGCCACTGGTTGACTTTGCCTTGGACTCCATAGTGGTGTAGCTTATGTAGTAGGAGACTGTGGTTAAGCAGGTCGAAGGCTTTCGCAAAGTCCATTATTATGATGTCGGCTTGGTGGCCTTGTTCCAAGTTCTCGCCGAGTTCTTCAGTGAAGTCCAGTAGTTGTGTTTCACAGGATCTTAATTTGCGGAAGCCGTGTTGTTCTGGCCTGAGGATCCCATTGCTTTCGAGGTGATTCATCAGAGCGCTGACGATGACATGTTCTAGGATCTTGCATGGAACGCTTGTGATGGATACGGGACGGTAGTTTGCTGGATTATAGTGCTCGCCTTTCTTAAAAACGGGCGTTATGTTGGCTTCTCTCCAGTCCAATAGGACTTCGCCTGTGCTGATAGAGGACTGGAAGATAGTAGTCAAAATCGGGGCCGCTTCAGTTGCCAGTTCTCTGAGTACCCGTGGACTGATGTGGTCCGGGCCATAGGCCTTGTAGGGATCTAGTTTGGTGAGAATCTTGTAAATGTCCTCCTCTGAGATGACGAGGTCAATCAGCGTGGATGAATGTTCACCATAACTAATCTGGCACCTGGCTTGGAATTCTTCATCAGTATACTCCGTCCCTTCACTGAAGACGGCCTGGAAGTGGTTGTTCAGAGCTTGTGCTTGGGCCATAGGGTCTGTTATGAGCTGTCCACTGACCTTCAAGGGGGAGATCCTAGCCTTGGAAGATCTCTGGTGTTTGATGAAAGTCCAAAAACGCTTCAGAGAGTGGGAGCCTTCTGCTGACTCGGGGTCAACTGTGATCGCATCATTGATGTATTCCCAGTAGGAGCGACGTATCTTGCGCTGGATCTGGCTGCGTAGGCTCCTAGACTCCTTCCTTAGTTCTTCCGAGCCCTGCTTCTTCATCATCTTGTACACCCGGTCGCGTCTCTTCACCAGTTTACGGATGACTGGAGTGATCCATGGCTTGCTGGTCTTTTGGTGTGCTTCCTTCTATGGGACGAAGGATGATACTGCCTTAGTGAGGGTGTCTCTAAACCTACTCCACAAGTCTTCTGTAGTGAGGCTGATTCTCTCTGTCTCTAGTTCAGCTTGAAGGTCCTTCAATGTCATCTTCATACTCTCCCAGTCGGCTTTCTTGTACAGTGGTATCTTCCGTGGAGATTGCCTGATTTTCTGTGTTGCAATATTGATTTCGCAGTATGGGATGTTGTGGTCTGATAGTCCTGGGATCACTTCGACTCTTGGGATCAGTTATGGGGCTGTTAGTCAGGAAGAGATCCAGGGTGTTTTTTAATCTTGTTGATTCCATGACAAGCTGTTCTAACCCATGGCCGTGGATCATATCGATGAAACTGTTGTGGAGACGAGGATGGACAGGTTTAGGTTTCAGGGACATAGTAGCCCAATCCCAGTCGGGGAAGTTGAAATCCCTTCCAATGAAGAAGTGTGCATTTGGTAACTTTGTGGCTTTGTCAAGCGACTCACCGAGCTTCCTAAGGCTGTCTTCATCCGCGACGTTTGGGCGGTAGTAGGAACACGGGTAAAGGGTTTTCCTGCCATGCAGTTTCACCCCCACCCATATCATCTCGCATTCAGTGGACTGCTCGGGTACCAAGTAGCTCTTCAGACTGTTACGAACCGCAATCAGTACTCCACCTCCTTTCCTGCCTCTATCATTCCTGTAAATGGTGAATATGTCTGGGAATACTTCGTTGTCGGTAACTGCGTCAGACAGCCAGGTCTCAGTGCCTATAAAAATGTCAGGCTTCGTGGTATCAAGCAAGTGGAGTGTTTCAGCCAGTTTCCCCACCGAAGACTGGAAGTTCACGTTCAAGACTCGTAGTGGTCTATTCTTCCATTTGTTTTGCTGATTTGCCCTAGTGGGAGTGGAGGCGTGATATGGTTGAAAGCTGGTCTCAGCTGGTGTTGGACTTGAGATGTCAAAGGCTGAGGTTTCACATGCTGATGGATGAGAGTTGCCAGACCAGTCGACTCCATGAAGATCAAAAGCTGTTGCACTATTGGGGTTACCATAGATAGCGCAGTGCCATTGGACGTCTTCCAAGTGCAACTTCTCATAGCTGAGAGTAGGGATACACTGGCAGCGGGCATGAAACCACATCACGCAAGTGTCGCATAATACGCCTTTCTCTGACCAGCTGACGGATATATCACAGGTACCGCAGGGATAGTGGCTGTCGCTTAGTTCGGAACGGTGGGATGGACCAGGGTTAGGTTCAGGGACATAAGAGGTGAGGAGTAGTAGGAGGGATAGGTACAGAAGTACCAGGCTCTTCCTGTGATGAGTGGCAACTTTACCATGGCGTTTGCACCAGTTGTCTGCTAATGCCTGTGTGAACTGACAAAGTCCGGTGCCAAAGGTACGAAATAAGGACTTCTCGTGGAATTTTACTTGGTTCTTTATTGCATTGCATATTGTAACATACATATGGATGCAACTTCATTATTTCTGGTTAGCATCAATCACATAAAAAGGCCGAGATCACTCCTCAAATAGGCCGAGATCACTGCCGCACAGGCCGAGGTCACTGGCCGAGTTCACCGAAACAGGCCGAGATCACTCGGGGCGAGATCGCGAAAGGCCGAGATCACGGGGTACCTGTAATACGTTTCGAGTGCTGAACATTTGCTTAGTTGGCATGGCTTTGAATAGTAGAAAATACTTCAAAGTTGTTTTAATGCTTCGTTACCATAGAAACACATTTATTTGGTGAACATCAGCCACGGTGTGGTAAAATACACCACACGCGTAATGTGACAACCAGACACCGATATACCGAACGGAACGCCGGGTAGTAGAGGTCAAGGCAATGAGGCTACTCTGCATTGGGTCAAGGTTGCCGGTAACGTCGCTCGAGACAAGACAACTTGTAGCCCTACGTCAAGCGTCCTGGTGAAACTTCTCTTATAGCAAGGCAACGATTACAAACGCAGACGAATAGGATGCTTTCAAGACTGTCAGTGGTGTTCTTTAGGACCGCACCGGCGGCACGAAAGGTAAGCAATTATGTGGTGCGCATTCGGCACACGAACCCGAATGAATATGCGTCGATGCATCACGTGATGTGGAAGTGTTTACAAATCGAATATACATAAACTGTGTTCTTGAGGGGTAATAGTAAATTAACTGAGCACATTGCGTTATTGTTAAATTAAACAGACATTTGAAAATACACCTGCGTAACCTGATCTTTGTACACATGAGAGTACACAGCCACATCGTGCGGCAGAATAATCAGCAAGAGCCAAGATGATTGTGGCCGCCAAAAGGATGATGATGACGTCCAGCCAGCAAAGTCAAGGCACAATGACAGCGCGGAAATTGGATCCGCAGGCGCAGTCACGGGGAACTGACTGAATTTGAAGAGCTTTTTTAAATGCTGCAAAATATTAATACATTACTTGACAATAACTGACAATTAAATTGTATTTTGACGTTAGTTGTCAGTCAGTATATAGTAACATAACAATATCCAAACAGGTTGTGTTGTCTAGAATGTATATCAGGTTATTACTCGGGTATCAAGATCGACTAAGCAAGATTTAACAAGATTGTCACTCAGAGACCTTTGACTTCAACTAGTAAGGGAAATTCTCAGTACATCTACGGGTGGCTAGTCACAGTAATAAAACTAATCGTAATGTCAACTCACCGTTTAACAACGGAATCATTGAATGTTCCTCAAATCCACTTGTATTATAACTGTCCAAAACAAGATGGACTGTGCTAAACTCCGGTTTCCTTGCCCTTGGAGCAGACACATGGGATTTTACATTCTTCCTGGATACAGCAGGCTAAGCCTGTGTCAACAACAGCCAGGTTCTCATTTCTACAGGTGAGTAATGACGACTGATTGAGACTGACCAGATTTCTGATTTATAAATGGCATGCCATTTGTAAGCAGTCATTCATTTTAGTCTTTATTTGTTGTTGCCAATATTAAAATGTTTTATATGTGGCACTATCATTCAATGGGTGATATATTATTTATATAGGCTTTGTGTTTTGTTCCAGGGGCTGCTTGGTGCCTTGTCTGTGCGGAACAGCAGCTCAGAGCAGACTTACGATATCCAAACTGTAAGTAGTAGAATTTATATCTACTTCAACTAATGGTTTTGTAATTGTATAAATAGTTAACAGACCCAGCAAAATTAGGCATGATATATGTCTTATTCTGCTAACATTTCAGCTAGCTTTCATGATAAAGTGTAATAATAATAGATTTTTTAATTGCTGCTAGCATGAATATATATCTAAAACATAAAAACACTTCTGCATGTAATTTTCAAGAACAGATGCCTCAGTTTTCAATGTGTAATGACTGTAATGTAAAAAACCTTCTAGCCCTACAAGCTTCACAAGTTGGATGATGGTCCCAGCGTTACGGCAGACCTCACATATGATGAGGCCCTTAAGTATTACCGAGAGATGCAGACCATCCGTCGCCTGGAGACTGCTGCTGGCAACCTGTACAAGGAGAAGCACATCCGGGGCTTCTGTCATCTCTACTCAGGCCAGGCAAGTTACCTCATTTCTTGTTCGCAGGTGTTCTGTGGTGACAACATAACACCACATTTGAAATAAACGTCATAAAAGGAATGGTCGCATCAGTTCGCAAAGTCCCCAAAATACAAAACATTACGTAAAGGTGGGTGGTGGTTTGGTCATCACCAAATGGGAATAAATCACTACAGTGGTGCCACCTATTGAGTGGAACTGTTACTGGAGCATGTATTCGTTGGTGCTATTCAGAACCAAGAAGTGTGGTAGGTAACGTCTTTGTAACCTTGTCACGTCAGTTGAATCAGGTAGCTGTGGCAGCCATCTTTGATCACACAAAACTACAAGTAGGACATACCACACCATATATTGGTAGCGGTGGGTTGCACCATGGTTGTTTGAACTAACACAAAATGCATTACAGTTTCTGGACTGTGTGAAGTGATGAGACCACCTTTGGCAATAGTAATACCATTTTTTATAGACAAAACCATTTTGGAAAAGTAGTGCATGCAAACGACTTACATCGAATCGATTCTTGATGCTTCAACAATGATAAGTTACTTTGTAACTAAAACAGTTTCTAAATTAGATTTGGTATAATCCACTCGCAACCAATTATATTATCAACATACTGCCGACTGTTGATGCTTTAATGCAACTTTGAATAACTATACATCCCCTCTGATTACAGGAGGCATGTGCTGTTGGCATAAATAATGCTTTGAAGTCTGGTGATGCCATTATCACGTCTTACCGTGCCCATGGTTGGACGTATCTGCGTGGGATTCCCCCACTTGGAGTGTTGGCAGAACTCACAGGTGTGTAGTTTCACGCAGTGGCGACATCAACAAACTAGGCATAAATCCCATAACAGAGCATTTCTGTGTTTATGATATTCTTCGTGAGAAGGCTAAAACGGTCCTGTACAGTCTTGTATTTACTAAAACGAAAAGAATAACCTACAGTGTAACATAAAAGAACAGATAGATATTGTAGTTACACCATGAATAGATTTCATGATGTCTAACTTGTAATACAGAGGCAGTGTTTTCATTATGATGCGGGGTTGGTCATCCAATGTGAAATCCACTAAGTGTCACTGTCACTTAGTAGTTTTATTTAACATCTGCGCGGCTTGAAATGCCATTTCCTGTGATTATACAATGCTGTTCAATCATTTTACTATCTACTTCTTTCTATTGACATAGGTTTCCCTTTGCAATCAACGATGATACAAACGCTAGGACCTAGGCAGTGAGCGCTTATTTGTGGAACCCTGATCTCTATAATATTTGAGTATTGAGTCAGACTCCTAGTTCTGTCGCAGATAGCTCGGGGAAACAATGTAACAAAGTTGTTAAACACACTCTGCGGTAGAGGCGCCACTCCATGAGTTCATTACTGCCACAACCATTGATATGCTTGCCAACATTTCAACTGTGCACTTGAGCAATGTTAATTATGCAATAGTTTTTTTATGAACGTGTTTGTGTTTCTAGTAAGATTGTCTGCACAAACACCATCCAATAATTTGACTGTAAACTGAAAGTTATGAGATAAGAAAGTTTTCAAAAGTGATGTTAAACCAAATTAATTTGTTTATTATATAATATATGCCAGTGTCACTGTAGTATGTCCTGATTTTTTTGTATTTTATCCAGAGATGGATGTAGTACCTTTGTAGTTGCATGACTTCAGCAATGCCCTTTCATTATATCATCCAATATATTTGTACAACCAGAAGAACATTGCGTAATGCTATACCCCTCACACTAATGCTGGAGTGTAGCCATCACAGGCAGATACCCACCACCACCACCCTATTATTAGTGGATTCATAGCTACATAGTATTAACCACTACTTCACTGCTCACTAATTTGTTTAGATAACATTCAACTTTTCCAACATTTGCTTTGTAGGCAAGAAGGCTGGTTGTTCTGCGGGGAAAGGTGGATCTATGCACACGTATGCAGATAACTTTTATGGTGGAAACGGCATTGTGGGAGCTCAGGTATGTCTGTCTGCATTGTGGGAACTATGTTGGTTCAGGGGCATTATGGGAATCAGGTGCATGACGTCATTGCACGGTGGTGCTGCTGAATATGTTGGTGTCAAACTAGTATATCGACTTCTTGAAACGTGGATTTATCATTAGACCTGTTTTGTTTATTAATTTAATTGTCACTGGTTGGACAGAGGTTTCTTGAATAGCGTGGCATCAGTGGCAGGGGTATATATAATATGTATATTAGTGTTCAACTAACACCCCTCGCTTGTGATGATAGTGCATTATATTTGGGCTGTTTGTGTAAGAAAATTAAATATTTTCAGATAACTTTTTCCATGTTTATCCAACACATTGAGAAAGTTTGTTTGTAACATTTAATTCATAATTATGCTAATAACCTTACAACTAACACAAATGTTTGATCATCTTTCCATTGTGATTTCAGACCCCAATTGGAGCAGGCATTGCATTTGCCATGAAGTACCAGGGCAAAGACAACCTGTGTGTGACCTTATATGGTGATGGGGCGGCCAACCAGGGCCAGTTGTTTGAAGCCTTCAACCTGTCGAAGCTGTGGGACCTGCCGGTCATCTTTGTAGTAGAGAACAATGGCTATGGCATGGGTACAAGCGCTGACCGGTCATCGGCCAGCTCGGACTATTACACTCGTGGAGACTACATTCCAGGCATCTGGGTTGGTGACATGTTTTCTAGAAAAGCCAGCACTAGCCACATTCAAGCGACTTAAAAACCCTCCTCTTCCGTGTAGCAGTCCATGTTTGGTTTAGTCTGCGATCTCGTACATGACAGAGTTTTTAAATAATTTATTATAATTTAACTAACTTATTTATGTCTTATGGTGGACATATTATGTCATGTTTTAATTAATGTTATATCCTTTTACCACATCATTTTATTGCCTATGCATTATGCATCACGGTTTTAGCAATTTATTTTATTTACTAGCTAGTTTTAAGATTCATGTATTAATCTATTATAGCACCTCTGAATGGAATTTTGTCTAGATTTATGGCGCTCTGCAGCAGGACTAATTTATATATTATTATTTAGATTTAACCAATTATTACGCATAGAAATGTGCTGAGTCACGTGCATAGATATATGTCCTGTTTGTGTTGAGTCGATTGAGTTGATTGATAAACTAGGCAAATGCGAATATCAGTATTTTGTGGATAGATTAGAATTTCTGTCTTGGCACTTATGCATTTGAAATAGTTACAATGCCAACCTAAAAATGCAAAATGTTTCTTTTCCAACTGAGAGATTACACATTTATATTTAGTTTTTATGAGACAAAACATTACTTCCATTATGTTCTTCCGTCGTGTTTGCAAATGGATGGCAGCATAAATTTTTTGTAGATATATTAGAATTCTCTTCTTGGCACTTGTGCATTTGCAATAGTTACAATGCCAACCTAAAACTGCAAAATGCATCTTTTCCAACTGAAGGATTTACACATTTAGGTGCAGTTTTTGCGAGTCAAATAAGACATTATTTGTATTGTGTTTGCAGGTGGATGGCATGGATGTGTTGGGTGTGCGAGAGGCAACACGCTTCGCAGCCGACTACTGTCGATCTGGCAAGGGACCAATTCTACTAGAGTGTGTCACCTACCGATACAGTGGTCACAGTATGAGTGATCCTGGCACAAGGTGTGTGTTGTGATTGTCTTAGCGCAGTAATTGCAGCATGGCTGAATGCTTCCCATAGAAGTCGAAGTGGTGTTCAATTGAACCAGGATGTGTAGTGTTCAAGTAGGCCAAAAGACTGAACTTGCTTTTTAATATAAATTTGTTTAACAGGAAAAAAAACCTGGTTTGTCATTATCTCCATTTGCCATCTATTTTATCATATTGCCACCAAGTTTTTATATCATCAGTTTGCAGGGCTCGAAGTTGCGACTACCTGGTCGCCTGTGTTTGAAGTTTAAACTTTGAAATATTGTCAGCCTATGCAAAATTGAACATAATGCCCATCAAAATATGTAGGGGATAATTTTCCTTGTGTTACTAGTGTATGGATATACATAGTCAAAATAAAAAAGAATATTAAGTAATTGTTATGGTTGTAAATATAAATACCAAAACAGTCATCAGGTAGCATGCATTGACTAGGTCTGTATCTGGAATTTGTTACAGACAAATGTTATGTATAGTTGCAAAGTTGATAATACAGAACTCTGTACTTTGTGTTGATTATTTGATATAAAATTTGTTCAATAAAATCCCATGACATGTTTAGTTTTGCATTTTAATTAGTTAACACGTGTGCCCCTGATAATATATTTTGCTCCTAAATATTTCACTTTAGGAGCACAGCGTTCCTAGCTCAGAATGTTAACTTCAAGGCCTGGTTTGTTTGATGTTGTGTGTTGAAATTAACCATCATTTTTCAACTGCATTCTATTGTCAAAATAGTTAGTTGATAATATTGATTGTAATACTAGTATGGTATTGTTGTCTGTGAATACTTGGATCTTTATGTTTGCATTGGTGTGTGATTCTGTGCAGTTACCGAACACGTGAGGAGATTCAGGATGTGCGAAAGAAGCGTGACCCGATCACAGGCTTCAAGGAAAAGATCATCGACTCTGGACTTGTCACTGCGGAAGAGGTCAAGGTAAATGTAATGTTGTGACTGCAATACACACTATTTTACACGCATGATGTGTGTCCATGTTGGTGTCACTGGTCAAGATAGTCCCAGACTTGGGTAGTTACGTTGTAATTGAAATGAGTGCCGATCCTGAATTCCGTGTTGTTTTCAATTTTCACATTGTTGTTACTCCAAATCTTGGTGTAATTTATTGTGGGTCTTGCTGTAATTAACTGTAAGAGTTTCAGTTGTATTTGCCACACCAGTTTAAATATCTTGCATTCGGTGGACTGTCGTAGAAAAATTCCTATTTAACAGGAATGGCTGCAGTTTAACCATAACATGGTCAACTTGATTTTCAGGCTATCGACGTTTCAGTGAAGAAAGAGATTGACACAGCAACAGCAAAGGCCAAGACTGAAGCAGAGGTCTCTCTATCATCGCTCTATACTCATGTCTACAGCGACATCCTAGCTGGCATGAAAGTGCGTGGTCCCGATGCCTTCACTTACGGCTCACCCAAGTAGACGCTGGAAATACAGAGTGGACGTCTAGTGATTTTTCTCGCACTTAGATCCCGAGTATCGTGTCATAGCGATTAATCCTATTTGTATTAACTGGTTAGAACTGCACTGCACAACATAGGAAGGTCAACTTTCGAACGACGATTGTTTTTGAATGAGCGTGACTTACTAGTTGGCAAGTGTTTCACACACCGAGACAAGAAACATTCCAGATGGTCTCTGTTTAGTGTCAACAGCAGCTGAACCTGTGCAATATGATTCATGGTTAAACACAATACAGGTCTGAATTGCGTCAAGTCACCAGAAGATTTTGGTTTAGTACAGTAAACCTGTCTAGTGCGACCATCCCTGACGATAATGGCACAGTTCTGTCTACTTTCTTTTGCCAAAATGTGGGAAGAAATATTTAGCCGTATAACAGCATCACATACACTGGTCATACATTAAATATCCAGACTTATCCTAAGGTGCTTTAAGGCATAAGAGTGCTTACGATATTATTATATGTTAATAACTGTTTTTGTTTTGTTGATTCTCTGAATAAAAAGCATTGAATGAAGCAAGTTTGTCCTGGTTTTATTTCCACATTTAAATGTAGAAAATATTTATTATCAGACTATCTGTACATAAAACAACTGCATACAAACATGAAAATCTGAATGTTAAACGGACACATGCAGACTTTCAATACTCGAGGAATATTTTGATCATAAACCGGACATGTAAATTTTCCCTAAGACGAGAACCAGATAATACAAGTTGTTCATAGTAAATGTTTCTCAGTTGGCAATGTCAACATGATACGCTTCATTGCACATCAATGGCTTCAGAGAAACAATTACGTTTACATTGATCACGTCAACATCCCTGATGGAGCTCTCCTAGGTGGGGGAAGCAGATGATCCCATTCCTTCAGCCATCGTCAATCACACTTCAACACTTCTTTGAGCAAGGAAGCCACATCAGCTTGATTTGCGTCATCACCATCTGTAATAAAGTTAAAAAACTACCGATTTTTAGCAACAAAAACTTCCACTGACAGGTCTCGACAGCAACTGGTATTGTCTCTAAAACAATTGCATTATGCATCAGACATGCAATATTGTACTTATTTCCCACATGCAATACAGTAAACCTCGCCTAAGTCGGATTTAATTGGACCGAATGATTTAATCCGAGTTATGTGAAAATCCGACTTAACCAAAGATGATACATCCCAGTGCTAACATCAAAGGCAGCCCCCGGCCCCCAGAAACCCCTTGGGTATCTGCGAGTAACGCTTAAACATGACTGGATACTGCGGTAATTCTACACACATGTATGTTGATGTCCACAAGCAACACAAACAACAAGACGCAGTACTAGAACAGTTCTGTGCTTCATTTTAGCATGAATCTCTAACGTCATTGCCGATTTGACATTTTTAGGACATATTTTTGAAGATTAGTAGTAAAAATAGTTGTATCATCTGCATTATTATTGATTGTAAATGTCAGTCATCTTGCTCTGCGTAAGTCTTTGTTGCGATTGTCTCATGAGAATGGCCTCACATTTTGTGGCCGAACATCAAACCGTAGTGTGTCACTGATTATGTTATCTTATGTTCAGACACCGAGACTTCGTGGCCTTCATAATCGCTCGGTAAACCGTCTGCATCGGGGTGTCGTTCGGTTTCAATGATCTGCTCGTCACTTAGAGTAGCCAAAGTTTCTGCTGTGTCATCCACACCAACATAGTCGTCCGTCGTACATACAGCATCTGTATGCATCTCGCGGTGCTTGTTCCATACGTTTCTGAATGAAGCAGCTGCTTCGTCGGCGGCATAGATTTGATGTTCAACACTTTTAACGAGTCCTGCTTTTTATAGCAGTTTAGAAATGTTACCTGTTTCAATTTGTTCAATGCTTACATCAGAGCAATGGCGGCATCCAAAATAGTCTCACATCTTGAGAAAATGGTGCGATTCCTTCTGATGCCTCTAGTCTCCTGGTGGCTAGGATGTACCAGTAATGGAATATGTTCTTGGTAACACCAGCGTCCATTGGCTGGGTGACGCTAGTTCTATTAGATGAGTGAAGACGTGATGCCTACGAATGTTCTTGTGGCTTTGTGTCATTTTCTTGGAATAGCCATTTCACTTTTTAGTTCATCTTGTACATTTACTCCAAGCAACTAAGTAATTTTGTTGAATACTACGATCCGACTTACGCGAGGAAAACCTCATTATGTCGGATCAAATGGACTGACTCAGTTAGTCCGCATTGGGCGAAATCCGACTTAGACAAAGATTTTTATGGGAAATACATTACAAATCATCTGTTCCTCTTATGAGTTAAGCGAAGATTCGACTTAAGCGAATCCGACTGAGGGGAGGTTTACTATATATTGATTTTGGGTAGTTTTACGGCCATATTCCATTTTAATACGGATTTGCTTCACATGTAGAAATCACGATAAAGTATGTCTTTTTACGTATCCACAATACAAAAATAAATTTCAATGTCAAGAGAACAAAGCAAATACTTTTGACACTAGGCAAATTTGCGACAAACCATTGCAGTGTTTGATGTACGTATATTTAGTAGCTTATTTCTACATAGAACTGTAGCTATGATCATTATTTTAGTATATTTATTTGTATTTTACTAATATTAATTTTATAACAATTTCTTTTAGAAAAATGCATGTTTATTTTGCCATCATTATTACCTCTATCTGGGTTCTACATGTTGTAAAGCGCCACGAACAATTTATAATTGGATCTGGCGCTATATTAAATAAAATATATTATTAGCTTGGTAGATGGCGACACGTGATTGCAATTGGAATACCACAGGGTGGTTGAATGATGAAAAATGTAATATGCATTTTTACAGATTAGTACAGAATTTCAAGTAAAACATACATATTTAAACCAAAAAAATGCATGTTTGGAACGTTCACAATGATGTGACAAAACGGTGAGTGGGAGGGTTTTCTGGGCAATTGTTGTAAATTAAGGTAAATTTGATAACCTGAAATAATCCAGGAGGCGCATAAAGGAAAACAATTAAAAAGATCAAGTTAGCTATAGCCAGTTGAGGCTGATGCTAAATGAACGAACCTGTAACATTGCTTGTGACATCCTGCTCCAGTTTCAGTTTTGCGTTGGCACACCGCAGCATGGCTTCCTCTATGGAGTTGGCACTCACCAAGCGGAACACCTTCACTGTTCTGAAACACCACCTCATTTGTTCACCTTCAGTGTTCTTCATGCAACTGGTAATATTACTACTGCTAAACACTACTGACACAACCAAATGACTGGACTTCAGTACTTTGTCTGGCAGAAAAAACTCCCAAACTAACTCAGCTGATGTCAATGCTTTATTGTATACAATGTACAAATACTAGTATACATTTGGGTTCTAGTTTTGTATTAACTGTAGGTACACAGAATAAAAATAGCTTCAGTCACCAAGACAGTGGACATACATACATTTAAATAAGTACTTCCATATTTTATTTCACATTACTCTTAATAACGCGACAAATTGAATACTAATCAAAATATATGATATGCAAACTATATAATTTTGTAACCAAACATTGTACTACTTCTAGGACTACATCATGACTATTACATTCTTGACACTAGGCTATATTGCCATTAGATCATAGAAAATCTATTTCCTTAAAAATTTCTTATGCCTTGAACACATAAATCTATTACTTGCACCGAAACTATGACTTGAACTCGCAGCCAGTGGCCTGACCTGACCTATTTGTTGACCTAGAAACACTTTGTGACCCACCTTGTCTGGCCGACTCTGTGACACCGGTCAGTCGCCTGTTTGTCGTTGTAAGGGTTGTAGTCGATGTCGTGTAGAATGACAACGTTGGCAGCCGTGAGGTTGATACCCAGACCACCAGCGCGGGTCGACAGCAGAAACACAAAGATCTTGTCATTTGTGTTAAACCGATCTATCAGCTCTTGCCTGCAATATGATACATCAACGTTACATAAATCACAAGTAATCATCAAAACATAAATACAAAAAAAGAAATGGATATGGATCGGACAAAGACTCTGAAAAGATGCTACAATAGTTACAAGACAAACCCTAGAATGGAACACACAAGGAAAAAGAAAAACAGGCCGCCCCAAAACAGATGGAGGAGATCAACAACCGATGAATTAAATATACCACCTGGAACGAAATAAAGATAACAGTAAACAACCGAGTAAAGAGGATTAATTAAGTATGCACATATATCACAAAACGCTGTTACAACTGACCATATATAAAATCATATTTGGCTGTATATTTAATCAAACAAAGGCGCCAAATGATGCAAAGGGTGAAGAATTTTTTTTTTTCTTAAGGTTCGCAATAAATTCTCGGGCATGGTAGAGCTTAAATGCTTATTTGCTTGATGCGATAATCCTTAAACATTTGGTCACGACGATAAATAATTACCACCCCTTGAGTAGATTAGTTCCATTGGTCTGTATGACTTACAGTGAAAAACAATTCTTGGTCATGTATTATTGGATGTTGTCAATGGTGAAAGTAGTCACATGACACACATTGGATTTCAAAGGGAACCAATGGTTTGTACACACCTCTCGACAACGGCAGTGCTGCCATCTAGACGTATATAATCGTACTTGCGTGACTTCATGTATACCTCCATGATGTCCAGCATCATGGTGAACTGACTAAAGAGCAGCACTCGGTCACCCTAGAAGAACAAATGTGACAACTATCAAGGGATTATCTTTAACCATTTCAGTACGACAGGCCATAATACCAACCGTGCAGTCTGTGACACTACAGTACGACAGGCCATAATACCAACCGTGCAGTCTGTGACACTACAGTACGACAGGCCATAATACCAACCGTGCAGTCTGTGACACTACAGTACGACAGGCCATAATACCAACCGTGCAGTCTGTGACACTACAGTACAACAGGCCATAATACCAACCGTGCAGTCTGTGACACTACAGTATGACAGGCCAGTTCTTCAGCATTGGCGATCTCTGCTATTCAGATCGGTTTTACTCATAGTAATCCGCTATGTGGACTGTGGAGGCACATCTTATATGTCATCTTCAAGGCTGGTGCCATAGCATTTCAACAGCAGTATTCGTGGATTATTGCTCAGTAAAATTTTTCGAGATTTTTGCAGTTTTTTTTTAACTGTCTGCAAAAATCTTCGACAGTGGTAATGGAGGATGACGTTAGTTATGACAATGATGGCAATTTACCCTGTAATAGCTTATTTAGACAGATTGTTTTATGGTTTTAATTATGTATTTTGTCGGATGTTACCATTGACAATCGGAATAACGTTTTATAGATGTTACCTATGTTACCTGAAATTAACAACAGCATTTGATAATTATGCTAATGACGAATGAGTGGTAATTATCAGATTCTGGTTATCACGATGATGAAATTGAAACACGTCTTAAGTTATTTTTTTTATCGATTATTCTACTGTCAGAATATATATGATGTTCTATTAGTAAAATGTATTGTAGTTGCTGAAATCTTGATTTGAAGTGAGGCACTCAATGTTCATATGAAGACACTGGGAATGCAGTATTCAGTGATCACAGCATCTGGGGGCTATAGTACTGAACTGGTCAAATAAATATCCAATAATTAACAAGTCAGCTGGTAGTCAAAGTTACCAACCAAAGGTGAGAAATTGCAGGAATGTTACAATAATAATGCAACAATTGGAACGTTACCTTTTCTTTAGTCTTTGGCAGCAATTCGTCTAGGAAACGGAACTTTCCTGAGTCTGTGATTAGTTCCTCGTCCAGTTTAAATCTGCTCAAACTCTGTAAATGGAACGTAGTTCAGACAATAAGTGTAAAAAGCTGCATTATAGTTTCGGAAACACGTTTTTTAGCACATTTAAAAAACTCAAATCAAATAACCTTTTATATACATATAATTCTATCCTAATTATTCATGCATTGTTACATAAATTTGTTTACACTTTTATTTATAAAAGTAATATTGTATTGTGACAATATTTTGAAAGTTTCAATGTAAGATAAATGTGGGTAACATCCCATGTCTGTCACCTAAACATTGATTACATTACTAAATTTGAGCAAAATTACCAATGTTAGATTTAGATTATACCTTCAATATTGTACACTATTTATATAATGTTACAAACAATATATGAAGATCCACATATATAGCAGTGTCTTTTTTTCAGAGAACGCTAGAGCAGAAACACTACGCTATATTATAGTATCTGTAATCAACTGACATGTTGTAGGGTGGACAACTTTTACCAGCTATCCAGAGAAGACCAGGTGATAATGGTGTGTCTGAGAACTGGACACTACAGACTCATGCACCATATGCACTCTAAATTACACATTGGAGAAACAAACATATGTCCTTGTGGCACGGCTCCAGTGACAGCGAAACACCTCCTGCAAGACTGTCCAGCACACCAAAACGAGAGGAAGGCAACCTGGCCTACAGAAACCCCAGTAAAGAAAAAGATCTTTGGCCTTCTAGCGGACCTGCGGCACACAGCGATCTTCATACAAGCAAACAGAGTCCCAGTGTGAGTGAACGCCGAAGATCCTAGTTAGGTGTGATGCTTTACCTTGTACTTGAGACACAGTTGGTGCAGCTCAAAGTCTGACATCACCTCCATGTCCTCCAAGATGTAATCCTCATTTGGATCCTTCAGACTTGGTTCCTGCACCAGAACAAATAGTGTATGTGACACTAACCACAAATTCGTTTTACAGCATGATACGACCTGAGTCTACTAATTAACCTATCCATCACATGACCTGTTGCCTAGCAAAAAGTTCATCAAACTATAAAAAAATGGATGTCAAACACATGCGAGCATAAGATATTTTTTTGTATATTTTGTTGAAATTCTGGACTAAAAACTAACAGTTTTTTAAAGGGACAACTGTAGGGGGAATGTTTGATCTATGAGATGTCATGCCGATATAGAAATGTATTCACATATACAACCATTACCAACATTGTTGGTACAGTTTGACGGAGGTCATGTGCATAATTCTGATTGTGACACAGACAAAACGTGACATGGCAGATATGTCAATTGTCAGCAACATAAATATGATGTATATATGTTACTTTAATTATTACAGCATTTAAGCTTTGATGGTTTTACTCTAGAAGTAATTATACAGTAAAACAATATGTAAACTAATACCTTGACCACCCATAAGTTTTAACGAACTACAATGTTTATGCATACCAACCTTTTTGTTCAATACATTCGCAAACTGTTGACAATTTTCAACACAAGTGGACAAAGTTTAATAAGGTTATGTTCCATTTTGATATTCAGAATTCATATTCACATATCATATAATGTGACTTTACTATAACAATTATCTGACTGTACACCACAGTTCAGCCAAACAATTGAGTCATAATTGGGGTATTTTCCCTGGGAAAGATAATAGTGGAATGCTATCTAATACTGAAATTCCTACCTGATCTCTGCCACCTGTCTGAGGTCATAGAGATTCTCCTACCTGAACCATGATCTGTGCCATCTGTCTGAGGCGGGTGAGGTCGTACTGTCGCCTATGCAGGAGGTGGTGATTGGCAGCCTGCATAAAAATAACTTCCATGCATTACTTTCCATTCTTACAAGAACATAATCCAAATTAACTCAATTAATCTACTACCGCCGTCATTTTGGCCCTGTGCTCTCTACTTTGAGTTAAAAGGAGTCAAGAGTAAATAAATCCACTGCAGTGACTGAAGTCTTTATAAGCAGCAACACAACTTAACTGCATGTGTAGTAACTTCATCCAAATATTGTTTTCAGGGAAATGCTGGTTATATATAAGTTCTACTTTATTCTAGACAAATTTATGACCAACTACAAAAGATCATGCACAAAGTATTGTTCTGAATGTCATCAAATTGGCAAAAACATTTAATCCAATTACACATGCGAAACTTTGTCCACATAAATCATTATCACCAGAAATAACACAGTGAAACCTCAATATTAAGGTCACCCTTGGGACTGGGCAATGGTGACCTGAACAGCAAGGTGACCGTATCAGAGAGACTATTTCTTATACTTTACTGTTACAACAATAATTTGAGACTGTCCCAGAGTGACCTTAATTGTGAAGTGGCTGTATTACCGAAGTACTGTATAGTATAAACAATGTGACAGAGTACCTATGACAATACATTATAAAAACTAGTACCTTGCGTAGCAGCATCATCATCATTGTAGACCCCTGTCCCCCTTTCATCACGTTCAACTGTTTGCCATCTTCCGTGATCGTCTTCACAAACGTCTGCTTGAGTTCGTCGTAGAGTTCTTGTTGGTCGAAGGCCATCGCCACTCGCTCCACAACTTCCTCCTTCAGTGGCAACTGTTGCAACACCTGCGAGACACAGCGAGAAATGAATACAATACTTACTTACTTATCTTCTTCGTGCAGTGTGGCACATTAGGCTTGCACAAGATCTCACCTGTCCCCTCTGTCTTGGGCTCTCATTGCTGCTGTGCCCCAGGTCACCCCAGCAGTCTTCAGTTCTTCTTCTATTGTTTGCCGCCAAGTTGTTTTTGGTCTGCCTCTTTTTCTATTTCCTTCTGGCATCGTGTCAGTGCTCTGGCAGTGCTGTTTTTGCTGTCATCTCGTTGCTCCTGTTGACATGGCCAAGCCATGTCCACCTCCTCTTTTTCAGGGGGAAGCAGACATGTTGTTGATTTGTTGGCTGGTGGAGTCTGGTGTTGGAGATGGTCTCGGGCGAGTATAACTTTCATTATCTGAATTCTGAATGCTTACACCCACCCATGGTGCAACAAGCCAAGGGCAACAATTGTCACCATGACATTATTTAAACACATTCCCATGACCATTTCATTTCTGCTGTCGCCAATTACTACATTGCACGCAGCAGACAATGTCAACACCTGGGGAATGACCGACAATACAAATTTTCCATTAAAACCATAAATAACTGAAACTGTGAGTAATGACTTTTTAAAAATCCATCACCAATTGGTAGTTGAGGCCAATGGTCCAAAGAGACGCGACTGAATAGAGAGGTGAGTGGACTTTGGTGCCTGGGAGAAAGTTAATTTATAATACTCTAAAAATAGTATATTAATATAATAATTTAGATTCTTCAATTTGTCTCTTTCACTCTGCCAGTTTTAATTTCGCAAAACATTGAACCTCTTCTGCCCACTACTACCGGGTACATGCTAGCTTACTGTTCCAATTTGATATTTAGTTTTGGTGAAATCGTCAAACAAATTATTGCTCTTACGACCCAATCCAGTAAAAGTTCGGATAACAAATTGCAGAATGATCGGGCTGTGGATACATTATGCCTTATTATGCTGTTCATCCTTTAATTAGTTACCTAATCTACAGAACAAAATTAATTCTCTCAATGCTTTTACAAAAAAAGTATGCACCTTTTTAAAAACTATTTACACACTAAAAAGCTAAACACCAATAAGGAAGAACTGAGAAAGAAGTTTTAAAATTATTATATTTAATAAAATCTTAACCTTGTTTCGTCAAGATACTAGTTGACAGTTTCATCACCAAATTCATTCAATAATTATCTATGTTAAGATTAATAATAAGCTTTACCGTCTTAACACATTAGCCAGCCTACCTCACTCTTGAGGCGTCGCAGGAAGAAAGGCTTGAGGATACTCTTTGCCCGTACTATTATTGTCTGCTCATAGGCACTGCGACCGTCACCTCCGTTACGGTTCTATAACAGACACACAACAGCCATTAGAATTTACAGACATTGATTCTATCGCTGTAAAAGAAGTGCTGCTGTTATCACCCACCAAAAAACATTTTAAAAACCATCATGCAAGGCACCCTAAAGTGAAAAAAGGACACAAGAAAAATTGGCTCAATAACATTATAAGTGTACATCTACAACTACTGACCAGCTACATGCTGCAGAAAACAGACAAGGCTCGGGCAGACTCAAAATGGCACCCCTATGACAGTCCTAGTCAAGGAATGAAGTGATGTTTTCAACAAAAAAAGAATGGTATATTTTAATGTTAAATATCTTAATGTAAAAAACGAAGAAATAACTAGTCTTCTCTGGACTGGTAAAACTGTAAAAACTAGCAAATATTGAACAAAGCTGGGGAAATGCAGGAGAAGCCTGCTAATTCTGCCTTAATTGCAAGATACACTATACAATGACAGCTGTCCAGTGCAAGACATGATACTGAACATGACTGCGGACTGACCAGCTACTGACCGAAATGGACATGAAGATTCGCTTGAGTTGCTCTGTCTTGCCACCAAACATGTGAGGCATGACAAACGACAGCAGAGACATGAGTTCCAGCAGGTTGTTCTGTAGCGGAGTTCCTGTCAGAAGTAGTCGACGCTCAGCCTAAAACAAACAGAGACCTGAGACCCTACAACGACAATCATCACATACACGTGTCATGAAGCATAAAGACCTAATTATGATTGTTCCAAGTAATGCAATCCATTCCAACTGATCAGGGGGCAGTTTACGTAGCTACAAACAATCGTAGGTTGCAACCATGTAAAGTGTCGTAAAGTTACACAATCTTTATCAAATATCCAGTACGATTATTTTGTGAAACCATCCACTGTGTCTGTGTCTTTAGAATCTCTGACACGATACTGAACTAATGGCTTGGTTGCTTGGTCACCGACATAGCAACGAAGGTGATCATTTAGAGCCATTTACAAACTACCAAGTTACCCCTTCCAGAGGTATTGTTGCTGGTATAAATAACTCGCTTTAATAACCACCCTAGAATTAAAAGTTAGGTTTTTATTTTACCCACAGAAAATTCAAATATTCTACATTTACTATAAAAATGAATGGAAATGACAATTAAAGATTCTTATCTCCTGATTATGATTGTAAATGAAAGTGTAACCTAATGCTTCTACTATCAATGGTGCTAGTAACCCACGTTCCATATCCGCCATGTGGAAAACACATTTTGAATCACTGTTAAATAATGTCACTTCAGATGTAAATATGCAAGATGTAAAGGAGTGTATACACAATACTGGGAATGTGTGTAACAACAATGATGTACACATTACACCTTGCATGGTGCAGAATGCTATAGACGATGATGTACACATTACACCTTGCATGGTGCAGAATGCTGTAGACAATGATGTACACATTACACCTTGCATGGTGCAGAATGCTATAGACAATGATGTACACATTACACCTTGCATGGTGCAGAATGCTATAGACAATGATGTACACATTACACCTTGCATGGTGCAGAATGCTATAGACAATGATGTACACATTACACCTTGCATGGTGCAGAATGCTATAGACAATGATGTACACATTACACCTTGCATGGTGCAGAATGCTATAGACAATGATGTACACATTACACCTTGCATGGTGCAGAATGCTATAGACAATGATGTACACATTACACCTTGCATGGTGCAGAATGCTATAGACAATGATGTACACATTACACCTTGCATGGTGCAGAATGCTGTAGACAATGATGTACACATTACACCTTGCATGGTGCAGAATGCTGTAGACAATGATGTACACATTACACCTTGCATGGTGCAGAATGCTGTAGACAATAATGTACACATTACACCTTGCATGGTGCAGAATGCTGTAGACAATAATGTACACATTACACCTTGCATGGTGCAGAATGCTATAGACAATGATGTACACATTACACCTTGCATGGCGCAGAATGCTATAGACAATGATGTACACATTACACCTTGCATGGTGCAGAATGCTATAGACAATGATGTACACATTACACCTTGCATGGTGCAGAATGCTATAGACAATGATGTACACATTACACCTTGCATGGTGCAGAATGCTATAGACAATGATGTACACATTACACCTTGCATGGTGCAGAATGCTATAGACAATGATGTACACATTACACCTTGCATGGTGCAGAATGCTGTAGACAATGATGTACACATTACACCTTGCATGGTGCAGAATGCTATAGACAATGATGTACACATTACACCTTGCATGGTGCAGAATGCTGTAGACAATGATGTACACATTACACCTTGCATGGTGCAGAATGCTGTAGACAATAATGTACACATTACACCTTGCATGGTGCAGAATGCTATAGACAATGATGTACACATTACACCTTGCATGGCGCAGAATGCTATAGACAATGATGTACACATTACACCTTGCATGGTGCAGAATGCAGAATGCTATAGACAATGATGTACACATTACACCTTGCATGGTGCAGAATGCTATAGACAATGATGTACACATTACACCTTGCATGGTGCAGAATGCTATAGACAATGATGTACACATTACATCTTGCATGGTGCAGAATGCTAGACAATGATGTACACATTACACCTTGCATGGTGCAGAATGCTATAGACAATGATGTACACATTACACCTTGCATGGTGCAGAATGCTGTAGACAATGATGTACACATTACACGTTGCATGGTGCAGAATGCTATAGACAATGATGTACACATTACCAGGCATGTGAGAGGAGGCAAGTCATTTCCCAGGAACATTTGCGCGTGGCGTGGCAAACTGGGGAAGAAAGGGGGGTCTGGATTGGAACTCAGAATTTGTTTTAAAAACATCATTGTTTGTGATGCAATCTCGTGTACTTTCACACTGTTTTTGTCTAATCCTGTAACTTCCATTTCATATAAAATCACAAACATAGTGCATAAAAACACTACATTTAGGATTTTATTAATCAAAAGTGTAAGCATACATTTCCCTGCACATAACTGTAAAAGCACATACTTTTCATCACACAAAAAACCAGAAGCAGTGTATACTACATTGTCAAAACTACAACATTACACAAGAGGTCAACGTAAAAAATATGCAAAAATGCTTTAAATAACCAATGTTTATTAAAATGATAATTCTAATGTACAGTACACTGAAATTCACACACAAATGTCCACATCTACTAGTGTTCATTGAAACCATAAACTTGTAGTAAACTTTACAAGTGTTCATTGTGGAAATTTGACTACTTCTTTTCTTGCCTGTGCTTGATCCTGGCGCTCACAGCTTTCTTTCTTTTCTCTGCCTGAGCAAAGACTGGGGAGTGTAGGTGGACAGATTTCAGTCTCTTTGGCACTTTGCCTCTTGGGCTTGACTCTTGGGAAACCTGTTCAGCTGCTTTTCTCTTGCTTTTTCAAATTCAACTCGTCACCTCTCTGTACAACATCCTTCATGGTGCACGCCATATCCCCTAAAAGTGTTCATATTAACAATGTCAGGTAAATTTAATTCAAATTGTTATTTAATTAATAATAACCTAAACCATACGTTAAAGTGAACAGACGTACTTTATGTTGACACATTATCGCCCATCCAAAAAAACTTACTAAGTTTTGGCATATACTTATTTTTATCCAAAATAATCTATAAACCCATCTAGATTACCTTAAAGTTATCGCCTTACTATTTGCGTTTACATATCGTTAACGGTGCTGTATTATGCCATGACCCATAACGCCAGCGACATGAGCGTACGCCGGCGCCGTAATGCAAGTCCCATGGCATAGGCCATTATAACGCCTCACGTGGCAGGCTAAACGATCTAATATTTATTGAAATTACGATCTTAAAACCACTCGACTGCTACGTTAATTCCAATAATTCAGTAATTGACTCATACAAGAATGTTTGAAATAAGAGCGGACAACTTACCGTAGACCATAGCTCATGATTCGTTTGACTGAACGCGACTGTGAACTTCAAAAACAACTTACAGCCGCAACTGATTTGCCGCCAAAACTCATGCACGGATTGTAAGCTGGGCCGTGATTCGCAGTTTCTGACCATTCGGAATGCGGCTTGCTTTTGAAAAAGGACGACGATCACAAAATTTTAAATTTTTATTGTCGATGTTTGCCAAGTTACAACCCCCCCCTATATTAAAAACACAATTTTTCGGATTTGGACGAATCACAGAAACGGCCAAATCGAGTTCATGAACTGCGGAAATCCGCATTTCCACGAAAGAATCTCATGCCTGATTACACCTTGCACGGTGCAGAAAGCTGCAGACAATGATGTACATATTACACCTTGCATGGTGCAGAATGCTAGACAATGATGTACACATTACACCTTGCATGGTGCAGAATGCTAGACAATGATGTACACATTACACCTTGCACAGTGCAGAATGCTATAGACAATGATGTACACATTACACCTTGCACGGTGCAGAATGCTATAGACAATGATGTACACATTACATCTTGCACGGTGCAGAATGCTATAGACAATGATGTACACATTACACCTTGCATGATGCAGAATGCTAGACAATGATGTACACATTACACCTTGCACAGTGCAGAATGCTATAGACAATGATGTACACATTACACCTTGCACGGTGCAGAATGCTATAGACAATGATGTACACATTACATCTTGCACGGTGCAGAATGCTGTAGACAATGACGTACACATTACACCTTGCATGGTGCAGAATGCTATAGACAATGATGTACACATTACATCTTGCACGGTGCAGAATGCTGTAGACAATGACGTACACATTACACCTTGCATGGTGCAGAATGCTATAGACAATGATGTACACATTACACCTTGCATGGTGCAGAATGCTATAGACAATGATGTACACATTACACCTTGCATGGTGCAGAATGCTATAGACAATGATGTACACATTACACCTTGCATGGTGCAGAATGCTATAGACAATGATGTACACATTATACCTTGCATGGTGCAGAATGCTATAGACAAACTGAAGTCTGGTAAATCATGTGGTAATGTTGGGATATCTGCAGAACAAGTTATTCATGCAGATAGGCGCATCACTGTATTATTGTTCATTTTTTACACTGGTGTTATCTCACATGGATATCTGCCTGATGACTTTATGAAAACTATTATTATACCCTTGGTGAAAAACACGTCTGGTGACACTAGTGATGTTAACAACTACAGCACTAGTCACAGTTGCTTCTAAAATATTTGAAATTGTATTACTTGAACTTACGGAATCTTACCTTGATACAACAGACAATCAGTTTGGAATCAAGAAGGGCCATTCTGCCGATCATAGTATACATGCGTTAACAAATTTTATTCAGTATTATAGTAGGTACAATAGTCCTGTGCATATATGCTTTTAGATGCATCAAAAGCATTTCATAGAGTTAACCATTGGACATTCTTTAGAAAACTGCTTAATCGTGGTGTGCCAATCCTACTTGTACGAATTATCTTATACTGGTACAGAACCCAAATGTTTTGTATTAAATGGGGTTCCACGACCTCCGACTGAAAACTCCACAACTGTTCCATCGGTGTTAAACTTCATCTGTTCCATGCATATTGTTGTTAAATTTACTGTTCCGAAATATGGGTACATTGCAACAACTTAGTTGCATACAACAATATGCATAGACGGATCGTAGGATACCACCGATGGGACAGTTCGAGTGATATGTTTGTAAATGATGCTATTGACTCACTTGATGCCCTATTGTGCACATTTTTTTATGGTTTTAGAAAGCGGGTTCTTAATATTGACAATAATATAATAAAATATATGTGTAACTCTAGAGAAACTGTTAATGTGCCCATGTGGTCAAAATCTTTATATGTTGTAAAATAATAACTATATTATATATCTTTTTTACATATTAAATATTTTTTCTTACCCTGATCTTCATGAGGCTCTGGTATCGCAGGGATGACATGTTCTTGAGCATGTGGCCTTCGTCAAAGATGGCGTAGTCAAACTGCAACTTCTTGAAGAGGATGCGATCGTCAGAGCTGCCAGCAGCTATGTGGTAACTGCAACACAGACCACTCTACATCAGTGGGCTGTTAGTTATTGGGTAAATGGAAGATTTAGTGAGTAAATCAAGTTTCTCTGACCATGTTCAAGTATAGTCAAGAGGTCAATTAATGGACCTATACCCAAGTCACAATAAAACCTTGCTAGTTCTCAACATTAGAAGTGTCAATACACATTGGTGAGATGCAAGACTGTGTATGAGTAGCAAGTGAAAGTCACATACCTAGATGGATGAATTCATTGGAGAATACGTGTAGCCTGATTAAGGCTGGTTTCTTTTTAACGATGTATGGTTTTGTTATTTGTTACTATAAGGATTTCACAAAACATTCAGATATTAGAGAAAACAAGAATACTGAAGGTTCAGCATTGGAATGTACCGAACATACACGTATAACAACAGATCATTTGTAACCAAGCCGTTCATTGCCACACAAAAAAATAGCTGTCTGTAAGAGGGATCCCTAATAGAACTAGTAGAGATGTTTACTCCATCATGAAGGAAGTATGATATCTCCATAAACACAAATCTAACAGGGGCGTAGACAATGGCACACTTTTAGCTAGAAGTTTCTTGCAGCAATTACACTAAAACCCCACTATTAAGGTCTCCCTTGGGACTGAGCCAGTGGTCTGAATGGCGAGGCAACCATACTAGCGGAACTAATTTTGTATGCTTTACCGCTACAGAAATAACTTGGGACTGTCCTAGGGTGGCCATAATTGCAAGGTGGATGCATTATACAGGTGGCTGTAACGTGAAATTCGATGGTACGTGGAGAAACGCTGTTGTGAGAGACGAACGGCAGACCTAGTGATAATGACGTTGCAGTCGTCCAAAGATGAAGTGTGCAGCAGTTGGCTTCGGATCTCCTTTCTCTCCTCCAGACTGCCGTAATACAGCACAATGCTGAGTGCAGGACACCAGACCTTCAGTTCCCTCAGCCAGTTGTCTGACAACAAACAACTCCAGTGTCACTGCAGCTATCACAGACAGACAGTTGTGGGGCTGTGTTCAACCTTCTGATGTTGCTTCCTTGAGAACCCATTGGAAATGTGTTAATATTTATATAGCTGAAGCATTAGTATATTAGTTTTCACCGTAATAATACAATGCTAGGAAGTGTTACCCTGAACATACATGGCGCAAATAATTCACAGCAGTCCACTGCCTTTAAAAAAGTAATATTTCATGTGTCTTGATAGAAACTCACATCAGATTCATGGAAACAGCAACAGTGTAATGAGAACGTGCTTCAAGTGAGTGAACTTCCCCTTAGTGTTATTTAATCTGATGTGAAGACGGGACATATTGTTATTTCTAAACTAGTACAGAGAGGTCAGATGACTACCTAAAATCACGAAACGTCACGAGAGAAACCTAAGTTCTATTCATCTTGAATATAACTTGGTATTGCAACTACAAGTGTGGACAAATTCACTCTATCTTCACAATTTCTACAGAAATGACTCGATTAAAAACAAGCACCTTAAAAGCACACATCCAGATATACTAGACAGCAGCGTTAGCCTACCGAGGGTCGATGAGGGGGTGACAATGAGGTGAGGTCCAGTGTTTCCATCCTCCAACATGTGAGCCAAGAAGGCAATCGTCTCTATTGTCTTGCCCAGTCCCTGGCACAAACACACAACATTTCATTAACATCAAATATTTACAAAACATACAAGTTTTCAAGTGAGTTATACAACTTCTACACCAGAACTTACTTTCCTCCTCTGCACACCAAGTACGTCAAACATAATAATAAAGTATGCCAACCATATTATTTGTAAACAAAATCCATATCTCAAATGCGTAACATCATAGGAAATAGGCTTAGGCAAGGATTTTTCACAGAAAATGTCACAACTTCAGCATAGTCTGCAACTAAAAGGAATTGTCGTATACCAATAAAAAGCACATCACTAAAAAGTTCTACATGTTGTTTGTATATGCACTTGAGTTCAATAACTTTATTATTATGAAGTGTACAGGCTTTTATAAAACTGCTCTAACCAGCATTCTGAAGGCCTGAGCGACACGCGCGTTGTATGAAGCGCCATATCTTGCTGATCCGCGAAACGTGACTCGCCGAGATTTTTGCAGTGCCGCAAAATCAGCCAAAACCATGCCTTGTTCAAAACCTTGGCGCCTCGCCAAATGTTGTTGTATCAAGACATGGTCACTTTTTTCTAAGGCGGGGAATGTTATTTGACCAATTGGTGATGGTCTCCCATCTGTACGTAAAAAAAATTACCCGTGAGTTTGCATTTAATAGCTACCTATCGCCAAGCAGTCATCTTTCACCCATACCTTCAAAAATTATAATCCAATCACCCGGAGGCCAATACCATTAGATTCGTCGTTAAATTCATAATCACGTGTGCAAAAATTATTAAAATAAGTTTTGATTTGACGACACGCCGACCTTCGAAAGTCATTAGACCAGAGCCTTTTCGTGACTAACTTTTGCGGAGCGCATCGACTGTACCTATCGCCAAGCAGTCCTTATTTTGTCCATTTCTTCAAAAGTTGAGGTCTGATCGATGGGTGACAGCTGGCATTAGATTTGTCGTTAAATTCATTATTATGTGTGCAAAAATTATTAAAATAAGTTTTGATTTGAGGACACGCCAACCTTCGAAAGTTGATAGATCAGAGCCTGTTTGTGATTGACTTTCACGACAAGCGACGGCTGTATGCACAGCCAGAACATTTGATTAAAAAAAAAAATCATTTTCATCATACACTCATTATTTGTTTATGTAATGACATATAATGATAACTAACAACGTTTAGTATAACATGTCCCAACACTAGAAGTGAATAATTGCATATTGTGTGTGTTAAAAAAACCTGGTTCCCCACAATAATACTACCCACCCGCCGGCATGACGTCTTCCGCACGTGTAATTGTCGGCCTGTGGCTGCCTATCTAGGTCACAGGTGAGAGTGGAGGGGTGATAAGGTTGCTGGCAGTCAGCAGTGTTTGTGCCGCCGCGCTTGTAGCTAGCTATCTAGGCCTATATTATTAATTATTATTAAGAGGGGTACCAACAGTGGCTTAAAGATAGAACTAGCTTATTTTCTGTTTGTTGACTGATTGTTAACAATGAGATTTTTAATAGCAATTTGATAAGTGTGGGTAGATTTTTCTGTAAATAAAATGGCATATTCCAAATTAGTCATACATGTCTATGATTATATTAATGTTTGACATCACACTTTTTTACTGTATTCAGTGCAATATAATATATCAGTTTCTGTTCAACCTAGCCCAACAATATTTTGCATACCTATTACTTGTATAATAATCTCTGGGAATACTAAATATGGTGTGAATTGATACATATATTAAAATGTTATCTCACGCTGAATATCATGTTTTGTCTTAATCCTTTTATAAAAAAATATTAAAATTATCACATGCCAGTTTAACGCAATAAAACATGTACTGTCTATATATAACTATGATCTTCCATTTGTCCACATTTATATTGATCTGAATGTCATTTTTCAAAATTATCCATGTTGGTTGGATATTTTTAATTGTCAGAATCGCATATTTCTCTATTTTCAAAGCAGTATATCTCAATTTGTATTAAACCTAGCCCAATGGTATTTGGCACACATATTACCTGTATAATATTTTTGTGTACATTGAATATTATGCAAATTGAAACATAAATAAAAAAGTTATGTAATGCTAACAATTTTGTTTTGTTCTACAAATCCTTGTCTGAGCCTACAGGAAATGCTATATGTTCTTACACAAATTATGTATTCAAAAAAAGGTAAAGTTCTTATATAGCGCAGTATCCAGTCCTCAGGACTTCTCAAAGCGCTTTACACTTTACTCCCTTGCAGAACTGTTGAATCGAACACCATCTCGACTTCTCTGGGAAGCATTCAGCCACGCTGCAATTAATGCGCAGACTATTCGTACACAAATATCCATCACTGTCTACAGCCAGGTACTCATTCATACACCTGTGTGGGCTGAAGCAATGTAGAGTAAACAAACTTGCCCAAGGTTCGACACCACCACACAGGATTCTCAGTCGAGAGTCTGGAGTTCTTACCACTGCGCTACTGCGTTCCACAATTCTAGCCATCCATAGGCTACAACAGACCCCCACAGAGTCAGCTACGACTTTTCTGTTGTAAACACTATCTGCTTGTGCATCATATGCTCCCAACTGGCCACCAGAGGAGTGCAAGAACCATGGGTTAAAGATAGAGACCACTACTCCGAGTCCAAGACAGGTTACACATATACCCCCTCTGTCATACTTTACCTTCAAAACCACCGGGTAGACCAACAGTTTTTATTATCTGTTCCGAAAGAGGCAGTGTTATAAATGAAATTGTCCAAAAGGACTTCAACCCAGTTCCTCCTGGTCGACTGTCTCTCGCTACACCACCGAGCTACAACGTTTAATTCTTTCACAACCTCTGTATTCTCAAAATAAAATCATTAGCCAAATGTTACTTTTTTAATCTATTGCTAATGGCTACACTATCCTTCTTCCAAATACTGAACTAGTCCCTTCTAGGTGTGAGAAGTCCAATGTTTAGGCGCTAGTGGTCTATGTAACAAGTGTCTGTACATTGTAGCATCCTACCATTTCATCTCCAAGTATTCCATTGAGTTCCTGTGTGTGCATCAGGGCGAGCCAGTTGAGACCAACCATCTGATACTGAGCCAATGTCATGCTGCAATCATGTCAAGACAACACCACGGTCAGTGACGACATGACAACACATCACACTACCAATAGACATGATAACAGTAATATTATCAATCCTGTTGACCCTTCAGACCCCATGACCTCTTAATGAAATACCCCCCGATTCAACACAGCTCTAGCACAAATTCAGCAAGATGTGTGTCCAAAAGGCGCCAACTCAAACAACATATTACTTTGCAAAACAAAGAAAACATCATATCTACATACAACACATTAATTATAATAACACTATGACTTCTTTAGCACCAATATCCTCAAAACTGAGCTGTGGCGCAGTAAAACCAAAGGATTAAGCAATCTCGGAATCATCTGCAATATGAAAGTCGTCAACAGATGGACGGAATTGATAAGAAGGATAGACAATAGCAGACACTTTTTTAGATGACAGCAAAATGAAACTATATTTACTATGAAATGAAAGCACTGACCTGGCATTTAACAGTGGTGGTTGTTTTGTGATGTATCCATTCTCATTGGCTCCATTGTCCAGTTCTGTCTCACCGGTGAGTTCATTGATGACATTCTCCATCTCACTAGAGATCTTCTCACACTTCTCCATCAGTCTCTGCACACTCTTGCGCGTCCGCAGCAGCTCTCGACAGCCAGAGATGATGGAGAGAGACAGCTTACACTCAGTAAGAGATACAGTCTGCAATAACGGCAAATAATTCGCACTCGACAATCGCAAGATTAAAAACTATAGTGAAACATGTCTTAGCTGACATCTAATCAGAAACTTTCATTCTGGCTTTCGTCAACATATCACGTCGACTTTATCAGTACTGATGACGCTGAATGACGTCATCATACACACGAGGCATCGTACACGTCATCCAGCATCATTGGTACTGATGAAGTGATACGTTGACGAAACCCTCAACCAGGTCAATTAAATACATCTTGGATATGAAAAATGAAAGTTTCTGATTTGAAAACGAACTATCCTGAAGAATGTTAGCTAATATGTGTTTATAATAGGGTGGCTCCTATGTACGATAGGGTAGCTCCTAAGATGGCTACTATATTTAGTTTTAGTAGGAGTCTCCCGTCCTTCATTATGACAAACCTTTGACTTTATACCATACATTATGTACTTACCATGTTTCTTGTCATGTCGACTCGATTACAATACATTGTATGTCTTTTGTTTCTTTTTGTAACAATTATTCTGCTGCATTGTGTTTTAGGACAAATAAATATTTCCTGTTATAAAGAAGACTGTCTATAATGGACACTTTTGAAAGTCCGGGATTACTAGATTGCATTGTCCACTATCTGGCCGTAGTGGTAGTCTGGCTATAATGGATAATTGCAGTCCCGATGATGTCCAGTATGGTTTTATTGTTTAGCCTCCTTTACAGGCTGCGAAATAAGGCCGGTCCGATCGTCCCGGACGAGTAGTTTCAGTGATCGGACTAGTCCATGTTTAGTGGAGCAGTCCCATCGAACTAGCTGTTATTATGTAAATTAATTTACGCTATGTATACGCTAGTTGGGTGTTGTGATGGAATAAAACAAAATCAGACAGTAAGGTAGCATTTTATCACAGGCAGCTAAATATTCCGTACGACTGTCAGATGGGAAACTTGCTGAACGCAGTGAATGTAAATGGCGGCTGTTTACATCCGGTTAGCGTAAGATAGGTAGTGCCACCTAGCGACCATGAGCGACATGGACATACATGCATGCGCAGGTTACAGACATCGTTACGTGCTATCCCGTCGTGATGGTAGTTGCGTTATTCCTGCATCGGGTGATTATTTTAGCAAGTTACCAAACGCCAGCAATGTTACTGATTGTTTAGTCGGCTTCGGGAAAGAAAACACTAATGAAAAGTATAGGGCAAATGATGCAACTTAGTTCGACAATGTCGGTCCTTTGTTGCAGTCAGGCTTCAAATTCTGCTGGCATCGCCTTGTCCACGACTCCTGTTTGCTGACCCTGATTAAACTAGTCATTTCTTCTGATAACTTTGCAATTGGATCTACGAAATCACATGTATTTGTTTCTATTAATGACACATTTAGTTGAACATTTAATTGAAATGGGAAACGGCTTGTTTTCTTTATGTAATAAAGCCACTTTTACTATGTGTCACACATATATCACCAGCGATAGAAACAAGCCAGAATATTTACTTGTCCGCCGGACAAGTAAGTTTTGAAATCTACTTGTCCGCCAAAATTTTAACTTGTCCGAGTGGTTGTCAAGGGGATTCGAAGCTTCGGAAAAAAACATAAAAAAGTATGTCTTATTTTTATGACAACAACACAATGTTAGATTTAGTGCTTTTGGCAGCAGATAGCGTGGTATTCAGAAAGGCACTTTTTAGTTAATCATGTTGGCTTAGTTAATCATGTTGGCTTTAAAATTAACTCTACACATAACAAGCTCTGCTGTGATTACATGTCATTCCTTTCAATTGTTCTAGGAATACCGCTGCTGCTTTATATGTTGAAATGTGGGCTCTAACAGCCTGATGTTCAGGAGACTAGTATGGGCTCAGTCACAGGCCTGGCATTGGGTTGTAGAGTCCACATTTCTTTTATTTAAATATTACAGTGTGCCAAAAAGGCTTATACACTGGTTACCCATAATAAACAAACGTCATCCATTTGGCCTTTTTCATATCTATATTTGTCTCCGTGTTGTTGCTTGCATAAAGTATGTCTTATTTTTATGACAACAACACAATGTTCCTGCTGTTTCGTTGCATGTACATCTGAGTGACTTGTGATCAAAGACACAATTTGATTTAATCTGCAAATTTTGAAATTGCAAAATTATATTTGCAACTATTTGTTTCGGTCCATTATCATTACTATATATATATATATTCATCACGAATATTAAAACTAGACACGTTACATGATGTATACCAATATTTTAGTGATGCTGATATGAACGCTTTTATTAATAACACATAATTATTACGATGATAGGAACGAGACAATTGTTATCCTTGGTATTTGTTGTAATGTTGCAAAAACTGTTTTTGTTTAATATGGTATATACATATATAACATATAACACTGCTGTACAATTTTGGCATCAGTTTGTCATTGAAGATGGCACTCAACTATCAGGAACACGACCAATGCAAAGCCAGGAAATGTCACAAAAATCATAATAAACTGTAATATAATCTGATATTATTTTGTTCAATCTCTATGAACTTCAATATCAACAAAGCTCTGTATTTTACAAACGAAGATAATATTCAATTGATCACGAGCAAACAAATGCATATTTTTACTAAATTTTATATTACCATTTCAATTATGTACAAACAGTTTTAACGGTGCCCGAATTACGTCTACCGGGCGGAATATAATATATAGATTTAGTTACGACGTAACGTCGCAGCCGCACGCAGACCGACGTAGTTGGCGGAAGCCGACATATCAATGGCAGTTGGCACCCTGCCGCGCGTCTTGCATAAAATTTTGCTTCAAAAACTCGCAATTTATGGTTAGAATAAATATTACACAGACACAACAATTCTGAAATTTTATTAATATTCCGTTTATCAACCATCACCATAGATTTACCGGAGAGCCAGTTACAAGTTTTGAACTTTTTATCGATTTGGGACTGGATCGGCTAACGACGTTCGATGACTTGGAAGACTGCCGAGTCCGCGTGGGTTAGGTGTAATAATGGTTAAAACTATATAATTATTCAAATAACATGAAATACAGCCTCGATCAACGATGGCTGATGCAGAGCCTGTCCTACACGTGTGACAGAGCTAGGTTGGTGCGCTCAGCAGATGACCCTGTTAACGCAGGCACTAAACTTGGTCGAACGCTGAAGTACAACACATTGGCGGCGGAACGACAAGATGCCAACACACTAACAAGATTGCAACGTGTGCAATTGCTAGCGAACTTCATTTACGTTTGAATTTCCTCAAATAAAAAGTTTGCAATGTTGCACGCGTCACTATTTACTGTAAATTTTCACTTGTCCACCGGATAACCATGTAGAGTCATTTTACTTGTCCGGGCCAAAAATCACTTGTCCCGGACAAACGGACAAGTGCTATTTCGAACACTGATGACACAACAGTATGATTGATGGTACCTGGCACATTTATTTTTAAGGACTACTAAAATAATATGAGGACTAGTTGTTTTCGAGTCAGCTAGTCCGACGGACTACATGTCAACTAAATCCACCGTGCACCCGCCTTTAATAGTATAAAATAGTTGTATTTGTAATATCATCATACACAGTATAAACTATGTTTATTTTGGCATCTTCACCACCACAATCTGTTTTAATTTATTTAATCACAATTTATGTAAATAATTTTACTGTTATCTGTTAGATTTGAAAGTTTGAACTCAAATACCCTGTTTACAATTCATATTAAACAAGTCAGTAAATACCAAAATAACCAGATTTTAAAATAGTTTCTTGTATGTAAAATCTTATAGCAGCCAAAATGTTGTGCGTAAACCAATTTCGTCTGACAATGTAATCTACTCGTCCAGTTTGTTTACTGCAAGCTACTACGAGGACCACTTCTACCATGACAATCCTGTGCAATGAAGACCTTCCATCACACAGTACACAGCTGCATATTGAAACCTACGAGGTGTGCCCAGTCGCTGAATGGTCTCAGTTCCGCCATCTGTGTGGCTTTCTTCTTGGAGCAGCCTGGAATGCTGACAAGTTCTTCAAGAGTAGCCTCATTGAGGAACTCCAGCACAGGCCCCGACTGCGTCTTCTGAAACTACAGCATACATATCAGTATGTAAATTACTTATGAATTGTGATGGATTTTGACAAGTAACTGTACTTCCTGATACATTAAACATGTCTTTACCTACTTCACAGTCAATTCACCATGTTTACTGTCACCACATACCTGATTGTAGAGCTGGCATGAAATTGTTACTGTCTGCTATAATTTGTTAACTTACCATTGAACTGGTTTACAGTGTTGAGAGCAGCTCTAGCACTGTACACAAAGAACAGTGTTAGTGAGATCAAATTTCTGCCTAAGATGTGACTTTAAGAGTACATATCAAATTTTATATGGTCAAAACTAAGTTAACTTTAGAGAAATTCAAAAATTTCATTTTTACATATCGAAAACGAATTTTATCTGGTAGAGACTTTCCTTAGTGTACTAGACTTCTTCAGTGTGCCTATGATGCTGAATAATGTCATTGTACATGTGAGGTAGATCATCCTTAGTGTACAAGACTTCTTCAGTGCCTATGATGCTGAATGATGTCATTGTACATGTGAGGTAGATAATCCTTAGTGTACAAGACTTCTTCAGTGCCTATGACGCTGAATGATGTCATTGTACATGTGAGGTAGATCATCCTTAGTGTACAAGACTTCTTCAGTGCCTATGATGCTGAATGATGTCATTGTACATGTGAGGTAGATCATCCTTAGTGTACAAGACTTCTTCAGTGCCTATGATGCTGAATGATATCATTGTACATGTGAGGTAGATCATCCTTAGTGTACAAGACTTCTTCAGTGCCTATGACGCTGAATGATGTCATTGTACATGTGAGGTAGATCATCCTTAGTGTACACGACTTCTTCAGTGCCTATGATGCTGAATGATGTCATTGTACATGTGAGGTAGATCATCCTTAGTGTACAAGACTTCTTCAGTGCCTATGACGCTGAATGATGTCATTATACATGTGAGGTAGATCATCCTTAGTGTACAAGACTTCTTCAGTGCCTATGATGCTGAATGATGTCATTGTACATGTGAGGTAGATCATCCTTAGTGTACAAGACTTCTTCAGTGCCTATGACGCTGAATGATGTCATTGTACATGTGAGGTAGATCATCCTTAGTGTACACGACTTCTTCAGTGCCTATGACGCTGAATGATGTCATTGTACATGTGAGGTAGATCATCCTTAGTGTACAAGACTTCTTCAGTGCCTATGATGCTGAATGATGTCATTGTACATGTGAGGTAGATCATCCTTAGTGTACAAGACTTCTTCAGTGCCTATGATGCTGAATGATGTCATTGTACATGTGAGGTAGATCATCCTTAGTGTACACGACTTCTTCAGTGCCTATGATGCTGAATGATGTCATTGTACATGTGAGGTAGATCATCCTTAGTGTACAAGACTTCTTCAGTGCCTATGACGCTGAATGATGTCATTGTACATGTGAGGTAGATCATCCTTAGTGTACAAGACTTCTTCAGTGCCTATGATGCTGAATGATGTCATTGTACATGTGAGGTAGATCATCCTTAGTGTACACGACTTCTTCAGTGCCTATGATGCTGAATGATGTCATTGTACATGTGAGGTAGATCATCCTTAGTGTACAAGACTTCTTCAGTGCCTATGACGCTGAATGATGTCATTGTACATGTGAGGTAGATCATCCTTAGTGTACAAGACTTCTTCTGGGCCTATGACGCTGAATGATGTCATTGTACATGTGAGGTAGATCATCCTTAGTGTACAAGACTTCTTCAGTGCCTATGACGCTGAATGATGTCATTGTACATGTGAGGTAGATCATCCTTAGTGTACAAGACTTCTTCAGTGCCTATGACGCTGAATGATGTCATTGTACATGTGAGGTAGATCATCCTTAGTGTACAAGGCTTCATAGGTACTGAAGAAGTTGGCCTGCAACGCTAACGAAAGCCTCTCTAAAATTTGTTTGGATGTCAAAATGAAATTTTTTAATTTAAAAAGAACTATCCTGAAGACTATTCAGTAACAATTAACTTTAGAGTTCTTACTGATTCTGTCTCCTCACTGCTCTCATCATCGTCATCCTCATCTCCGTCTTCATCATCATCATATTCACCATCACCCACGTCATCATCACTGTCACTGTCGTCCTTTCGACCTGAAAAGAAGAAACTGTTTATCTTGCTGCAAGCACATGGAAAAACAACAGTGAAAGTCACCAGAAAGAATTTGTAAACCAAAATTAGGATTACGAGGAGACTGCTTTTACTACCCAAACTTTATAGATTTCATATATATACAAATTTCAAGTTTTACACATTAAAAATGTCACATTTACCTATCTTGTATCTCAATAATTTAAACAATTTTGGAGTGCACTCAATCACACCAACAGGCAAAGAATTCAGAAATATAATATATATCAGTTCTGGGAGAACTTGTGAAATACAACCGGCTATGATATAATATTAATATTGGGCAAAGTTTGCAACATTTCTGATGTAACTATTAATACTACGTAGCTAATCTTGAAAACTGAAACATTTCACTTTTGAGTAAAATTACAAACTAAAACTGACAATACAACCTTTAATAATTTTCTAAAATTTCTTTCCCATAGATGTACTACTTATCAAAAAATATTTAGATTGGTGTCAATATCGACAATTATTTCCATCTTACCTTTTTGTTTGTTGACCTGTGCTGTTTTCCTTACGTCTGTAGGCTGTGATTTTGTATTATTGTTGAGTGTCTTCAAAGAAACAGCCCTTGCTGCCTTGAAGGCTTTGATGCTGCCCATGTTCTTCGATGGTGTAATATCTATTACATAGTAAATACACACTTTACAACACATTTAGTTATACAGGAATCACTTCAGCCAAGTGAACAATTTCTCGGGGGGGGGGGTCAACAAACAGCAGCAGAAAAGGGTTTTGTTAAAAATATGAATTTCTGTACAATTACCGTATTTTTTAAACAAGTCTTTGAGGCAAAGGCCGCTCCTCTTCCAGACCTGTGGTCTCTATCTTTTGTGAAATTTCTGTAACAAGTACGTTCTTACTAGGTGGGGGTGTTAGCCAATGGTGGAGTTCGTTTACTGTTCACTTACTTTATATGTTTTGTATGCATGTACTACACTGGCCATATTTAAAAAATACTTTAAGAAACATTATTGAATACTTGATCCATTTCCAACAATACTGTTAAAAAAAGCATGTCGGTTATAGACCTATTTTTAACCTCAGCCTCATTTCTAAAATACTAGAATAGGTTGGATGTAGCAAGTCGTCTGAGGTCTCATATTAGTACAACTGTTTTTACTAATGTGTCACAATTAGCATATAGACATTTTCATTCAACAGAGACTGCCCTCTTAAAGGTTCACAATGACATTAACTTGAACATTAATAATGGTAAAGTGACTGCATTTACCATACTAGATCTCTCTGTCGCTTTTGACACAATTGATGGGTATAAGTGATACGGCCTATCTGACACAGCTCTAAGCTGGTTTTCTTCATATCTAATTGATAGATACCAAACCATAAAGATTGGGAACTGCTTTTCGGCTGCACTGCCAACTTTATTTGGTGTTCCCCAGGGTTCTGTTCTTGGGCCTTTGCTTTTTACTCTTTACACCACGCCACTATGCGTTGTTATACAAAGACATAACTTGGATCACCATCTTTATGCTGATGATACTCAGATCTACATTTCATCGGCTACCCCGGATACAAATCGCTCCCTAACCAACTTAGTGATTGCCTCTAAGATATCTTCCACTGGATGACTGACAGCAAATTGAAATTAAATGCAAATAAACCTGAAATGCTCATTATTGGTACTCCAATGCAGCATAGTAGCCTTGATGGTTTTTCCCTACACGTATTTTGAATAAGCATATCATGCCAGCAACCTTAGAGTGGAATCTAGGAGCGATGTTTGATAGTAACTTCAATTTTCAACAACACGTGTCTCAAACGTGTCGCTGCTGGTTTGATCATATTCGTGACCTTCGCCATATTCGCCGGTATGTCATTTTCTGATGCTACAATTATTGCAACAGCGCTTGTTAGCAGCAGATTTGACTGTTGCAATTCCCTCCTTTATAATATAATTAGCAAGGATATTACAAAACTTCAACGTGTCCAAAATTGTCCGGCAAAGGTAGTTACAAGATCTCCTAATTTTTCTCACTCTGTATCACTTTTGAAGTCTTTGCATTGGCTTCCTGTATAATATTGTATAATAATTAAGATATGTATCATTACATAACAGTCCAGTAAGCAACCATCTTATTTGCAATCACTGCTTGTTCCTGTAAAAACCTATCCAGCTTCGATCATCTGGTTCTGACCTACTTTTTGTTCCTAGAGTCAACACTAACATTGGAACTAGGGCTTTTTCTGTTGCTACACCAACTCTTCGGAATATGCCCCTTCTTAGTGGTAGATCAGTTGAAAATATTACAAAATTCCATCATCATTTAAAATTTTTATCTTTACAACCTTGCTTATCCACCATAGCTCCCTAGCACCATGACCCATCTGCCGACAACAGGAATACTGCTTATGGATTTTGAGATTGACCAATCGTTTTGTCTTGATGTGCCTCTGAGCTTGGTTTCCAAGGATTTAGGCGCAATAGAAGTTATCTTATTAATATTATTAATATACATAAAGGCGTTATTTTTTTAATAAAACAATTATGTTAAAAACGTATCAGTTCTAAACAACTGCAGGCACATACACCAAAATATATACCATGTGACTAACTGATGCAGAATTAGGAGACTGTAGCAAGACCTCACATTTGTTATGCATGGGATTAAGCTTGCTTCTCTTGTAGTTCTCACGTATTACCATGATTCATGTAAATAAACATAAACAATATTAAGGAATACAAAATCAGCAAATTTGGTAAGTGATACCAATGATGCTGATAATGTTATGTCTTCAACTCACCTCCTTTTGCTAGTGCATTACTAATCGCCATGGTTGCAGCTTCTATCGAGCCATCCTCTGCATGTAGCATCTCCAGCAATATCTGATCAGGAAGAACAGAAATAACACATCAGAACAGACAGTTGACATCAAATACACAGATCTGGGTGAGATGTGAGCGGTTTCACAATTTAGTGATGGATCCAGGTACCAATGAAATACAAGAGACCATATATCTGAACAAGAGATGGTTTAATCAGAATCAAATGTGACCTCATTCGGTCAGACAGAAAACATCTAGCGTCATCCTTCATAGGCTTGGCCCTACAGATGTCCTGCTAGGGAATATGGCATAATGTGTGGGAAATAGCATCTACAATTCATATAAAGAAAACCATAAATACAGTTATTAGGTATGTCATCATGTCGTTCAAAGTACAATTCCTATGCATAGACGTCAGAACCTGGGGGCTCAGCCCCCCTATACTTTAAGTGGGGGGCTGGAGATAGGATTATCCCCCAATATTAATATGGGTTTTTGGTGAGCCTTAGAGGGGGCGCAATTTGAGGTTTTTAGAGAGCCTCAAGGTGGTTGTTTTTGGCGACCCTCAAATTATGAGGTACAACTTGAGGTTTTTGGAGAGCCTCAGCCCCCCCCAATATTCCAATATGCCAGAGCTGTATATGTAAAATTACCGGCAATATATCACAATTGCAACTAATCACAATATTATCGCATCATGAATACCATTAACTGTCAAAGCAATATTAAAGTGATCCAGTAACTAACATTGTACCTCTCTATCGATGTTTAGAAAGGCTTCAGCAAGGAAGTCAACTTTCTCCTCTTCTGTCTGCTGGTCGGGACAATTGTCGTCAGATGATAACTGTCTCACATGTTTCTTTGCGACTGGTCCTGACTCTGAGCTGTCGCTGCCATTGCTCATGCGACGTATTCGTTTCCTTTTAGGAGCTGAAATAGTCGAACAGTAACCCGGTTCATACACTGATCAATTAGATGATGGTTACATTTTAGTGATATGTTCCAATGAAGCACTCATCCGTCCTGTCTGTTTACATTTGCCAGTGCATATAATACAATGTGAGCTCACATTCATAAAATGCCACTGTTTTCAAGTACTGGACACACACTTTGCTTGAAAACAAAAATAGTGAACTTAGCATTAACAATTTAACATATCAACTTAGACGAAGCAGGGTGGCTCAGGTTTAAATAACCACAAACATGATAAGCATAACATATATTTAATTTGTACAGCTGTAATGTTTCATCCACAAAAATGTCTAACCCATCTCCAATATATTTACATTCCACAGCTCCTTTAATGTAGGGAAAACTATTATATTAGGAAAGCATAACTTATCACTGAATTATAATATTCAACTGAACACTGATTTGTCTTATTCTTGATTATACCTTTTTCTGCATTAAAAATTAGCAAGCACTTCCAAAGATTCTACATGTATAGTCAATTCAAATACGTAAGTAAAGTTAATGAAAAACATTACTAATGCATTACGTTCAAGGCTCAGTGGCAAAATTGCAATTTGCACACTACCCCAACAGTACTCCAATAGCCATCAGCTGCTTCACCACATAAATCACACAGGTGAATTGGCAACACCTTTGATTACCTACCATGCTTCTGATTTGCTACAAAAATGACATGGTCGACGGCAGCATCGAAGTCAAGACTTTGCTGTAGGGCTTCCTGTAGCACTTTTGCGTCCTGATCAGGAAACATCTCCTGTAGATTTGCCAAACTACTGCTATCCACTTCGGTGTCACTACCGGAAGACAGTGGGTCTTCACGGCGACTACCCGACTGAATTTGCTCCACTCTGCAATGACAAGTCGACAAATGTTATATGGTTCACTGTAAATTGAACAATAGAACAGCGCTGTTACTCAGTAGAAAGTAACCTCAGTCTATGTATGAAGTCATGTCCAATCCATCATACAAAATTATGAGAAACTTCTATTACACTTTTCATGAACACTGCAATGTTTGTTACAAAACATCTTTGCAGCATTTCGCTGTGGTTTTTGTGATAGTTACCTGATCAGTCGAGCAATTAAAATGATAAGTTACAACATAGATGACATCATTTATTTCAGTATAATATTTATACAGAATGCCTTGGAAAGGAGTTTTGGAGAGAAAAATGCAGCGGTGACAATGTTTTAAAAACTAAGACAAAAGGCTACTTTGGTAATGGTTAAAAGTAATCATAACTTTTCACACATGTATCTCCCAAAATGTGTAAGTTGGAACCCACATCATACCTGGGATGTAGGAACACTCATTGTAATAGGGTAACTGTACCACATTACCTAGCTTTGACTTTTTGAACACCATTCTGCTTTCCTTCAATGGCAGCTTTCTTCGACAGCCATGGAGAACTGTTGCTACTCTTTGTATGAATGTCACTCTCGTCCGAGTCAGAGTCCAACACTAAGGCACCACGCTTACATTGCTTCTTAATGCCAACAAAAACAGGACTGGAAGTCTCGGACTCGGGCATCTCAGGAACCACACCAACTGAAACATAAATTATATTCAATGTGCAGATTTAATGTGAACTGAATCAGTATGTACACGACAGTAAATTATTCATATATACGTGATACTATTTTTTACATAAAATGACAAAAAAAGACAGGGCATAAATATCAGTGTAGTAAGTTACACAATATTTATCAAGTATTGCAATGTGAGGAAAGTGCCACTATGGACTAAAACTAGTAGAAGTAGAGATGCCACTAAATGCAAAGCAAACAACCGTGGTAGAATAGTGGTTAGAACATGTGTCCTTAGGACATTTTGCCAGTATTAGTTTACTATACAGATATAGATTTTAAGAACCTTATTCACGGGTTCGACAAGTCGTTTACAACATACCGCTACTTTGTGTTGATCCGCTCTGACTTGGCTCGCCTTCCGATTTTTGAGATGATGTTGTTGACATCGGTGAAGATTGCGCTTCGCCGTTTCGTATGCCCCGTCTTTGGAATCTAAACTTCATTAAATCAGCAATGGAACTCATCTTACTGGTTATATACTCTTCAAGTGTATGTAACTTCCACTAAGTCAAACTAGTCAAAGCTCACAGCATTCTATTGTGTGGAACCACGCCGGCGTGTCTTTCTCAGTTTCTGAAATCAGTCAACCACTTGAACCAGTCCACTGCGGCAACAAGAAATACCGACGGTGCCAAACCTTACATTTGTTATAACATGTAAAGCTGAAGTCACACCGATTTCAAGTAGCCATTTTTTGCTAGCATACTCTTATCCGGCGGTTAATAGCGATGTTTGATGAGACACCAGTTAACTAACCAATTAAGACGATAATAGACATTTACCCGCCGAGTCACCATTACTTAAAGTGGACGCCTCTTTTACAGGAGATCACGATCACGTCGCCACCTGTCGGAGATGTGTGAACGCCGCGTTTACATTTTGCGTTTGCCTTGCGCTTTGCTTAAATTGTATTTAATTTGTGCCGGGGGATAGTGATTTCAAATTATTAGAGCGTTCCTTTGGAGTGTTAGAAATGTATCTTCCAGAGACCCGTCAACTCTATTCTCTACTAACAAGTTCCCCCGTTAGGTGCTTCCCACGTTCTGAAATTATGAAGTTGAACACCGCTGTAAGTCGCCGATGACATGTCAGGATCCGACAGTGCGATGGCGGAGACACGATTGATGGTGTGAAGCTTCGGCGGAAATTCTTCAACAGCACCTCTTTCTCCCGGGCCCGTCTTTCCGATGTAAAGTGCTGAATATCCGGCTCAGTCCACCCAGTATTAATTTGGTTCGGCCGCCAGGGCAGTGGCCGCGTATCATAGACTAGTAACGGCCTTTGGCTTTGCCTTGGCGGGCTATCCTATACAACTGCAAAAATACGCGTCAGCGTCTATTGCATTCACACGAGGGAAACAGTCCACTAGTTTTTTTCCAGCTGCACATCTTTGGCCGGTCACCTTAAGAACGTGTATATTACTGTCAAGCGTTAACGATGTCATTGACATTGGTCATTGCCCAAACAAATACTGCCGCATCGTTTCGTGACGACTGGATACCAAATAAGGGCAGTATCATACAAGTATGATATTCATTGTGCTGAGTCGTTAGAAATGAGAGGGCTATATTTTTATGGGAGGGTGGCTGGAGATATCAATATTTGTGAAGAGGTGCATTTTTAGGTGCAAAAGGAGGTTTTTGGCGAGCCTCAAGGAGGGTGCAATAATTATTATGTGGGGTTTTGGAGCCTCAAGTGGGTATAAATACTTATAGAAGGAAAAAGGGATAGGCAGGTGAGGAAGAAAATCTAGGGAGAGAGAGGGAGCAAAAGTTTGACACCTCTCTTTGTGCCCTCTCAATTTCTTTATTTTACTCTCACCCTCCCCATCGCTCCTTTTATTATGTTAGTAGGGCCTAACTAGGTTATCTCCATTTGAAGGAACGATGTGAGTGCACCTATATATCTGAACTGCCAAGTTGTGTTAGGAAATATGTATGATATTCAGTTACCAGATGGGGCACCAGGTGACATGGACATTTCATATAATGGGGATATTGCTGATGATGATAATAAAATAAAACCTTGTGGATTCTATGGTCGCTCTAAGCGATCACTGTGCATATGATTAAATATATCAACCTGCACATGAAAATAAGCCCAGTCCAAACTGGGTACCATAGCTGCAGCCAATAGGTGCCATACTGCGAAGTTCTGATATTGTTAATGTGCTTTTGTAAATATTTGACTCGACAGGTGGAGCTGTTGTAAACATTTATTTCATCCGTGATACATGATGGCAACCATACCTCCATCTATCAATACATATGGCCATGTGTTTGGGGACTTTACAAATTTGTGTTATCACCGTTAATAATATTGGCAGCTTTATTGATGACACACATTGGCCTAGCAATTCATACAGGAAGTGTGTGCAAGGCTACTTAACTCATAACCTTGGGCAACATGTACTCTCGTTTTTTCACATATGCACACACACACACCTGTTAACAACTTGATGTTGGATTCAAATATTTATTGTACAAAAATACAATCTTACATGTTGCACTTATAACGTCATAATATTACAACATATTGTGATGTTGATGTAGCCAAGATGAGTAATCTTTCCTCATAATTAAATAATAAATTATTACAAAATAATTATCAACATATTACATCACACATGATTAGCAGTTCTGGTCGGAGTTTTCCTGACTTTGGCACGTCTACTGCTGTAGTTGCCAAGTTATTATGCTTTAACCTTCTTCAAAGAGATATGGAAAGTAAAGGAAGATATAGACAGTAATAAGGTGACAAATGGATGTTAAACACAATTCTATTAAGGCGTTTGAGGCACACTAAACATTACCTGGCCTTGCGCAGTCTCAAGTAAATACGTCCTGTTAAAATATTAAAGTTACCCCAGAATTCAGAATATGATGGAATATGTCGTGAGAATGGAAAAACAACCACTGTCTGTTGGGACTAGCATGGACACCTGAATGCAAATGGACAGTGGATCACCTGAGAACGACTATGCAAACAATCTATAGAATGATATGAGAGTCGTAGACTGAAGCCAAACAGGTTGACAAAGAAAGTAATATATGGAAGAAATGCATTATGAAAAAAAAATAACAGCAGAAGAGAGGATCATCACAGAAGCACAATGATGGAAATGGATCGGGCACATGCTGAGGAAGAACGACAAAAACCATTGTCTGACAGAACTGACAAAAGAAAAGTGGGTCGCCCCAAAACAAAATGGCAAACCACTGTTGAAAAAGAATGAGACCAACTGAGATGGACAACATGAAGCAAAGCAAGACGCATAGCTGCTGATTGGACAAGACGGCAGAGTTGCACAGCTGCCTTATGGGCCACAAGGCACGAAGAGGATAGGTAAGGTAAGATAAGCCACTACACTCTGATGAGCCACCATACCAGACAGAATCGGGGAGGAGAGAAGGCAATAGGACAACAAATATAAAGACATCACAGCCATAAGGAGCACATTAGTATACAATGTTGTGAGAACTATAGTGTTACAAATTGTTTCTTTTCTTGATGGGAATGCACATCAGACATTTAGAATGAAAGACAAGTACAATTATACCAACTGCTACAGCTATACTGATGTTGCAACACGCTATGCGACGTTATACTGATGTTGCAACACGCTATGCGACGTTATACTGATGTTGCAACACGCTATGCGACGTTATACTGATGTTCCAACACGCTATGCGACGTTATACTGATGTTGCAACACGCTATGCGACGTTATACTGATGTTGCAACACGCTACGCGACGTTATACTGATGTTGCAACATTTGTCAAGCATTCTAACAGGCTGGATATTATAGTTCCCTAATATGATATGATAATGATTTTGTCATTGATGAAATGATAAACACACTGTAGATTGTTAGACAAGCCTTCAATTACAGTTATTCTGTGGCACATTAAAACTGCACATAAATAGTATATAAATCAAATAAATGGATTCAATCTGACTAGCACGACTTATAAAAATATATATAATTTCAGAATCCTCATTATTCAAGTACACAATACAACCAACTAGTTATAATAGTTAATGCTGCTAAAAAACGCACCTAAATCACTATCTCTGTTAAATCACTAACTAATCAATCAACTTACATGACATACAAGGTACAGAGTATTGCAGCTTGTATTGCAAAATCACATTATTTAGTATAAACCACAACTACTCCACCACCATGACCACCCAAACGTATATTACTGAACCACAAGTATGGTCATTTAACTTGACCGGTATCTGTGTAATGGTTTTGTGCAAATGTCATGTTTACATTGCATGCAAAGGGAATGTAATTTTACAGTTGTCAATAGTATCTCTATCATGTGGTCCCTTCAGTGTGTGACCCTGATAATGCCGGTACAGGAAGTTGTTTCTGAATGTACTGAAGAGTGGAACTGATTTTCATAAACAGAAAATGGTCAAACTATATTTTAATGTGGTTTATTAAAGGGAGGTTCTCTATTCCATTACACATTAGTAGAAAGAAGTTCATCGAATTACCTGAGGTAGTGTACTTAGTCCCAATTTGGTCAGAAGCATGGGAACAAGTCATCTTCAAAGCAACAAATGCTAATAAGCGGCAATAGTGGCTGTTTGCATATTGATTGTTTTGTTTACAATTTGAAAATGCGAACACTGTTTTAGGCTGATTAAACACAATTTGGCAGCAGTACACCTTCAACATATTTATTCTAGCATTACGAACAATATAAAAAAATATTAATAAATGTACCTTTAAAACACATAAGGGTGGTCAAGATATTAGAATAGGTATAGTTTATACTATATTTTATTATTTTACATTAAAACAGACTCTAAATTGATCAGCTGTTTTACTGCTGTAACAATGCAGAACCAGGCTCTCCATCAGCCGTGGCATGAGCCAAGAGCCCTTCCTCCGTCTTGTCGACACTGCTGCCACGGCTGGAAGATGTCTGTCTCGTGTCACCGATTTCCAGACGAAACACCTCTCGCACACTGTCTGCAGACGATGTCTGAATATTACTAGATGATTGGACAGAGTTGTAGTCTGTATCCATGGCAACAGGAGCAGGCCAGATGCTGTAGACTATGATGCCCAGGATGACGAGACAGAAAGAGAGGAGGTACAGCACGTGAAACTGTAACAGAAACATTATTACATGTTACAGTTATGGAAAATAAGGTATAGGAGTGGTGCTACATAGTAAATATACTGCTTGTTTGTGTCAGTAAATTGCAATGTGGTTGAGGTTTTGGTGAAATAGCTGCCTGAGTCAGGTAATTATTTTAGGTGTATATGAGTATAAGCGTGTGTGTGTGTGTGCGTGCGTGCAGTGTGTGTGTGCACGTGTGCATGCATGTGAATGTGTACATATAGATATACATGTATGCTGTAGTGTCTTATACATCATAAGTAGTTCCTGTTAATAGGAATCTGTACTTTTTATTTATGTACAATCTTGACTCTTAATAACATTTCAATTATATACTGAAAATAGCATGAAACACAAGAGACATGTGAGACATTTTAATATAATGTCGTAGAGATTAAATCGTTAATAACTTTATAAAGTCAACTTATTAACAACTAGCAAGAAGTTGTTGTTCTGCCAGTTACACATACTCTCTCGGTATACTCTCTTATACTCTAACCACTCACCTGATACTTGAACAAGAAGATGCCAAACAGGAGGGCGTAGAAGTCGGCAGACAACAGATTCAGGTTGATAGAGGCAGCACTTGTGACCCCCATCACAACCGGCATGGCTGAGTAGAGGGCGAACAGACACAGCACAAACCCCAGTAGTGGCAGCCCTAGCAAACAACAGATAACATCAACAGGGTGGCTCCCACGACAGCGATCAATGTTGCTCTTATTAACAGGCTTCTACCTGATCCATATTAGAATTGCACTTTTTCAAGTCAGCATATAATAAGGGTAAGTTCTTATATCGCGCAGTATCCAGTCCTCAGGACTACTCAAAGCGCTTTACACTTTACTCCCTGGCAGACCTGTTCAATTGAACACCATCTCGATTTCTCTGGGAAGCATTCAACCATCATGCAATTAATGTGCGAAGACTACTGGTACACACAGCCACCTCTGTCTAGCTAGGTACTCATTCATACAGCTGAGTGAACTTGAGCAATGTAGAGTGAACGAACTTGCCCAAGGTTCAACATGGCAGCACAGGATTTGAACCCGGTTTCTCTTGATCGAGAGTCCGATGCTGTAGCAATATATCACTTTTTTATTTTGCGTTCACAAATAATGGATTGTTCAATATGCTTATTATTAGTATTATTAGTGCTTTAAAATGTTGATAATTTTTCAGATTGAAAGACACTGTAGGATATATAATAATAACAACTATCAAGATAATGTTTACAAACTGCTAGCTAAATGTTGGTCACTGTGCACAAATATGGGGTTAGATGCATAAACTTGTTCCAAGTTTGCATTTCCGGTGTCTCCCTGACACAAATGATTAAATATACTCACAAACATGATGTGAGGAAAAGTCTGCGGAAGCCACTTCTTGTCTCTCAAACACTGCACTAAAAAATCAAACATGGTTTGTTCAAACTCATATTCAAAATATGTGACAAACTGTATAGGTACTTCTTTATCTACATTTGGTGACAGTTTAATTTTTAAAATAATTAAATGATCATAGTCAACAAATCTATTGTGCAAGAACCTGTACAACACATTAAATCACATATTTATTAAAAGCACAACCGACCACGGGTAAACTCAAGAAATAACAGTAATGTAGAACTCGTGTTGATACCATATTTATTTTTAAGTTACACATTTGCATGACAATTAATTTAAATGTGTTAGAATATGAATTATGAAACACATTTTACTCACAGTTGTATTCCATTGATAATGCTGCCAAACAGGCCGAGCATTCCCAGGAATTCAACACGGTCAAAACTACGAATGATGTATTCCTGGCCAACATTAGAAATGCCGTAGAGAACAGCCCCGGCCAAAACCATGATGTCTCCAAGGATCTTGTTAGAAGCTTCAGTAAACAAAACAAAAACGCAGTCAGATAGGTATAATTTTCAACAATATGTACACACGCTAATTTGTCCAAAACACTAACAGACATACAGTGATACACATATCACACATACATATCATAGACATACATATAAAACTGTAGGTTTTTGTAAACACAGTGTTCCTTAAGTAATATTAACAATTGTAGTACGGTAGGACCTATTTGGGGTTATGACACAGTTGGACTTCCTGTTTTGTTACAGACAAAAAAAGTACAATGTATTTTTTAGAAATGATTTTTTAAAATAAAATTCACCTGCTCTAACATAAGTGCATTTGAGTTGTCAGATTTCTCAGTGTGATTGTAGAAGCTGTTGACAGTAAAATGGTGTATTTGTAGCTGATTTAACTAAGTGGAAGGGTATTTGGCCACAGTTTGGCTAGTTGACCCTTTAGCCGGATTACTGCCTACATCCATTCATAAATATTGACGGGTGTCACACATACAACAAGCATTTTATGAGAGCTAGAAATATTATATTTTGACTAAACTCGACCAGCATATCAGTGAAATGATAGTAACAGCAGGTGAGAAGTTCAAGAAATTTTGTAGGTTACGTTTTCTTATAATCACACAAAACGTTAATGTGGTCGCCAATGAGAAAACTAACAGTGTGCTGAGCCCATATATTCAGAGAGTTATTATACGAACATACTTTTATTTCATATCAACATGTCACTTGAATAACATACTTTACATGTAGATGTGACACAACACAATAAATAACTTATATATAATGAATTGACGTTAAGCTGCAATATATATATATATATAAATAAGCAGACCTATAATGGAATCAACCCCTATAATTATACTTAACTACAAAGGTCGGTCATTCATAAAAAAAATTATAATGAGGGTATTTTCATCTCGCACTATAATCAGTACTGCACAAAAATAAAATGTTTTCGATTTTCGTCTTGCAAGGAAATCAGTTTCTCAGATGTAGGTTCAAACTATTCACAACAGACTGTACACTGTATGCTACTGAGGTGAACAATCTTAGAATGTCCACATTATGTAGGAAAATTATGAAGTTAGTGTTGCAAATACAGGAAACTACAGAATATATAAAGACCCGAAAAGTCCATGTTAGAAACAAAGACATCCAAGAAGAAGCCAATAGCAACATTCCTGAGACAAAAAAGGCTTAACTGGTGTGGGCATGTCAGGAGACAAGATGAAAGTAATATCTCTATTAAAATAAATGTACCAGGAAAAAGAAGAAGGGGACAACCCAAGAAAAGGTGGACATACAATATCAGGGAGGATACCATACTGTATCATTAGACCCCAGAAATGGCAGAAAACTACCAGTGAAGTGGAGATGGTCTCTAAAGGAGAGGAAGAGAATATACAAACCATCTCCTGGATATTTCTCCATGAGAAAGTCTGAGAAGACCAGGCCTCCTACGCCTAGTAGACAGGTGCCAACACCAAGCATGTGTGGCAGCTTGTAGTGGACATGTAGGAAGATACGAGACAACAGAAGCACAGTGGGGATTGTGAAACAATCCAACAGCTGAAACAAACAAAACAAAAGTACAGTGGGGATGGTGAAACAATCCAACAGCTTAAACAAACAAAACAAAAGTACAGTGGGGATGGTGAAACAATCCAACAGCTGAAACAAACAAAACAAAAGTACAGTGGGGATGGTGAAAGAATCCATCAGCCGAAAAAAAACAATACAAAAGTACAGTAGGTTGCTGAAACTGAATAGTCTAAGTTAACTGAGTAGCTTGGGAGGATGTAACAATTAAGTAGTTAAAAATAATAATTTTAGGGTATTGTGATGTAAAATCCAACACAGTGGAATAATGCTACAATTTATGCAACAATAACACATAGTGAAATAAGCTAGCAACTGAAAGAAAACACAAAAGAATAGTATGGGAAGTGAAACAATTGAACGACTGAAACACACAAGACATCAATGTGGAATAGTGACACAATCTCAACTGAAACAATACAAAAGTACTGTGAAAGATAGAAACAAACAACACAACTCCACTGAAAAGTACTCAGTACTACAATCCTGCTGCCATGTGTTGCTAGACAGCGTACCTGGACACTGGTGACTGTGGTAAAGTGATAGGCTTTAACCACCAGGTAGTTTGCCTCTACATCAATCACAGCCAAGATGAAGTACTTCCAGCCGCGCTGTCTCATAACCTTTGTGATTTGTTTCTCACCCTCTCGACATGCCAGAAACGGGCCGTAGACCACAGCCAGAAGAATGTAATTGAAGAAACTCTGTGCTGAAATGAAAAGAGAAAATGAAGTTTGAATAATAAATATCATGATTGTTTTTTATTAAGATTGAACAATTGCACTACATGATAAATACAGTTTTAATGCAAAATAACATATTTAAAAAACTGGACACATTGCCATAAATATCAGTTTCTTACATTAACAAAACTCATCAATGCAATAGATCATGATTCATTTCTAGTTAAGTTCTAACCATTTTCAAAACTGGTTGTATATTTCAGAATGCTTGATTCTATTTTTTCTCAAATAAATCAGAACAATATAAAACCTTGATGTTGTTTTGGCAGTTACATTAAAAATTAAATTATAACTAGATATGCGATTACTTTTGGAAACACACCGTACCTGCTATGTTACTATCTGGTATTAATGATATTACCTGTTGGGATCTGCACCTTTTGTTCTTGCAACAAACCACTTGTTACAGCCGTTCCACAGATAAATAAAGACAAGATCTGACCTAAGCCAATAGCAATGGCCACCTTCCTGCAAAGATAAACACATTTAGGAATTTTTGCAAGGTACAATCAGTTTATATAATATTAAATATTGTCCAGACGATTTACTAAGAATTTCGAACAATAATTAAGAAGCCACTTTCAAGGCAGACTATAAAAATGTTGGTAGTAGCTTGTAAGTTTCTTGTCTTGGTTGCGAAGATGCTTAAATGATTCTGTAGTCTACTAGCTGCCATAATATAAACATTGCTGTGGAGCATAGACTTGTCTACATGCTGGATCTGCACAATCTGCAGTTTGCAATTGTGCAAATCTTAGAACTGCTGGTGGGCATCCATGTACGGATTGTGTTGTACAATTGGCGCGTCTGCAGATTGTTTTTTGGTGCATCGATCTGTTTGGCTGTCGTTGTGTCTAAGAAAATATCAAAGCCAGCCAACAGCTGAAGAGATTTGCAATTGCAGATCGATCCACACATTGCAGGCGCAATTTGCAAATTGGTGCATGTACAATATCTAGATCCAAGGATTATTTTTGCTTGCAGTGCAATCTAGTGATAGCGCATTTCCAGTAAATGCACCCAATTTTACATCTGTAGACATAAGACAATAAATCAACGTTAAGATGGTAATCATAATATTTAAAGAAAATGGTACTATTGTAACAGGTAAATCAGACATAGCAAACAAATCCAACAACTATTTCACAAAAAATAGGTCAAACTATTGCATTAAACATTCAATATGTAGGAAACAAGGACTATGACTACTACTTAAAAACAAAAGTTAGATCTGTTCTCAATCTAAAGAATGTTAATGAAGAAATTGTAAGGAAAACAATAAATGATCTCCCAACCAAAAACAGTAGTGGATTTGACGGTATTTCATCACAATTGTTAACAATAATTGAACTGGCAATAATCAAATCTTTAACCTTACTAATTAACCAAGTTATAAATACAGGCATATTTCCTGATAAACTTAAAATTGCAAAAGTAATTCCAATTTAAAAAAAATAATGACCCAACACTATTCAAAAATTATAGGCCCATCTCTCCCCTTCCAGTTATTTCTAAAGTCTTAGAGAAAATATTTATAATCAGTTATCTGATTATTTTATTGATTCTAAGCTATTTTGTTATAATCAGTATGGTTTTAGACCTAACTAACTACTCAACAGAACATGCATGACTCAAACTAGTGGATAGGATAATTACTCGAATGGATAAAAATGACTTACCAATTAGTATTTTTCTTGACCTTTCCAATGCATTTGATACTATTGACCATTCAATATTACTAAACAAGTTAAAATAATATGGCCTAGAAGACAAGACTCTTCTTTTATTCAAAAGCTATTTTAGCAACCGTAAACAGTACACCGAATTTGATAATACTACATCTGATACTTTACGGGAAATTACCTATAAAAGTTGGTACACCACAAGGATCAATCCTTGGACCACTATTATTTACTATACATATAAATGACTTCCCACAAGCTAGCCAAATGTTTAAATTTATAATATATGTTGATGATACTACTTTATTTAGCACCATTAAAATGTTCAGTGATACAGTACAAAACTACAGATTCTGTAATAAATAATAAACTTCTCAAAATACTAGAGTAGCTTAATATTAACAAGTTATCACTAAATAAAAGTAAATCTAAATATATGACCTTCCAAATACACAAAGATTATTACTCAAAATAGATAACATAAATATTCAGAGAGGAGAAGAATTTAACTTCTTAGGTTTAACTCTAAACACTAACTTAAATAAAAATAATAATAAAAAAAGTATAAAATAAGTGTTCTAAAACTTTAGGAATATTAAATAGTTTAAAATGTGCTACCTTTTGAAATAAAAATGATATTGTATAATGCATTGCTTTTATCTCATACAAATTATTGTATCACGACATGGCGATATCAAGGAAACAGATTAATGAAAATCCAAAAGAACGCAGTGGAATTATAACATTAAGCAAAAATAATTCACATACAGAACCGCTTTTTAAACAACTTAAATATTAAAAGTAGATGACTTACTAAAATTATAAGAACTAAAATTTTATTATAAATATACACACCAAAATGTACCTGTCTACTTATTAAATTGGCAGATATAACCCCAAATGCTGGTATACTTGACTATAATACTCGGAGAACAACTGAACTACACACATCCAGAATTAAATATGAATTTGCAAGTGTCTTAAATATAATTTACCACATGTTATTATTAATATTCCTGATTTAATGATAGACAAGATAGTTACCCATAGTTTGAGAAGATTCTCAAGTTATGCCAAACACTATATTCTACAAAATATAACATCACATGAATTATATTAATGTGCTACATACGGCAACAAAAATAATTGTATCATGAATGTGTGCAACACATTCCATAGAAGTAGAATGCTACTGTTTGAATATACATACTTGCACACATAGCTGCTTACCCGACCACACACGTACACAACACATAAAACACATCAACAAAACAATCATCACATACATTATAAGAGAAAGACAATAAAAAAGGTTTGTCACATATATCATTAGTTTTATTTATTTTTTCTTTATAAAATTTACGATTAGAAACATAAAGAATTGATAATTTTTGTTTTTGGGTGGCTCCTATGATAGCGACCAATTGTGATCTTAGTAGGAGTCTCTCGTCCCACAGCAATTATTTTCTTGATATTTGTTTTCTGTCTTTTTGGTACTATATATATATTATAAATTTATATAAAATAAACAGAATACATATATATATATGCTATATATATATATATGTATTCTGTTTATTTTATATAAATTTGCATTGTATGTTTTACATTTCAATATTTGTGTGTATATCTGAATAATGTGTTATTTTATTATGCAGTACATTTTGGGACTAATAAAAGTATCCTTATCCTTACATCACAGTATGTAATCTTACATTTAAGTTTTTTACTTTTCTAATTATACTTATATTTGATTTTAAAAAGACATATAGGGTCTATCTCGAAAAGTACTTTAAGTTTATGTATTTTGGACATTTTTTCAAATTTTTATTTTTCATGGTTTCAGTCCTATCATAAAATGTCAAACAGAATAGATATGCAATTTTGAAATTTTCATTGATATTTATAGGCTAGCATAGTTAAAGATGACTGACACTGACAGGCAATATGAATATGACAGCACTGCCAGCATGCAGTCACAGATAATCACTCACTGTGAGTGTGACTCAGTCACATGCCATGCCATAGCCATAGCCATAGCCATAGCCTAGGCATAGTCCTGGCATAGCTTAGACTGGCATAGACCATAGTCGTAGAATAGATTGATCTGTTTTCTTTTCACTCAACTGAGGGTTGTCGGAACTACCTTTGGAAAACTTGTGAGCACGCCTTTTTAAATTTCGCTCGGATTTCTTGTGTCTCCGGTTGACCCACGTGTGCCGCAACGTCCCCCATGTTTACCAGCCCTGACCCTACCCCGAAGTGTAAAATTTACGCGCCGTCTATTGGTCAGTCGACAAACGAATATCACTACCTAGCGGATAATTATGTACTACATTTCTCGTGAATCCGACAGATGGCGAAATAACGCGAAACCCCGGATATCGACTCACATCTGCCAAGAAGATGCATGTGATGTTGCCTATTGTAGCGTGACGAAGCGTGTTTTTAAAGCCTTGTTTACTTAAGACAATGATTTTCACATATATGTTATAGCCTGTGGACAGATACTTGCAATCATCAACAAAATGGTAGAACCAATATTCGACTATCAGTTCAGGCTCATACTGATCGGAGACAGCACTGTCGGAAAATCGTCGCTCCTGAAATACTTCACCGATGGGAATTTCTCGGATATGGTTGACCCGACGGTCGGAGTGGATTTTTTTGCTCGCTTGATCGAAGTGCAGCCTGGCGTGAGGGTGAAACTACAGCTTTGGGACACCGCTGGACAAGAACGCTTTAGGTAGTTGGCTTTGAACTGCAGCTGTCACTGTCAGTGTCAGTCCTTGTACTAGTGACAGTGTAGATGCCGATGTCGATAGTAACATAATTACGCAGGCTATTTTAGTGCCTGTCACAGAAATCTCTGACTACGCAGTAGCCAGGCTAGTTCCAGGGCAGTAGGCCCCTATCCAGTAGTATGTTTGGCCCAAGCCTAAGAAGGTAAGCATAATCCAATGCCCCACTTGGGACGTGAGTTATTGTCGGGACATTTCCCTCAACAAGGCCCAGCCCCAGGCCAGGGGCGTAGTTCCTTCTGTATTTGAAACAAACAGGAGCAGCCTTGGCCCTTGGTTACTTAACTCCCACTGACAAGAATTCTTTGTTGGCGTTTTGCTCATGGAAGTTCGAACTATATGATAATACAGAATAAATCAGTTGAACATCCATGACCAAACGGGCCTGATTTACAAACCAAAATCTTTATTGGAGCTATTCCTTAAACGATATTGATGACAATGTCTTCCTGGGTATGTTTCAAGTACAGAAGGAACTATGCCCCTAGTTGGAGGAGATGTCCTGATAATAATGTCCAAAATGGAGCGTTGGACTATGCTTAAACCTTTACAGTAAATTGTTATATATATATATAACTTGTGGTAATGTTTACCAAAATGATTCTAACTATTACACAGAAAATTTTAACTACTCAATAGCTGCATACCAGCTGATTTATATTGTAAGTTACTGTTGGTTGGTTCTGTCATGATTATTTGCATCGCCATTAAATTAGGTGTATACAATATTTTAATTCTTATGATGTCATCATAAAACCAGGACTGTTCAAATACATTATAATGAATTATTTTGTTTATTCTAGGTCAATCACCAGGTCCTACTACCGCAACTCTGTCGGTGTGTTGCTGGTCTACGACATCTGTAAACGAAGCAGCTTTGAGCATCTCGAGGACTGGCTGGCAGAGGCCAAGTTCCACATCGAGTCTCGCCGTTCCGTCTACATGGTGGTTGGACACAAGGCTGACATGGAGGCAGAACGTGTGGTCACTGTGAAAGAAGGAAAACAGTTCGCCGATTTCCACAGTATGAGGTTCATCGAGACATCTGCGAAAACTGGCCAAAATGTTGAAGAGGCGTTTCTGAGAACCACAAAAGATGTCTTCAACATGCTTGGCCAGGGGCAGATTTCTGTCGAAGATGGATGGGATGGGGTGAAGAATGGCTACACTCGCCAGCGCGAGACCTTCTCATTGGCTGAAGAGGAACCTGAAGGAAACAGATGCTGCTGAATAAGTCTGTTGTGATGTATTGTGATATGTTGTCTCCACATACGCAATTTATGGCTGTGGCATAAATGGGCTGTGGTATAAATATCGGACTAGCAATGTGGCATAGCTTTTGATTTGTTTTCATTATAAAAACTAGCTTCCGGTATCAGTGAACAGCTATTATGTAATCACGTTTTTTTGTTAACTGTCGCTAACAATGAAAATGTTGACTAACAGGATATGTATATCTAGATATACCTATGATATTAATACTTTTATGTGAGTATTGGTGTGTGTTTCTTGTTGAAGAATATTTTGAGTGAAGAGTAATTATTTTAAGGAATTGTGATTCAATCATGGATTGTTACAAAACTTATGATGACAGTTTAACTGGAGTTTTAGCACATTTTGTATACAAAAGTTTACACTCAAAATTGTTTGTGCACCTGTAAGTGTTTTAAATAAGGCATGTCCTTCAGCTAATGCACACCCTTTTATTTTCTGTATAATATCAATGTCTTCCTGCAAGTGAGAGATTAAACTTTGTGGCCATTTATGTATTAAAATCTGCAGCACGACACATGGAATATCAACTACTTGAGTGATAATAACATGTTGATATGATCACAACAGGCTTCAATCATAATAGAAGCCAGTGGCTATATTGTGTGTCATGGGCTGTTTTAACATTGGCATATGTTCTAGTAATTTTTTTTTATTTAATAATTATTACAGGTGTACTTATCTACTATGTTAACCAAATGTACTTGTTTAGAATTCTGATTTTTTCATGAAAGAGGTATATGAATGTGTATACAGGTGTACAATGGTACAAATTTTGTGCAACAAAGTGGCAGGAATGTTAACTGAAGGTCTTTAAGTCTGCATCAGTTAACTATTGGTGGGGCAATTAAAGTGTTGCCACACATTTTTAGCTTATGTTTTATTTCAGTTGGATTGTTTTATTAATTTGTGTAAACAAATCATGTAAGGAACATGTCATTTATGTGTACAAAAGGAAATCTACCACTTACTAGCAGTACTATAACGAGTGGTACTGTAACTATTCAACAAAATCTTGGATGGTGACCCAAATACCACCTTCAGTATTTAATTTTGATTAACACTTAGTTTGTTAGGTTGATGGTGATGACAGTATTTCGCATTTTTATTATAGCATGTTAGGCAGCCATGTCTGTCATTGCATTGCATTCAGTATAGACATGGGCTTTGAACATCAAAAACATGAATCATGTTAATTATGTAGAACTAGAACACTATTATAAACAGCATTTTTGATTAAATACTGTTGATCATTATAGTGCAGGTAGACACCTGACGCTGCATTGGTGTATAGCTGTTTTGTGTGGGTTGTAATATATACTGATATTCTATTTGCCAATGGCCAGCTATTGCTACTTAAAAGGTAACTCAACTAATCAAATCCTAAATATGTATTATGCTTCTTGCTATACAGTGCCATCATATGCTTACGCTTGCCAAAACTGTTCAACCTATTTGCTTGGCAGATGCTTTTTTTTAAATAACTTTTGTTTCATTACATTTTCTTACAGTTATTTTGACAAATTGGCATTTAACCCATATGCAGTAGTGTGTGTAACTTTGTACATGTTGTAGATTGTAGACACTGATGTTGGTAGATGGTATAGTTGTGTAACTGAAGTAATACTTACAGCTAACTGGCAAGGGGCTAGCAGTAGTGTGATTTATGTTTACCTTCAAATATAAAACAGTTTACTGCATTTGATGACTGATGCTAAGTTGTTACCTAATAATGTGTCATCTTCATGGTTGACATTCTCTTGAATTAATATTTAATAATCAAGAGTTGATGGTACATGAATTATCCCACAAGGTGATATTGCCAACACGGTGGGCATTGGTTCATGGACGATTGTTGAGAAACGCCATTTAGTGAGCTGTGTTTTAATATTTCTTTATAATTATTATATATAAGGTGCAATGAATACATCAACTGCTTGATCATTTGTTTCTAATATAGTGCAATTCCCAAATGTTTAATGTACTGCAGAATCGTGATAAAATGTAATTTATGATATTTGTAAATCGCACAGTTATTTGAAAATGTAAATTTTATTAGTTTTTGGCTTGTAAGCATGAAACTGCCAGTGTCTATAATCAGTTTGTCTACATGAAATTTTTTAACATTTTATAAATCCAAGTTATAGATGCTGCAGAGATGTTGCCTTTAATTCATGTTCATGAATGGATCGGCACTGACATTTAACTTTAAAATAATTTGGCACATTTTACATTTTTTTCAATGTATACTTTGGGTATTGTTATTGTGTCAAAATTAAATTGGTTAGAGATGATGTTGCAATCTTTATTATTATGTTTTCTTTACAGCAACTTAGAATTAATACGTACTTGTGGCTTTAGGGTCATGCAAATAACCTTCACATATGTATGTACAAGGCGATTCTAAATCTTAAAAAATTTATGTATATAAAATCTGTCTGAACTATTTATGTGTGCTGGTGTACTGCTGTTTAATAAATCCTTGTATGTATCAAAATCTATATTGGCGTTTATATGATTTTATGACCCAAAAGGACCCCTTACCAGTTAAAAGTAGGGAGAATGTTCCTCTACCCGGAATTAGCCAGTGTAATAATTTATAACGGGACGTCTGTTGAATTAACTTTGTTGAATGTGGGAAAATGGGAAATTGTTGAACATCGAAGAGTATCGTTGTTAACTCGGCCTGCCTCTGCAGTATTGTTTTGGAGCTGGATGCTTTGTTTACGGTTTGAACATGTCGCAGGGGGAAACTTCCAAATTACGAACATTGTTACGGGATTACTGAATACAGTTTGGCAGACAGTATACCTTCTACACATTTATTATTGTCTGAAGGACATTATATTAACCAATAAAAAAGGGAATATCCTACCTCCTTTTAATATGCAATTGGCGAGAAATAGATTAAATATTTTGTGTGACCTGCAACAAACTGTAATTATGTAACTAGTAATTTAAATACAACATATTTTAATATAATGCAGGATAATCTGTTAGTGATGTCATTATTCTAAATTTGTTAATTTAACGGTTTAGAGCCATATGTATTAATTATATTAATAATGTATATAGCTGTCTACTATAAGACAGTCAAAGCATTGCATGTATATTTAGCTATTTAATAAACAAAAAACACTACGTAATGGATTTTGCCTTTTTCGTATTTGGAGACAGAATTAAATTATATAAATTATGTTTTGCCAATATAAAAATACAGATTATCATACATAATTTTTTTATTATCTATTTGCCATATTATAATAATATTATATCATGTTCATATTTGCTGATCTAATCACTTATGTGTACACACTGTCTCCTCTAGTGATTGGCTGGCAACAGGACGCGCATATATTGAAGTTTGATGAAAGAATAAATATTAAGATATCTGAAATTTGCATAAAAGTCCCAGTGGCAATTTTAGAAGTCAGATTCTACTTTGCATAATGCTTGTTCGCTAGGTGGCAGCATACGAAATAAATCAATCAACAGGTGGCGTAACTAGTATTTAAGGAAGTAAATTGTGCATCTTTTTGAGGACAGGTGTGTTTATGTTTATTAATATTTATGATTGTTAGTAATTTGTTAGAACTCAGTAAATACAGATGTTCATGTACGTGTGAAGCATTAAAGATTCAATTTTAAGGTACGTAAAGCTAAAGGGAATCCGTGAACAAAACGTAATAACCGTATTATCGCCCGACAGCAGACGGTGCCTGTCATCAACTTCAAGTGACGGTGTCAGTCTGTGCCTGTATCTCTGTCTGGGGTCATGTTCTAGTTAGACTTCCTGTCCGTTGCACGAAGAAAAATGCAGTGTATTTTTGAGAAATGATTTAAAAAAATTCACATGCTGTGACATGAGTGCATTTGAATAGGGAGATTTTCATGTGTGATTGTAGAAGATGTTGACTTTAAAATGGTGGATTTCTAGATGATTTCAATACGCGGAAGGATATTTGGCAGCAAGTTGTCTGTGTGACCTGTTTGCGGAGTAATTCTTGCCGGCATTTATAAATATTGACGGGTGTCACACATACATGCATTTTACGAGAGCTGGAAGTATGCAATTTTTGTTCAAATCTATCAGCATGTCAATGAGATGATGATAACAGCAGGTGAGAAGTTTAAGACATTTTATAGATCACGTTTTCTTATAATCAGACAAAACGTTAACATGGTCGCCTATGAGAAAACCAACAGTGTGCTGACCCCAATAAAGACCCTGGCAACGGAAGCATGCTATTGTCATTACGCAATCATGGAGGACGCATTTTACTTCAAAAATCTTGAAACAATCACTGATAATATATCTATGGCAAAACAACAGTTGAACGGGACAAACCGTTTTTGGATATTACAGACTTCTCATCAGTCTGCAAGTCCAAATCACAGTGTTGGAACGCTTGTCTTATAAGGGGGGTGGGGTGTGTATGCTACTAGTTAAGCCTCAATTTGCTAATTTTTTTAAATCTATCAGCATGTCAATGAGATGATGATAACAGCAGGTGAGAAGTTTAAGACATTTTATAGGTCACTTTTTCTTATAATCAGACAAAACGTTAACATGGTCGGGTATGGGTAAACCAACAGTGTGCTGACCCCGTCTGTGATTTTATGTGTTCGCCTTCGGTAATGAACACCAGAAACTGACGTCACAATAAAAATTATGCATACGTTCCACATACAATTCTTGTTTGCATAAACATTAAATGACTTACTTAAGTTAGTCTTAGATTTAGTCTTATACTAGCCTTTGTGTTCACCCTGTTTTTGTAGTAAAATCATTTGTGGCCAAGAATTTTGATGTGTATCTTTGGTAATTTTGCAACCTTGACAAACCTAGTTGTTATGAAATAGATCATGGGATGAATATATCAGTTGGCAGAGTCCGCAGGTCAGGATGTTAGAATGACAAATAGAGTACTATAGGGTGCGAATAACAATAAAAGTACTGTTATAGCACCGTATCATTTGATATTGGTCACATTGTCTCAGACTTGGGTGCATTACAATTACATACCTTTTTGCATTATATATATATATATATATATATATATAAATGGTAATTATGACTTAACAACATTAAAAAACATTATTATATCAGCAATTTATTCTAAACAGTTTGGTACTTAATACTTGGTACTAAATATGCAAAATATTGTCTTTATAATAAGACTTAAAGTTATATATATATATTATGTACACAATTCTTGTCTTGTAAAGTGCAACATCCTAACAATTCAAAACACTTTTTAAAATTATTTTACACAGTTAATTTTGCTTCCCTAAGTGTTGGTGGACAACTGAACATGATTTGTTAGTGACTTTTTCAAAAATAGTTTTGGCAAAAGAATTTCAGGCTTTGAAATTTGGAACATGATTGCTCTTGTAAAGTAAAAGTGCCATGGTTTGACAATTGACTATGGTTTTTGGCCACTCACCCAGTGAGCATGTGAACCTGACATTCTACTTGTGCGACCATAATTTTTACTTCTCTTGAAATCAGTAATTAAATAAATGGAATTACTATGTGTCTTTACACAAATAAAAATAAATATATGTTGTTTTGTGGAGGCACCATATTTTTTAATAATTGAAGATGGGCTGTCTCAAGCATCTGACAAGGCCTAAATGTTTCTGCACAGTTTACACAAATCAAAACATAGCCCCCCATGTCACACTTTGACCCCTTGCGTGTATCAAGGCCTGAAATTTGTGAGAATAAATGCAGCTTTTTAAATGTTACTTCCATAGTTTGATTAGGCATTGATCTTTCACTTAAAACATTGTCTCGCTTTATGTGATTTATTTGAGACTTTGAGGTTACCAGTTTGCACTAGCAGAAACTGAAAACACATTTATTATGGTTTCTGCCACTGTATCGGCAAAAACAGGTTTCCGCCATTCGAAATGCAACCCTGCTGTGCTATACCCAAACTATCGTAACCACCAATGTTCGCCAGTCAGTTTATTTAACCAATATTTCTTGAAAGTTTTCTATAAACGATAAAATTATGTAATTGCAGAGCTATCAAGTCACATGCGTTTGACATTTAGGGTCCATCTCATGCACATTGGTCATTAAAAAAAATTATTAATACAAACAGGTAATTTTCATGTACATGTTGATACTAGTATATTTATTCGTGTAATGCATGGCCAGATATCACAAAGCATCTGGTGAATTGGAAGGTTATTTTATCTCCATCAGTGACACATGTAACAAGTTGTCTCCTGTGAAATTGTTATGACCAAAGGTGCTGCCACCTGGTATCCTGTTGGGGAACTGGATCTCATGCACATTTCCTGACGCAGCTTGGTAGCTCTGTAATTGGAAGTACACCTGGTAGCTCTGTAATTGGAAGTACACCTGGTAGCTCTGTAATTGGAAGTACACCTGGTAGCTCTGTAATTGGAAGTACACCTGGTAGCTCTGTAATTGGAAGTACACCTGGTAGCTCTGTAATTGGAAGTACACCTGGTAGCTCTGTAATTGGAAGTACACCTGGTAGCTCTGTAATTGGAAGTACACCTGGTAGCTCTGTAATTGGAAGTACACCTGGTAGCTCTGTAATTGGAAGTACACCTGGTAGCTCTGTAATTGGAAGTACAGGTCTCTAATTAATATGTATACAGTTGAGTTTTCCATAAAACCAGAGGTGCGTAACGCATGTAACGATGTTATCAAGATAAATATTTATAATGTAATGATTTGGTACAGTCATGACCAGCGGAGTCAGTTACTTGGAAAAAGTCGGCTGATTCAGCTAACTTCCATATGTTGCGTAGGATATCTGCCAGAGGTGATGTAGTCAAGTTACCAGCCATGGCTTGCGAGGATGGCAGACTTTTTATTTTCGTTTTGCAGGAAAAGCAATGATGTGCGTAGCATGTGCTAAATTATTGACTACAATTGCTGGCTGGTACAAGAGAATGAAGTATCAGGTTCAAGTTCATTCCCCTGGATAATTGTTAGCATGTCTTGCGATATTTCATTAAAAATCAGATTTGTTTGCATCTGATCCAGCAGTTACTATGTTTTCCTGTATTTTATAACAATCACAGAAAAATGTACAAACAATGTATGAAATCATCCCATGTCTGCTCAACAAAATGAGTGTCTTTACTACTAAATTATGCACTTTGCTAGGTCACATAGCTGTAGTCATGCGTGCACCCTGTTGTGCATTGTGCTTGTATATTCACATGGTCCAGGAAATAATAAATATTTTTAGTTATTCACAGTGCTGTAAAAACTCAACAATGAATTGAATGTTATTCATCAATAATGCTGGGTTGTACCCTCAAATAACGGTCCTGAATACTGAATACATAACTCTCTCCATGGTATATTAGTATTTTAATTACAGTGGAACCTCACTTCAATTTTAAGGTCAGCCTTGGGACTGGACAAAAGTGACCTGAATAGCGAGGTGACCATATTAGCGAGACTAATATCCTATACTTTATTGTGTATAGAAATAATGTGGGACTGTCCTAGGATGACCTTAATTGCAAGGTGGCTGTATTGCAGAGGTGATCATTAAGCAAGCTTTGGCTGTATTATATTTATAATATTGTATTACCATTAAAATGTATAATAGTACATGTCTTATTTAGTATAACTTGAGTTATAGTGGAACTTTAGCGATGACGCACTATGCAGTATTACTATAATAATACAAATTGAATTCATTTACCTGAGATACTGGAGTCCTATAGATGTACCGGTATTTTACATAATAAAATAATTCATATAATAATAAGTACATTTTTAATTTACAGGGTGAATAAAATAATTAAACAATCCAGTTAAAATTATATTAGGTTTATTAGATCCTTGCAGGCCAGAGGTTGTAGTTTGCTATAGCATATTTTGCTGATATCCTACGCAATGAAGTTCGTTGAATTAGTTGTATGGCTGTACTTTGTCCTATAGATGAGTACTTGTTACCGACAGTCTTGCTGTGGGAACCACCAAAATAGCATGATACACAAAAAAACACCCGTGCAGTTACAGGAAATCCCAGTATAATTACACATTCAACCATCCTTGCAAGCGGGTGAGCCGTGTAATGTGTATTCAAATAATTATAATTACTTCTACTTCCCAAACATTACGTGTAATATCAGTCATGAAACCTAAAGAGCCAAATCTTGAAAAACAAAGAGATGATTAGCTTAGTTTAACTAACATGAGTATTGAGACTGATGTAATCTTCCGTCCCTCGGCATGCAAGGATGGTGACTAATTTGTATGTTATGTATATATATCACTTTTCTGATAATGTATCGCTGTCTCAGTATCAGAGACAAAAACCAAGACAAGGAGATTCAAAGAAGGATCACCGCCAGCTGGACAGCATTCGCCAAACACTGCGACATCTTCAAGGGTAACTTTGGAACCTGCTTGAAGAAACAAGTCTTCAACTCATGTGAACTTCCAGCGATGACATACGACGCGGAAACATGGGCACTCACCATCCAGGTGGAGAACAAGCTAGCAGCCGCACAAACACAGATGGAAAGACGTATGTTAAACATCATATATTGGGAGAGAAAAACAAATATCTGAGTAAGAGAGAAGACAAAGGTCATAGACATGATAGAACAAATCAGAAGACAGAAGTGGACCTGGACAGGGCACATCACCAGACTACGAGATAACCGATGGACATCGTATATCACAACCTGGAGACCTTACGAAGGGAAACGATCTAGAGGAAGACCAGTAAGACGGTGGAGAGTCGAACTAGACGAGTACTGGAAGGGCACCATCAGGCAGAGGATAGCACAAGACAGGCAGATTTGGAAACGACATGCTGAGGCCTTCGCCCAACCACGGGATACTGATGATGATGATGATGATATCACTTTTTGTATCTTCTAAAATGCATCTAATTGATTAAAATGTTAGGAAAATTCATGAATTACTGCTATGTGTTATCTGTTTATGATTTTTTATTAATTAATACATTATCAAATATTGAAAGACGTGTTTTATAAACCTGATCTCACACATGGCATAGATCTGTATTTGTAATTGAAATGGACAAAATTTGTATATTTGAAATAATTGTTTTTACAATTGATGAGATGCAGTTAAGATGAAAAATAATACCTGGTGATTGTCTGTAATTGATTGTTTGTGTAATTGATTGTTTGTGTAATTGATTGTTTGTGTAATTGATTGTTTTTTTGTAATTGATTGTTTGTGTAATTGATTGTTTGTGTAATTGATAGTTTGTGTAATTGATTGTTTGTGTAATTGATTGTTTGTGTAATTGATTGTTTGTGTAATTGATTGTTTGTGTAATTGATTGTTTGTGATATTGATTGTTTGTGTAATTGATTGTTTGTGTAATTGATTGTTTGTGTAATTGATTGTTTGTGTAATTGATTGTTTGTGTAATTGATTGTTTGTGTAATTGATTGTTTGTGTAATTGATTGTTTGTGTAATTGATTGTTTGTGTAATTGATTGTTTGTGTAATTGATTGTTTGTGTAATTGATTGTTTGTGTAATTGATTGTTTGTGTAATTGATTGTTTGTGTAATTGATTGTTTGTGTAATTGATTGTTTGTGTAAGTGATTGTTTGTGTAATTGATTGTTTGTGTAATTGATTGTTTGTGTAATTGATTGTTTGTGTAATTGATTGTTTGTGTAATTGATTGTTTGTGTAATTGATTGTTTGTGTAATTGATTGTTTGTGTAATTGATTGTTTGTGTAATTGATTGTTTGTGTAATTGATTGTTTGTGTAATGATTGTTTGTGTAAGTGATTGTTTGTGTAATTGATTGTTTGTGTAATTGATTGTTTGTGTAATTGATTGTTTGTGTAATTGATTGTTTGTGTAATTGATTGTTTGTGTAATTGATTGTTTGTGTAATTGATTGTTTGTGTAAGTGATTGTTTGTGTAATTGATTGTTTGTGTAATTGATTGTTTGTGTAATTGATTGTTTGTGTAATTGATTGTTTGTGTAATTGATTGTTTGTGTAATTGATTGTTTGTGTAATTGATTGTTTGTGTAATTGATTGTTTGTGTAATTGATTGTTTGTGTAATTGATTGTTTGTGTAATTGATTGTTTGTGTAATTGATTGTTTGTGTAATTGATTGTTTGTGTAATTGATTGTTTGTGTAATTGATTGTTTGTGTAATTGATTGTTTGTGTAATTGATTGTTTGTGTAAGTGATTGTTTGTGTAAGTGATTGTTTGTGTAATTGATTGTTTGTGTAAGTGATTGTTTGTGTAAGTGATTGTTTGTGTAAGTGATTGTTTGTGTAAGTGATTGTTTGTGTAAGTGATTGTTTGTGTAAGTGATTGTTTGTGTAATTGATTGTTTGTGTAATTGATTGTTTGTGTAATTGATTGTTTGTGTAATTGATTGTTTGTGTAATTGATTGTTTGTGTAATTGTAACGCTTTATTTCTGCCTAAAAGCTCAATTGGAGTTAACAAATATATGTACGCACCATTTGTTTATTTACTGCCTGTGAGTCTTGTGCACGATGTCTAAGTAATCACAATGAACTAGGGCCTAAATAACACTATGATAGTCTACTGCTCACTTGATTTGTTTTCATTATTTTTGGTGAACGCTGCATTCAGTGTCTAATGTAGCGTAAACGTAGTACGTGCAGTATGACGCACGTCCCTATTATACCATGATGATGGACAAAGTTCTGCAGTTTTCTGGCTAACTTACTACGTTTCCGGTAATAATGTGATATTTAGTGTTGTCATCTACAATTCACTGTGTAGATTTGGGACAGTTGTGGGCATTCTTACAGAATTAAATCAGTCAGAAGCCTAGGAAATACATTTATTCACACATTTAATTGCATCATTTATGCTAACTGATTACCTCAGAGATTGGATTAAATTGCATAGAACATGGAGTGTCTAGATGATTACAGATTGACTTGCCAATCAGAACAAAACAGAGTTACTAAAAATTTGTACTATGAAATGTACTTATCAAACTTTACACCTGTTTATTCAGTAAAACTAAATGTATGCCTGGTTCATGTAAAAAAGTTGACTGCTTTTCATCATTGTTAATTAAAAAAATTAAATATGTGCTTTGTTCATGTTAAAAACATTAACTGCATTTTATCACCATTATGGTTAACTGATTTTGCATAATATCAGTAATTTGTCACAAAATTTTACAAGGTTCAACGAACTGATTGACAAATCTAGTAAGTATCTATAACCAGTTTCACTGGACGTATTATACTAGTGAATTGTGCAATCATCTGATAAGAAATTACACATAGACCACGGTTTTATGGGACGTGCTGCATTGTAGTTTGGTGAATGTGGCTCTGTGTGTCAGTATTAGATCTGTGCAATCAATGCCTTCAGGACGTGTCCTTATATTGATCTGTCCCTTCGGTTCTGTGAATCACGTTTGGCACTGGGAATGGTTTTTGTAATTAGTCACATGTGTGTGTCAACGACGTCCTCCTGCACCATGCTTGATAGGACCCACTCAGTCGGTCAATTACTTTATTCACCTGGTCAGTTCTAGCTAATGAGTGCACAGATGAATGAACATGGCCCATACAACTCTCGCTACAACGCGAGTGTGCAGAGGAAATACTAATATCTCCCACTGACCACGCAGTACCAATTTAGTTGATGCGATGTAGTGATGTGCCTACCGTATTCGTTCTATTAAACGTACATACCCTAATTTGCATACACCCCCTTTTAGCAATGCGTAACACAGTAACAGCAATCTCCATTGTCAACTGTTTAATCCATCATTGTAATTTAAATTTCTACAAATGTCACACTAGATTCAAGCATCAGTGATGGAAACATTTGAAAAAATCCACCTAAATTATCAGACTACAATGTTCTGGTATCCTGCTGCTCATATGTGAGATGCATATATCGCTTGCCAGTCACACCTGCTGAGATGGCTGTAACCAGAAACCCCAGAAAATTAGTGTATACTTATTGGAATGCAAAATTTTGCCTATTTTTTGCGTCACAAATATTTGTTAAGCGCACTGTTCGCGTAATAGAATGAGTACGGTATATTGATTTTATGCAGGGCACACATTGATGGAGCCGCGTCCTGTAGGATGCATACTCGCAGGTGTGTTGGCTTACGATCTGACGCTGTGTCAGTGCGGACGTCGACCGTCATGTAGGGTAAAGGCACTAGCTGCTTTCTTATCCACCCTTTTTACTGTGCGTTGACGTCACCACGGCTTCAAGCTGGGGTGTTCTTCAGGTAAGGTGTTGGGGCTGGTGGTGAGGAATGGCAAGCAATGGGTTGTCATTGTGTAGGATGGAGGCACCAGGTTTGTGTTTACTGCTGTATTCCACCCTTTCTCTTGTGCATCGGTGTCATGAAGGCTTCACACTTGGTTGTGCGTGGCTGCATCACTGCGGGCATGGCAGCACAGTGGTAAGAGTATCGGACTCTCAATCAAGAGAATCTGAATTTGAATCCAATCTGCCATTCCAAACCTTGGGCAAGTTCATTCACTTCACACTACTTCAGTTCAGCTGAATGCACGGATACACGTCTGGTTATAGACAGATTCTGTATGAATAGTCAGTATTTTATTTTGTGCACAGTAATTGCAATTTTCGAAAAGGAAGGAACACCAGTGAACAGGTATTCAACCTTAGAATTCTTTGCGACAAACATCTTCAACACCAGCAAAGCCTGTGCCATGTCTTCATAGACTTTAAGAAGGCCTTTGATAGGGTATGGCATGCGGCCCTATGGCCGACCATGAGGAAATACATCGTTGGCTCCAATTTTGCCTGAACCATTGAACACCTATATGACAAGGCCACCAGTGCAGTCATTTTCAATGGCAGCATAGGAGACTGATTGGTTTCGAACAACAGTGGGTATTCGACAAGGATGCCTACTATCACCCACCCTCTTCAACATTTTTCTGGAGAGGATCAAGAATGATGCCTTGGAAAACCATCAAGACACTATCAGCATTGGAGGCAGGACAATCACCAACCTTCACTTTGCTGATGACATCAACAGCTAGCAGGAGAAGAACCAGAACTAGTCAACTTGGTGGAGTGCCTCGACAAAGCCTCTACAGCATACGGCATGGAGATCAGCGCCAAAAAGACCAAACTGATGACAAACAACACACAAGGCATCAACACAGAGGTCAAAGTTAACAGACAGAGACTTGAAACAGTAACAAGCTTCAAGTACTTGGGATCAATCATCACAGACGAGGGTTCCAAACCTGAGATACTTGCCAGGATTTCACAGACAACAGCAGCACTTACAAGGTTGAAACCCATTTGGAACAACAGTAACATTAATGTCAGTTCGAAAATAAGGCTGATGCGCTCCCTTGTCATGTCCATCTTTCTATATGCTTGTGAAACATGGACCCTCTCAGCAGATCTACAGAAGAGGACACAAGCCATGGAAATTAGGTGCTTTCGGAAGATCTTGCATATATCATACAAAGACCACGATCCTAATGAAGACATTCACAACAAAATCAAACAAGCCATCATACCATACAACGGTCAAGAAGCGCAAAACTGAAGTGGTACAGCCATGTCTCATGATCGTTTGGCCTTGCAAAGACCATCTTGCAAGGTACAGTGAGAGCGGGGAGAAGAAGAGGTAGACAGAAAAGAAGTGGGAAGACAACATTAATGAATGGATGGGATTGGAGTTCGCCGATTCCCAGAGGGCTGTGGAGAACAGGGAAACATGGAGAGAGCTGGTTAAAAAGTTGTCATTGCTGCCCCAACAGTCCATATGTTATAGGTTTTGCGAAAGTGAAGAAGTGAAATGAAGAATTGCAGTGTGTCTGAGTGCTTCCCAGAGAAACCGAGATGCTGTTAATTGAACAGGTGTAAAGCGCTTAGGTTATAGAGACTAGCGGCTATTTGTGTACGAATAGTCATTGTTTTTTCTTCCAGTAATTACAGTGGGCCAAATGTTTCCAAGAGAAGGTCAGATGGTGTGGGTTGAACAGGTGTCTGGTTATAGACAGTGATGGTTATGTATGTATGTATAGTCATTATTCTTTCTTGCGGTAATTGTAGTGTGGCTGAATGCTTCCCAGAGAAGGTTTAGATGGTGTGGGTTGAACAGGTCAGTGTAAAACACCCTATAGACTAGACACGTTGCTATATAAGAACTTACCTTTCAGGTAAGATGGTGGAGCCGGCGGTAAGCAAGGGTAAGCTAGGGGAGGCCACCACAGAGCTGGATAAGAACTACACGTCACAGACACGTACCCTGCTGCCTCCTCCGTCAAACACCGTCCGAAACAAAGTGACCTTGGGCCCGGGTCACTCTCTCATGGACTGGATCCGACTGGGGAAGAGTGGCAAGGATCTGACAGGGGTGGGGGGACGGAAGCAAACCGTCACCGAGGAGGAGCTGGCCAAACACGACACCCTGGAGGACTGCTGGATGGCCATTGGAGGTAGGTCAATTAACCATAGCTTTATCTAGAGACCCACTAGCACTAGCATATTTATACAACACACAACACAACATATTCTGGATGTTGAGGAACATTTCATCTTGTGTGTTTACAAATATTCAGTGCTAAAAGAGGCCTGGGAGTTGAGAACGTACTTTCTTGTGTGTAAATTTGTGGTAAACTGACCTTTTTGAAACAACCATTTATTAAGTATTACACTAAGACTGCAGTGAGATCTGGCTAGTTGGCATATTACTATAATAAGACGTTTCACTTGCTGGGTTTTTTTCCCGGCAATCGAGTGGCGTCCTCTTGCAGTCGGATGGCAGAAGGGGCAACATGACCGCTTCGTTATGATGGAGGTTGGCGGAGAAAATAAATAAAACGAACTTTGGTTGGCCTATGCAGTGGCAGTTTGTTTCGTATATATTACTGGGACAACCCAAGTCTATCTTTCTTTTGTTTTTCCATCACACGAGTATTACAGGTATATTATTTGTGTAACATTTATATGCTGTTGGTACTTAATTCATGCTACTTAACATAACATGTCATATTAAAAAAAATACGAAGAAATGTTGCACTCGAGATCGATAATGTCACTGGTTACAGTTGTTCTGAAAGTTGAATTCAATACCGATGATTTTGGAATGATGAAAGCGGAAAGACTTAGCTATCATCACCTGTGTACTAGTGTTACTATTAATAAATTCTTAAATTACAAATCTATAGGCTAGCGTTCATTGCAACACAACGTTTATCCTATAAATGCCCACTGCCATCAGACTGTCTGTCTAGGAAAATGTTGCTTGTGTTATAAAAGACAGTGACGTGATACGTACAGTGACTGGTGAATTGCATTGGCTTTTCATCTCTTCACATAGGAGCGGAACTATTTTTGGTGGGGAGCTGGAGATAGGATTAGCCCCCCTATATCTTGGAAAGGGGGTGCAGTTGAACATTTGGTGCAGTAGGAGGTGTTTAATCAGTCTCAAAGGAGTCTCAAGGGGGTTGCAGTTGGACGTTTTTGGTGGACGTCAACAATTGTGACCATCACATGACATGACAGCAGCATCCCCCTTCCGCCGTCTCCTGATGTCAAATGTCCGACAGCAGAGTGGTGCTGAAGTTCCGGCACTGCAGCCCACCCATTATTCATTTTGTTCCAGCGCCAATGCTTGACACACACGCACACACACACACGCACGCACGCACGCACACACACACAGACACACACACACAGACACACATTGATTGCCGAGGTGTTAAGCTTTCTTTTGATATATTACATACTATGATCAGGTGTTATACATTATTTAATATTGTTTTATTAATTAATTAATTGATTTATTATATCAGTTCATTAAGTAACTAATGTATTTTCGATTTATGAAAATGATAAGAACATTTAAGTGCTGAACTTCTTACCTGCTAGATCATCATTTCACCCAGTTGTTTAATCCAGTTGTAGATATCAATTAAATGGATAACTATAAGCCTAATTTATTACTTACACGCATATTTGCATGTTTTCATCTGTATCCTAGCACCAAATATTTAGTATTAAAGCTGTAATTTAGATGTCTAGAGTCAATTTAACACTAAGCCCATACAACATTAGGCGGACTTGCAATCTAGCTACTGGACGTGCCACCGCTCAGCAGTGGGACAATGCTATTCAATAGGAGAGTCCTAGGGATATAGGCGCTATAGAAGTTTATTATTATTAATGAAATCAGACACCTGAGGACATAGGTGTTATGGATATTATTACATTATATATTATTACATGATAGCCTCTATATACCACATGGTATTCTACCTGAAGATATTTGCACCTGCCTGTATTGGCCTGTGACACAGGTACTCAGTGATATGTTGAAGCCCTCAGGTGCTAATCACCTACAAACAACATAAGTACTTCTATGGGTTGATTAACCTGACAGAATGAGGTTGATCTGAGGTGAGGTTCGTTAGGTTATTTCATCTAATTACGACTGTTCGAGGCATAAAATCACGTTTCTAGCTGGCGGAAATGAAAGCCATATTTATTGTCATTTGAGCATTGGTGGTTAGATTAAGGGGAAGTGGTCATCATATTACAAACAATGCCTGTTATAAGATGTGTTTTTTTATTTTTTATCCTAATGAACCATTTTGTTGTTGTTGTTGAAATTTTATGTTTTGGAAGGAAACTGTTTGTTTACTTGACAGTGGGCCACTTTCAAAGGCGCGGTCCGATTACTAATGATATCTATATATTATATGTATACATGTATGTACATTACATGATATGTCATCACACACCCATCAGCGTGAAGGTCTTTCTCTGCATTATTCAAGCTTGCTAATCGGCGATTTTTTTAATCATTGAACCGTTGAATTCAAAAGTTGTATTGGCTTGTTTAAACCATGACTGGGCAGTCAATACATTAGAACACATATATAACAGTTTACCAGTATACTGTATTATAAAGCTAGGATTCCATATGGACACGGCATGCGGAGTGTAAAATACCTCTGAAATTACGTTACTTCTGGGAATTTCCTATCTGTTCCTATGCAGGTACAATTCAAATCGCTGCATGCAGCAATTAAATTTTCTGCATCCACGTGAAAAATGCATTTGCCTATGTACATATGCCTTTGTAATAACATGAAACTACTATTTATTCATTTCCACTGGGTACTATGTTCACTGTTTTGTAGCAAACTGTATCTGCATTGCATTTTTGTATACCCGGTGTATGGAATACTAGTGTAACATGACTTTGCAGTTAAAAACAAATGGACAGCCTCCATTTTTAATTAAAGTACAAATTGACAGACCGTTGCTTGCAGGGAAGGTTTACAACATCACTCCTTATATGGAGTTTCACCCTGGGGGTGTGTCAGAGCTGATGAGGGCTGCCGGAAAAGATGGTACAAAACTGTTTGACGAGGTAAGTCTTTATCAACCTGTCGCAGTTTCCTGGAAATAAAATTGGTACTTGGAACGTCTCAGCTGATTATCGTAGTGCACAATTGAATGACTACAACATCGTTTTCACGTAATTTATTGATTTTGTTCCACCTGTCTTAAATGTACTGTGATATGATTATTTTTAGGTTTCAAAAATAGCGGACACATTTGTGAGATGGTTTCAGTATTGAAGTGGTTACAAGATGGAGTTCCACCATATCTATGATCTGTTTAGTAAAATGTCTCTTGATTGGTCAACAATCACTAATCACTTGGGAAATATGAGAGATGGATGAATTTGTTGACGTAGTTTCCTAACAGGAAAATATTTCTGTCGAATTGATTGAAGGATAGACGTCGTATTAGTTATTCATAAAACAATTTGTTATCATTACTTTTTTAAAGTCACCTCTTCAAAAATACTTCCATCTTTGTAAGATTAAGATGTACCGGTACATATTATTGTTGATAACTTTGCACTTGGATTCAGATAAATTTGTTTGCTCAGAGGAGAAGGCATTATGTTGCTCAGAGGAGAAGGCATTATGTTGCTCAGAGGAGAAGGCATTATGATGCTCAGAGGAGAAGGCATTATGATGCTCAGAGGAGAAGGCATTATGTTGCTCAGAGGAGAAGGCATTATGTTGCTCAGAGGAGAAGGCATTATGTTGCTCAGAGGAGAAGGCATTATGTTGCTCAGAGGAGAAGGCATTATGTTGCTCAGAGGAGAAGGCATTATGTTGCTCAGAGGAGAAGGCATTATGATGCTCAGAGGAGAAGGCATGATGCTCAGAGGAGAAGGCATTATGATGCTCAGAGGAGAAGGCATTATGTTGCTCAGAGGAGAAGGCATTATGATGCTCAGAGGAGAAGGAATTATGTTGCTCAGAGGAGAAGGCATGATGCTCAGAGGAGAAGGAATTATGTTGCTCAGAGGAGAAGGCATTATGTTGCTCAGAGGAGAAGGCATTATGTTGTAGGTGCATAAATGGGTCAATGCTACATCAATGCTGAAGAAATGTGTTGTGGGCGATATGGAGGGGAAAAAGAAAGGACGAGGTTAGTGTAAACTATTGTCTCTATGAGGTGGGTAGATGTGTTAATTCTTGTCTCTGTGAGGTGGGTGGATGTGTCAACTCTTGTCTCTATGAGGTGGGTGGATATGTCAATTATTGTCTCTGTGAGGTGGGTGGATGTGTCAACTCTAGTCCCTGAGAGGTGGGTGGATGTGTCAACTCTTGTCTCTGTGAGGTGGGTGGATGTGTCAACTCTTGTCTCTGTGAGGTGGGTGGATGTGTCAACTCTTGTCCCGGAGAGGTGGGTGGATGTGTCAACTCTTGTCTCTGTGAGGTGGGTGGATGTGTCAATTCTTGTCTCTGTGAGGTGGGTGGATGTGTCAACTCTTGTCCCTGAGAGGTGGGTGGATGTGTCAACTCTTGTCTCTGTGAGGTGGGTGGATGTGTCAACTCTTGTCTCTGTGAGGTGGGTGGATGTGTCAACTCTTGTCCCTGAGAGGTGGGTGGATGTGTCAACTCTTGTCTCTGTGAGGTGGGTGGATGTGTCAATTCTTGTCTCTGTGAGGTGGGTGGATGTGTCAACTCTTGTCCCTGAGAGGTGGGTGGATGTGTCAACTCTTGTCTCTGTGAGGTGGGTGGATGTGTCAATTCTTGTCTCTGTGAGGTGGGTGGATGTGTCAACTCTTGTCCCTGAGAGGTGGGTGGATGTGTCAACTCTTGTCTCTGTGAGGTGGGTGGATGTGTCAATTCTTGTCTCTGTGAGGTGGGTGGATGTGTCAATTCTTGTCTCTGTGAGGTGGGTGGATGTGTCAATTCTTGTCCCTGAGAGGTGGGTGGATGTGTCAATTCTTGTCTCTGTGAGGTGGGTGGATGTGTCAATTCTTGTCTCTGTGAGGTGGGTGGATGTGTCAATTCTTGTCTGTGTGAGGTGGGTGGATGTGTCAACTCTTGTCTCTGTGAGGTGGGTGGATGTGTCAATTCTTGTCTCTGTGAGGTGGGTGGATGTGTCAATTCTTGTCTCTGTGAGGTGGGTGGATGTGTCAACTCTTGTCTCTGTGAGGTGAGTGGATGTGTCAACTCGTCCCTATGAGGTGTGTGTGGATGTGTCAACTCATGTCTCTATTAGGTGGGTGAATGTGTCAATTCATCTCTCTGTGTGGTGGGTAGATGTGTCAACTCATGTCTCTATGATGTGAGTGAATGTGTCAGCTCGTGTCTCTATGATGTGAGTGAATGTGTCAACTCTTGTCTCTGTGAGGTGGGCGGATATGTCAACTCGTGTCTCTATGACGTTAGTAAATGTGTCAACTCTTGTCTCTGTGAGGTGGGTGGATGTGTCCACTCATGTCTCTATGAGGTGGGTGGACGTGTCAACTCTTGTCTCTATGAGGTGGGTGGATGTGTCAACTCTTGTCTCTATGAGGTGGGTGGATGTGTCAACTCTTGTCTCTGTGAAGTGTGTGGATGTGTCAACTCTTGTCTCTGTGAGGTGGGTGGATGTGTCAACTCTTGTCTCTATGACGTGGGTGGGTGTGTCAAGTCTTGTCTCTATGAGGTTGGTGGATGTGTCAACTCTTGTCTCTATGAGGTGGGTGGATGTGTCAACTCTTGTCTCTATGAGGTGGGTGGATGTGTCAACTCTTGTCTCTATGGGGTGTGTGGATGTGTAAACTCTTTTCTCTATAATGAGGGTGAATGTGTCAACTCTTGTCTCTATGAGGTGTGTTGATATGTCAACTCTTGTCTGTATGATGTGGGTGGATGTATCAACTCTTGTCAGTAAGATGTGGGTGAATGTGTCAACTCTTGTATCTATGATGTAGGTCGATGTAGTGTTTCACGTTTGAAAAAACTAGGCAAGCAATTTATCGCTAACCTAAATAAAATAGGCGAGTGATTTACTACTTTTGTTTTTATCTGTTTGGTGGCATTCATGTTTATCTGTCTGGTGAAGCCAGTGCCCAGTCATGCCATGGCGTATTCAAGGCTAGCTATGGTGGTGTCCATTACATAAGGTTAAGTCGAGCTTGTGTTTTTAATTCGGGACATCAAGTGTTGGCAGAACTTTAAAAGTTACTTGCTAATAATACATTTTATACAGGATGCACAAGCGATGAAGAAACAGAGTCTGCCTCATGCAGCTGGTTTAGTGAAACTACTGAAACGAGCGATTCTAGCAATGTTTAGCGCGAACGATGAGGTGGGTGGATGTGTCAACTCTTGTCTCTGTGAGGTGGGTGGATGTGTCAACTCTTGTCTCTATGAGGTGGGTGGATGTGTCAACTCTTGTCTCTGTGAGGTGGGTGGATGTGTCAACTCTTGTCTCTGTGAGGTGGGTGGATGTATCAACTCTTGTCTCTATGAAGTGGGTGGGTGTGTCAACTCTTGTCTCTATGAGGTGGGTGGATGTGTCAACTCTTGTCTCTATGAGGTGGGTGGATGTGTCAACTCTTGTCTCTATGAGGTGGGTGGATGTGTCAACTCTTGTCTCTGTGAGGTGGGTGGATGTGTCAACTCTTGTCTCTAAGAGGTGGGTGGATGTGTCAACTGTTGTCTCTGTGAGGTGGGAGGATGTGTCAACTCTTGTCTCTGTGAGGTGGGTGGATGTGGCAACTCTTGTCTCTATGAGGTGGGTGGATGTGTAAACTTTTGTCTCTATGAAGTGGGTGAGTGTGTCAACTCTTGTCTCTATGAGGAGGGTGGATGTGTCAAGTCTTGTCTCTGTGAGGTGGGTGGATGTGTCAACTCTTGTCTCTGTGAGGTGGGTGGATGTGTCAACTCTTGTCTCTGTGAGGTGGGTGGATGTGTCAACTCTTGTCTCTATGAGGTGGGTGGATGTGTCAACTCTTGTCTCTATGAGGTGGGTGGATGTGTCAACTCTTGTCTATATGAGGTGGGTGGATGTGTCAATTCTTGTCTCTATGAGGTGGGTGGATGTGTCAACTCTTGTCTCTGTGAGGTGGGTGGATGTGTCAACTCTTGTCTCTAAGAGGTGGGTGGATGTGTCAACTCTTGTCTCTGTGAGGTGGGAGGATGTGTCAACTCTTGTCTCTGTGAGGTGGGTGGATGTGTCAACTCTTTTCTCTATGAGGTGGGTGGGTGTGTCAACTCTTGTCTCTATGAGGTGGGTGGATGTGTCAACTCTTGTCTCTATGAGGTGGGTGGGTGTGTCAAGTCTTGTCTCTATGAGGTTGGTGGATGTGTCAACTTTTGTCTCTATGAGGTGGGTGGATGTGTCAACTCTTGTCTCTATGAGGAGGGTGGATGTGTCAAGTCTTGTCTCTGTGAGGTGGGTGGATGTGTCAACTCTTGTCTCTGTGAGGTGGGTGGATGTGTCAACTCTTGTCTCTATGAGGTGGGTGGATATGTCAATTCTTGTCTGTGTGAGGTGGGTGGATATGTCAATTCTTGTCTCTGTGAGGTGGGTGGATGTGTCAATTCTTGTCTCTATGAGGTGGGTGGATGTGTCAATTCTTATCTCTGTGTGGTGGGTAGATGTGTCAACTCATGTCTCTATGATGTGAGTGAATGTGTCGGCTCGTGTCTCTATGATGTGAGTGAATGTGTCAACTCTTGTCTCTGTGAGGTGAGCGGATATGTCAACTCGTGTCTCTATGACGTTAGTAAATGTGTCGACTCTTGTCTCTGTGAGGTGGGTGGATGTGTCCACTCATGTCTCTATGAGGTGGGTGGACGTGTCAACTCTTGTTTCTATGAGATGGGTGGATGTATCAACTCTTGTCTCCATGAGGTGGGTGGATGTGTCAACTCTTGTCTCTATGAGGTGGGTGGATGTGTCAACTCTTGTCTCTATGTGGTGGGTGGATGTGTCAACTCTTGTCTCTATGTGGTGGGTGGATGTGTCAACTCTTGTCTCTGTGAGGTGAGTGGATGTGTCACCTCTTGTCTCTGTAAGGTGGGTGGATGTGTCAACTCTTGTCTCTATGAGGTAGGTGGGTGTGTCAACTCTTGTCTCTGTGAGCTGGGTGGATTTGTCAACTCTTGTCTCTATGAGGTGGGTGGATGTGTCAACTCATCTCTATGAGGTGGGTGGGTGTGTCAAGTCTTGTCTCTATGAGGTTGATGGATGTGTCAACTCTTGTCTCTGTGAGCTGGGTGGATTTGTCAACTCTTGTCTCTATGAGGTGGGTGGATGTGTAAACTCTTGTCTCTATGAGGTGGGTGGATGTGTCAACTCTTGTATCTATGAGGTGGGTGGATGTGTCAACTTTTGTCTCTGTGAGTTGGGTGGATGTGTCAACTCTTGTCTCTAAGAGGTGGGTGGATGTGTCAACTCTTGTATCTATGATGTGGGTGGATGTGTCAACTCTTGTATCTATGAGGTGGGTGGATGTGTCAACTTATATCTCTATGAGGTGGGTGGATTTGTCAACTCTTGTCTCTATGAGGTGGGTGGATATGTCAATTCTTGTCTGTGTGAGGTGGGTGGATATGTCAATTCTTGTCTCTGTGAGGTGGGTGGATGTGTCAATTCTTGTCTCTATGAGGTGGGTGGATGTGTCAATTCTTGTCTCTGTGAGGTGGGTGGATGTGTCAACTCTTGTCCCTGAGAGGTGGGTGGATGTGTCAACTCGTCCCTATGAGGTGTGTGTGGATGTGTCAACTCATGTCTCTATTAGGTGGGTGAATGTGTCAATTCTTATCTCTGTGTGGTGGGTAGATGTGTCAACTCATGTCTCTATGATGTGAGTGAATGTGTCGGCTCATGTCTCTATGATGTGAGTGAATGTGTCAACTCTTGTCTCTGTGAGGTGAGCGGATATGTCAACTCGTGTCTCTATGACGTTAGTAAATGTGTCGACTCTTGTCTCTGTGAGGTGGGTGGATGTGTCCACTCATGTCTCTATGAGGTGGGTGGACGTGTCAACTCTTGTTTCTATGAGATGGGCGGATGTATCAACTCTTGTCTCCATGAGGTGGGTGGATGTGTCAACTCTTGTCTCTATGAGGTGGGTGGATGTGTCAACTCTTGTCTCTATGTGGTGGGTGGATGTGTCAACTCTTGTCTCTATGTGGTGGGTGGATGTGTCAACTCTTGTCTCTGTGAGGTGAGTGGATGTGTCACCTCTTGTCTCTGTAAGGTGGGTGGATGTGTCAACTCTTGTCTCTATGAGGTAGGTGGGTGTGTCAACTCTTGTCTCTATGAGGTGGGTGGATGTGTCAACTCATCTCTATGAGGTGGGTGGGTGTGTCAAGTCTTGTCTCTGTGAGGTTGATGGATGTGTCAACTCTTGTCTCTGTGAGCTGGGTGGATTTGTCAACTCTTGTCTCTATGAGGTGGGTGGATGTGTAAACTCTTGTCTCTATGAGGTGGATGGGTGTGTCAACTCTTGTATCTATGAGGTGGGTGGATGTGTCAACTTTTGTCTCTGTGAGTTGGGTGGATGTGTCAACTCTTGTCTCTAAGAGGTGGGTGGATGTGTCAACTCTTGTATCTATGATGTGGGTGGATGTGTCAACTCTTGTATCTATGAGGTGGGTGGATGTGTCAACTTATATCTCTATGAGGTGGGTGGATGTGTCAACTCTTGTCCTAGAGAGGTAGGTGGATGTGTCAACTCTTGTCTCTATGAGGTGGGTGGATATGTCAATTCTTGTCTCTATAAGGTGGGTGGATGTGTCAACTCTTGTCTCTGTGAGGTGGGTTGATGTGTCAACTCTTGTCGCTATGAAGAGAGTAGATATGTCAACTCTTGTTGAAAATGGAAGTGTCAACTTGTCCCATTGTGCCATCCTCGCAAGCCAGGGCTGGTTGCCATGCAAAACTAGCCCTGGCAGATCTCGTACGCGGAGTGCGGAAGTTAGCTGAGTCAAACTAGTAATTGACTTCGCCAGTCGCGACTGCATCACCTGTGAGAACAGCGCAAATACCCGCCCCAATTTGAAGACAAATAAACGACTTCTGTGAATCCCAATATATAATGACCTGTTCGCACATTAGCACAAGCAGCTTAGCGGTATTGTGTATTCGAATAATTGCTTCTACTTCCTAAACATTGCATGTAACATGAGCCACGGTTGGTTGAAATTAGTTTTATTATGAGTAGATCTACTGATCTAGTGAGCGATTTGATAGGCTGAGCTTAAATTCAGAGTTTCGCAAAGCGATCAGCCAGAGGTACTGCTGGCTGGGACTGACGTAACCAGCAGCAGCGACCCCTGGCGCGCGAGGATGCATTGTGCCAAATTGATGCAGTATGAATAATGAATGTATTGGTTTATTACCCGACTAATCACATGTTTCATCTATCAATGTTCATATATTGCTCAAAATTGGTATGATGTTTCTTATTTCGAAAACGGAACTATCAGTAAGTATTGTTTCCTGACTGTTTCAGGGTCCATTGATTCAAGGAAGTCTCTTGGATCATCGTCAGTAACTCTGACCCTCAATGGTGCGTATGACGTGTGATGTGGTTTGTTCATCTTTCTCTGTTTATTACCCTCTACTCTAGTGTGCAGCTAATTATGTTGTAATACTAACAATTCCACTGATGTTGTTTGACCAAATAAATCAAGATAGTTCCTGTGTCGATGTTATGTAATAGACCCTATCTGAGTTAGGTTAATGGTTAATTAACTTATGACGAATACAATCACATGTCTTGATATATCTACATAGAAATTATGAATTTGAATAAGATTAATGATTTGACACCTAGCAAGTTCCAGCGATTATTTTATCATGTGCCAAAATAATATTTACGTTCTAATGGTAGGATTTTGATTTTAATTAAACATCAGTAAATGTTATTGCCAGTATTATGCATTCTTTGCTGAAACTATAATTTGTTAAATATTTGTGTTCTTCTCTTTGTCACGGATATATCGTTGTTCTGATTCTCTAAGTTAGCATAAAAATTACGTGTAAATTCTTTGATATTTGCACGAGGATCAAATCATTATATGTATATTGGCCCTATTGGTTATTATCTATAGATGTATTGTTGTTTCCTAATTATTGTAATTATTATTTCGATGTGTTATATAATGTTAATTACAAGACGATACATCAAAACTTGAAGTACCAAGTTTGTCTCCTGCAAACTGGCTAGTCTTTCTCACCAAAATTCAAATAAATGATTATTGGAACATCTCAAATCTTAATGCTGTCTTCAAAATTCAGGGAACACCCCATATTAATTGAAATACCTCACCATTAATGCTGTTATGTTTGTTTGTCTCACATGTAACATTTTAATGAATTCTTGCCAGGTGTATCAAAGGATTCAAAACCAAGGGAAAAGGTAGCACCTCTTCAACAAGTGCCAAGGTGAAGTGCTCATTGAACAGTATTGTCCTTCAAGGCAATCACTGATTGAGTGTCTTGTAGCCTAGATAGTTGTAGGCTAAATTGCAGTGATATTAATTTGACGTCTAGCTATGTTACATTGCCATAATTTGTCCAATCCGCAAGCAACTTCTCCCACTATTTTGACAAATCTGTGTAGTCTTATATAATCTAACTTATCTATTTCTTCAAAGTTCCTTAATTCTGAAGAAAACATTACTGTTGTCGATGTCTTTATATAGAATCATTCAGTATTTTAAACTCTATGGTTTTAAACACTGGTTTTATGGTGGATTCACACTCTTAGAATATGCATTCAGCACAATGAACCAGTTTGTCAAATCCTTGCATGTAACAAAATTCTGGTTTCTTGTGCTATTTCAATATTGACTGACAATACCTCACATGAAACCTGATTTTGATTTTCAAATATTTTTAATGCTTTGTTTTGTTTTATAAATTGTTTCAATATTACTTATTCTTACACATTGGTAAAATATCAAACCAATGTACGTTTTGCTTAATTCACAAGTCATACATCAATCATCAACTATGTTTTGGTCTTTAAAATTATAAGTATGTGCAAGACATACAAAAATAAATTACAATCTGTGATGCATACAGTTGTATTATCACAGAAATTACACCTGTGTTCCTTGTTAATTAATGAGTAAATTTACTAAAACGTGTTTCAGACAGTGAGTATTTCAGTTAGCAGTTATATTAACAATAATCCTGCATAACATATATAACAATTTGTGTAATAATCATTACCATACGTTCCATTTCATTTTTTAAATCTCTTATCCTAGATATAGAGAAACATGAATTGTATCCATTTATATTACCGGTAATATAACTGTTTTTTGTTAGAAAGTACGGGACCCATGAAATCAATGGTTTCTACAAAATAATTGTAGATGAAAAGATTAATCAGGCTGGATGGTTCAGAACACTATTCTTTTATGTAATCATCTGAATAAGTTTGCTGAAAGCAAACAACATGTTATGAGAAAAAATTTCAATTCACCGCAATATATGTAAAAAGAATATGATGAAAGAATATGATGCTGAATGGTTGGTTTATCTTGTGTGCAGATATAGTTGGTTTCAAAACGACAAGACGTTGACCATATCAGTGTATACACACTGGGAGGAGATGAGACATGAAAACGTCATCATTGACAAAACAGACAACAACTTCAAGGCTATGTTGGTTCTCAAAGATCACACATTTGTTATACATTTAGGTTGGTTATTTCTTCAATTTTTATTGTGTATTGTGACAGGCAATTTTATCAACTAGCAAGTAAGTGGGTGTTCTCCAGTAATATTGGTCACCGTAAATATGTGTACATGATGGATATGATTTGTTGAAATATTTGTAAACTACAATATAGGTAGAGTGTTATAAAATAACATCATATTATGACTTATGCAGTCGGAAGAACCTCACTGAGTTTAGTTGTCTCTGATTGTATTATTCAGCTCAGGAACGGTGATATTATTTCCTATTTTAATGGCGTCTATATTTTATTTTTGCAGAGTTGCACGCGAAGGTTTCAGACGATTACAGTGGTGAGTGACCATTTGTGTTATTGTGATTATGTCATGCACTTCCATGTCTGTTGGTTATTATTTTTGGCTCAATATTACCCTTTTTGAAACATGTAATACAATGTTGGTGCTAAAGCAACACGAAACAGTATTGCATGTAATTACTGAAAACTATTTGATAACATGACTGCAGTTTGGGGGGCGGCAACAGGGACACATACAAGAGATGAAAGATGTTGATGATTTGTTAAGTGGATGGAACCAATGAAATGATGTGGAAGGAGAAACAATAAATACATGCATAAGATTTCTTACACCAGCCAATCACAAGTGGTGAAGATCATCACTTCGTATTCATTATCAACTGTCAAGATCAGTAGCACAGTGATTGGAGCATCAGACATTCAACCAAGAGAACTGGTTTTAGAATCGGCTGCAATTTCAAAGGTTGAGCAATGTAGCTCTAGAAGTTAATACTTGGCTATAAGTCAGTGCTGGGTGTGTGTGAATAGTCTTGCACAATAACTATAGTCAGTCTGACAAGTTTGCAGATAAGGGGTCATTTACAATTGTCGATATCTGTCAACGTGTACGAAAAGAGGAATCAAGTCCTGCATACTAATTATAAAAATGTTTGTTGCACAGTGATTGTAAATAAATGTTTGTAAACATTATCACGATGGTTCTTAATATATTATGTATTTGACATGTACAATGTCATAACACTGTTCCATGCCTACATACTCATTTTCAATCTGGAAAACCTCAACATATAAAAAAGTTAAGGTAAGTTCTTATATAGTGTAGTATCCAGTCAGTAGGGTAGCTCAAAGTGCTTTACATTTTACTAAACCACGATGATTTCAGCAGATATAGTTCGCCTTGGAGATTGATCGCTGTTACAGTGTCAGGTGGGGTATATGGTAATTATGGCAAGTATGATTAATAGAACGAAACCAGTACCTTTACTTAGATTTCTGTCTGTGTTGGTGCAGTTGTGGTGCGTCATCCGAGTGGCTCAGTAGACATCGTGCTTCATAAACTGGACACAACGGAGAACTGGCCGAGTATTGGCACAAGCTTTGTGAATGACAAGACAATTTTCAAGAACTCCCGGAGAGGTTTGTATAAATCAGCAAAATCATATTTTGTTGTTTCTGTTTTCTATTCTTTTTCTGTCCCCCTCTTGCACTGCTGTCTCCACCAACCATCTCCACTCCCCTCTATCTTGCACTGCTGTCTCCACCAACCATCTCCACTCCCCTCTATCTTGCACTACTGTCTCCACCAACCGTCTCCACTCCCCTCTATCTTGCACTGCTGTCTCCACCAACCATCTCCACTTCCCTCTATCTTGCACTGCTATCTCTACCAACCACCTCCACTCCCCTCTATCTTGTACTGCTGTCTCCACCAACCGTCTCCACTCCCCTCTATCTTGCACTGCTGTCTCCACCAACCGTCTCCACTCCCCTCTATCTTGCACTGCTGTCTCCACCAACCATCTCCACTTCCCTCTATCTTGCACTGCTATCTCTACCAACCACCTCCACTCCCCTCTATCTTGTACTGCTGTCTCCACCAACCATATCCACTCCCCTCTATCTTGCACTGCTGTCTCTACCAACCATCTCCACTCCCCTCTATCTTGCACTGCTGTCTCTACCAACCATCTCCACTCCCCTCTATCTTGCACTGCTGTCTCCACCAACCATCTCCACTCCCCTCTATCTTGCACTGCTGTCTCTACCAACCATCTCCATTCTCCTCTATCTTGCACTGCTGTCTCCACCAACCATCTCCACTCCCCTCTATCTTGCACT
>CM034542.1:12757980-12960480 GCA_020002185.1 Paraescarpia echinospica
TATCTCTCACTGCTGTCTCCACCAACCACCTCCACTCCCCTCTATCTCTCACTGCTGTCTCCACCAACCATCTCCACTCCCCTCTATCTTGCACTGCTGTCTCCACCAACCATCTCCATTCTCCTCTATCTCTCACTGCTGTCTCCACCAACCATCTCCACTCCTCTCTATCTTGCACTGCTGTCTCCACCAACCATCTCCACTCCTCTCTATCTTGCACTGCTGTCTCCACCAACCATATCCATTCTCCTCTATCTTACACTGCTGTCTCCACCAACCATCTCCACTCACCTCTATCTTGCACTGCTGTCTCCACCAACCATCTCCACTCACCTCTATCTTGCACTACTGTCTCCACCAACCATCTCCACTCACCTCAATCTTGCACTGCTGTCTCCACCAACCATCTCCACTCACCTATATCTTGCACTACTGTCTCCACCAACCATCTCCACTCACCTATATCTTGCACTACTGTCTCCACCAACCATCTCCACTCACCTCTATCTTGCACTACTGTCTCCACCAACCATCTCCACTCACCTCTATCTTGCACTGCTGTCTCCACCAACCATCTCCACTCACCTATATCTTGCACTACTGTCTCCACCAACCATCTCCACTCCCCTCTATCTTGCACTACTGTCTCCACCAACCATCTCCACTCCTCTCTATCTTTCACTGCTGTCTCCACCAACCATCTCCACTCCCTCTATCTTGCATTGCTGTCTCCACAACCATCTCCACTCCCCTCTATCTTGCACTGCTGTCTCCACCAATCATCTCCACCCACCTCTATCCTTCTGTCTCATTCTGCACTCCTCTCTCAATTCCTCCAAGGCTCCCTCTACACAGTCCTCCCATCTCAGTCATTATCATCCTTGTCTCATTTTATCTTCTTTCACCAGTATCATATTAATACTGTAATGTTAACTTATCGTAATTTCTGTATCAGGTAATTTTATCTGTTTGTTTATCCCTTTTTATTCTAAACAGTCTTCCAAATTTGCTACTTTTATTCCTAACAGAATTTAGTAAACAAGACAGGCATATTTTCATAAAACCATTACCTAATTTTGTTTACATAAAATATCTATCTAAATGAAAACGATTGAAAATGCATGATCAATTAAAGTAAAGCTGACTTGTTTGCATTTTAATATATATAATTATAGTCACGTTAAATGTGGTTTGCTGCATATGTAAAAGTATTTACATATTGTTACCCTAATCTGGCATAAATTCAAAAATTTCAATTTGACATTTCCAAACGAATTGTTTGGATACGTCAAAATGAAATTTTTTGATATAAAAGGAGTCATCCTGAAGAATGTTCAATAATCATTATCTGGCGTAATCAATAAATGGCCACTGATGGTGTAATGTGGAATACTATGTGCCGGGAATATAATGACTTTAATGCTTTTGTGTTTCAGAAGTGCGTTACAGATCTTGTGAAGTGACAAGTATCGAGCCAGTTTCACATGACACATATCTGTACTGTATCAAACTGCCTGATGGCTGTCGGATGTGTGTGCCACTGGGATACCATGTGTACATCAGGACAAACATTTCAGGTGAACAGTGGAGTCATGTAATGAAGTAATTCTACTTCAGTAGTTTTTACTTGTAACGGAGTAGTTTTATCTACGGTAACGCTACTTTTCACTTTGTTACTTTCATTATATTACTTTTGTATCTGAACTACGTCATCTGGTGGCACTCCGCCCATCAAAGACATTTCATGAAGTCAGGAGGATTTTAATCGCCAAGAGGATCCCATCACCAGGCCAAAAGCTAATAATATTATCCAATCATGGGCCAGTTCGCAGTCGTATTTGCATACAACCTTCCTTCAGGAAGTAAGTGCAACATGAGGTCACTTCCACTTGTTAGTAATTATAGCAGATGCAACTGTTCTAATTTTACTTCTACTTTTACTTCAAGTACTTTTGGAAAGTAATATTACTTTTTACTCAAGTAGGTTTTTAGAAGGTACTTTTACTCAAGTAGTTCTGAGGTGAAGTACTTTGACTTCTCCTCAAGTACAAGAATAACGTACAAGAATAATGTAATTCAGTCGCCACTTCAGGTGAGACACCTTACATTAATGTCTGTCATCTGGAACTTGTAGGTGACATTTTAGTTTTTAGATATTCACCTGGAAATAAATAATGCAGTAATTTGCGTGAAAGGCAGTTGCTTTTCCCCAGGTTACAGCAGCATGTTCTTGTTCTACTCAAATTTTTTGCATTTCGTTTCAAATTCATTTTGCCAAAAAAAAAAATATTATATCTTGTATCAGGTATGACAGGTTAGGGTGCAAGGGTGTTTTTTTTTAATGAAATGATCGAACAGTTCCAATAATACTAAATTCGTTTTTTGTCTGACCAAACAAAAAAGGGCAAAAGTGACGTATGTATGTTTAGCTTACCTCTGTGTATTGTATCATAAGGTTACCCAGATTTTGCAACATATCCGATCTAATGATCAGTCATTTTAATCCTTTTGTTGATTTTAATAGTAGTATGCACTTGTTAGTTAAACCTTGTATTCATTACTTTAACGATTCACACCCTTCAGGTTTGAACAACATCAAACCTTATTTGCAATTGAGACGGCAGTGTTAGCTATTTGATAACATTACTTCAATGCCATAAAATGGAATTAATGTGAAATTTTTTTGGAACATAAGGTGAAGTATTTGCAAGCAGGCATGCATGTGTTTGCCCTGGTTGTATTTTTCTGTCATCAAATGGTTAGAAAATAAGAAAGATAATGATATGTAAACATGGAATGTTTATTTCCGTGTTTCGTTGTAGACATGGAAGTATGCAAGGCCTATACAGTGGTGCCACCTTCTGTACTGAAGGAGAAACACGATGAAAGGGTATCAAAGGGTAAAGTCTTGTACCTGATGGTGAAGATTTACCCTGATGGTGTTTTAACTCCCTACATTGGAAATCTTAAAATCGGTAAGTCATGGCAGATTTAGCATGCTTTTTCATCATGTTTTATACCCAAATATTGAAATTGAAAAAGGGAAGGGGAGGGAGGGAGGGGAGGGACAAAGGGGTACAGAGAGAGGGGTAGAGAGAGTTTGGGAGAGAGAGGGAGAGGCTTGGAGATGGAGAGGGGATAGAGAAAGGGCAGATAGCAAGAGGGGGAGCAAAAGAGAGATAATTTGTCTGAAACATATTTATAAAAGTTCTTCATCTTGATTTCTACAAGGGGACTTTTTGGACATCAGTAACCCGGATGGAGACTTTGTGAAGGAGCAACTGGACAAGTGCAGCCACCTGGTGATGTACGCGGCAGGCACAGGGTTCACACCGATGGCTGGACTGATACTGCAGGCAGCCCAGCTTGACCCCAGCGATAGCAGGTTAGTTCACACTGGACCATAAACAAACAAGTACACGGAATATATCTCCTGATTTTATGCAATGTCTATTGATTTATAGCAAAATTATTCATATCACCTAAATAAACTGAAATATCCTACTTTACTGTAAAACCTGGAAAAAATGCACCCTTCTTCAATAACACCATCTTCTTGTGATTAAATACAGTTGCCTGACTGTGTAGATATTTTGTTTGGTGTGAGTTTTGTCATTATTAAATAATTTTAAAAGCTGCCACACAAAGAAGTCTGACAACTAATTTAATTTGCTACAATTTCTTTCAAAATCTTCCCATTTCGTTTAAAGGTAATTGCATTTTAATACATTTAAATTTTCCACTAAAAATCTCAATAGTTTTCCATGTCTGGGATTATTAATGTGTCACTTGATTGATTGCTAGTTTAATGTCTATTGTCACAGTTAGCATTTAAACAAGTTATCAGTCATGTGACCAATATGCTGTTTTGTCAGAGGCATTGTTGGCATTATATTCTGAAGTTTACATGCTAGTATTTTGGACTTTTCTGAAATTGCCTTAACTAGCAAAAATGTCCAACCTCCAAAGATAAAGCCCACAAAGTTAGGCAACCGAGATACAAAATGTATAGGAGGATATGCTTAGCATACATGCATACAAACATTCATATACATATTTGCTAGCTCATTATATTACTTTAAGTATATTAATATAAGAAATATTTTCTGTTTGTAAGGTCTAGCCAGTATTTACCATGTTTGAAATTTTGCTGTGCCACGGTTAACACACCTAAGAACAGTAGGTAAGAATTATGGTTCATTTTGTCCTCTTGAACCAGTGGTTTTATTACAAACTCGGTGAATCATCCCAAACAAACACGAAATTTTACTCTCATGTAGTTCCCACAACAACCAATGAAATCACTTGCTATGTTTTCTGTCACCTACTTTGTTTTGACCAATAATGACAGATGTACCAGATAATGTTTGGCAGATATTTGCGGAAACAAAACAAAAAAAGTCCTTTGGATGCCCGTATTTCCTTTATATGGGAATATATATAATATATATATAATATATATTATATATATAATATACATTGCACCCAAAATTTGGGTGCAATGTGAAACCACACGCAGAACAAGAATTTGTTTATGGAGATATTTTGTATCTTCATTTGCATGATGATAAACTGATTGGACTGTTACTTTATTTCAGAATTCTGTTGTTGTTTCAGAGTTGCCTGTTTATTTAACCTGCTTTGTTTATTCATTTAGTGTAGTGACTGTGTCATCAAAGAGTGATGTTTTGCTTCTTTTGTAGGGAAATTTTGCTGATGTTTTTTAACAAGGAAACCAAAGACATATATTGGGAGACACAACTCAATGAAGTAGAACATGGAAACAGCAGGTATTTATCACATGATCAGAGGAGTTTTGTAATAACAATAATGGAATGACTTCTTTAGACCCAATATCCTCAGAAATGTTTTTTTTATAATATATATATATATATAGTTCTTAAAGTTAAAAATTAATTGAGCTACCACACTTAACAGTGATTCCTAGCTATAATACAATTGTGGACAACTTTGAACGCCATATTCTCAAAACTGAAATTCTTTGGATGGGTCAATTTAGCCACCCGTAACTTTGCTAAAAACTGACTTGCAAGGACGGCACTGGTATCATTGTAAATGTGAAATCTTGCATGTAACATGGTGCTTATAACTCCATGCCACCACAATATATCTTACGATCTGAACCGTTGCAACTCGTCACCTACAGACATAGTTTATCGGTATCTGTTAGTTCTAGTTCCGTTTCCTTACAACCCTGATGTTGTTGCATACAAATGTAACATTGTATTTGGTCATTAACAGGTTTCATGTGAAGTACATCCTGTCACGACCTCATGCTGAATGGACTGGTCTGAAAGGCAGAATATCTATGGACTTGGTGGAAGGGTTCATTCCACCTGTAGAGAAGGACAAGAAGATACTGTTCTGTGCTTGCGGCCCGGCGCAGTTCACAAAAGCAAGTATACAGTAAGTAGACGTCTTGGGCTTCAGCACAAAACATGATATACCTATTTTGTTATGAGTGAAGAGGTTCATCAGATGGTTCAGAACTATGAACTAGGTGAATCCATTTTGTTTGTTTTGAAATTTTGGTATTTAAGAGGTCTTAAGGAGATTTTAAATGTTTGAAATAATTTTGAAAGGGTCATAAATCTTACCAGCCATAACATGTTTCATGTGTGCTATGATGCTACTTTGTTTAGATAGTTAATACTATTGCAATAACAATGGATTTGTTATCTTTATTTTTTTTAATAATATTTCATATCATTTTACATGATTGCAATCTTTGCATTTTATGTCACTAGTGACCTTTTTTCCTGATAAACATAATGCACTGTAAATTTGGTCGGGATAAGATGAGTAGTTTTTAATATATGTATGATGTAAGTTTACATTACACATTTGAGGACCAGTCTCTCTCCTTAGCAAGTGTTCACTTCTTGTCTGTTGCAGATTGGTCAGCGAGCTAGGCTATTCTGAAGGAATGATTCACGCCTTCACTGGTTGACCAGAAACAACAACACAAAATGTCAAGATCATCTTTGTAAATATGAAGTTATTCATTGAAACACGACTGTTCAATTACAATAACTTTAAGCAATGAATATAGGAAAGTACAGTGTGCTTACACAACCATAGATACATCTCCCCTTTAAGATGGGTTATTTGTTAAGCCTACTTGGTTGCTCACAAAGCCTCATACACTTTCTGGATACATCTGTGGCACTTCAAATTTGAATTGCCTAGGAGGTTTGCCTGTATATTCTTTCTTGTAACAAGAAAATGAAATTTGTCTGTGATATATGACAAATGTGAATATTTTATCTAATGAAAACAAGGGTAGTGCGCACATTTGACTATTTTATCTATGTCGAATATAACAATCTACTAGATTTAACAGTTTAATGTTATTTATCAGTTTCTCAGATCTGTTCTGTTAATATTACATTGTCCTGTTCAGAATTATTCTTGTGGAATGTGTAAAGCTGGTCTTTAATGTTATTTATATGTATTGCTGAGTTTTTAATTATAAAAAGTAGATACTAGCTACTCCATAGGCAGTTCTAAGACATCGTTCAGTATAGCAAGATTTGTGTCATGCACTACCAATATTTTAAGTAAAGAAAACATTTTAAAATGATTACTTACTTATCCCCTTCATGTCGTGTGGCACATAAGGCTTGCACAAGATCTCGCCAGACTACCTGATTACCCAACTGGAATAATATATTTAAAATATTTCCCTCATAATTTGCCCATTCGTGAAATTAAAACTTCCCTATTAAATGGACACAGGAATAATCTTTTTGAATCGTGCATATAAAATTTAATAAAAACTAATCATTTGCCATTACAATCAGGAATGTCATGCCAGTAGTTTACTAGAAGAACGTTGTTGAACACATGGAATTTAAACTGCATGGACAGCACCACTGTGATAAATATCATGATGTCACCAAGGACAATGTTCCCAATTCGCTGGCTGCCGAAGTAGAAACAGTAGTCTAGTTTGTGTCTCTTAGTTACCCATATATTTCAGCCAATTGTATGTTAAAATTTTACATTATATTTTTAAAACTTATTACGCCAAACTTTCAGTGAAATAAGTTGTTATGTATATTATGGCATGTTTATATCCAATAGAGCAAACCCAGCGGAGAAAGAATTGAAAGGAATACACAAAACTAATATCGATGCTTGCGTAGCGCAATTTTCACCATTACATTTCCTGCGAAATGCGATTTAATGCGGCACAACTAGTCCAACGCCAAATAAAAACTCAGCGCCTATTGGTCAGGCACCAGGGACGTGGCCAAATATGTCAGCCGTCTGAATAAAACACTGGCGTGATATTATCGATTGTAATTGCAAATAGTTAGTTTGCATCGCATAATGTGCATGGGTCTCAAAATGCCTTTTGTTTCCTTTAAAGTAATTAAAATTTATAAATAATAGTCTTTGAGTGACAAAATAATATTACCGCCCACTGTAAGTTATTGTCTTTGGTGCGACTTTTCCCATTAATGGTTGATTTCATCGAACCAAAATTACAGTCAATACATTACATATATATTCTTATACTGCATACTATGAGAAATTACTTATTTATAAAACTGTATTCCTGTTACTGAGACTTGTTTTGTATGATGTTATGTGTGTTATAAAATGTGTATGTTTTATATGAAAAGTATGTGTCTGGTAAAAAACATGTTTTAACGATATTTGTCTGACAATGCTGCACACAGTTTTACAATCATATGTATAGAAAAGCATCAGTTAAATAAAGTTTGTTGCCAGATTGTCTGTGTTTCCTAGAATATGCAATAGAAACATGAATGGCAAACATAACTAAATACCAGGAACAGTGTTTTGCTATATGTATAAAGATCATTTGATCGAACTGGTTAGATAACATGTACCAAAACGTTCAGTTTATACTGCGCACTTCCTACATTTGTTCACCAGAGAGCGTTACACTTTAGTAGGTGGTGGCTATATCATGGGAAATAAAAGATCACACACATAAATAGAACAGACCTGTCGTGGACAAACACGCATACATCACCTGCTGTAAAACTGGTCAGACACACACACGCACACACACACGCACACACACACACACGCACACACACCACACACACACACGCACACACACACCACACGCACACACACCACACACACACCATACACACACCATACACACGCTCACACATCACACGCACCACCTGCACCACATGCACCACACGCACCACACACACACCACACACACACACCACACGCACCACACGCACCACACACACCACACACACGCACACACACACACCACACACACACCTCACACATCACACGCACCACATGCACCACACGCACTACACACACCATACACACACCATACACACGCTCACACATCCCACGCACCACATGCACCACACGCACCACACGCACCACACACACCACACGCACCACACCATACACACACCATACACACGCTCACACATCACACACACCACATGCACCACACGCACCACACGCACCACACGCACCACACGCACCACACACACCACACACACACCACACACACACCATACACACACACACCAGACACACCACACACACACCACACACACACACACACACACACCACACGCACACACACCATACACACGCTCACACATCACACGCACCACACACACCACTTGCACACATTCTACACACACATACCACATGCACCACACACACCAGACGCACCACACTCACCACACGCACATACCACACACACACTTACCACACACACATATACACGCACATCACACGCACACATACCACACACACACACATGCACACACATACCACACCCGCACACACACACACACGCACACATACACACTTTCAGTTCGCCTTGTGAAACGCTGAAGTTAAGCTCTCTCAATATCTTTACATGTCAGATCGGCGGACTCAATTACTAGAAAAATTACAACTGATTCAGCTAACTTCCATAGATTGCGTTGGATATCTGCCAGGGCTAATCAACAACTGCCCAAGCTTGCGAGGATGGCTCAAACCACGAAGAACGGATTGACAAGTCTAACACGTTAACAAGCGATGCTGACATTTCAATCATGACACACACACGCATGCACGCATGCACGCAAACACATACCACATGCACGCACGCACGCACGCACGCACGCACGCACGCACGCACACACACACACACACATTGTAAGTGCTAATGAATGCCTTTTCTAATCACATACCGGCGGTACATAATAAGACCACTGCACACAGCAGCCCGATTGAAATAATGAATGAATCCATATTGGAGGACTCGCTATAGATTTAACAAGATTGCCGAACAGAGCTATAAGCTCCAGATGGCATGCGGACAAGGAAGCCTTTCGCTTATCGAGAGTCCAACAATTTTCCACCTACATATAACCCGCCCTCATCAGGTAGCAGTCAATTTTATTTTTGAACATATTCACATTGCTAGCATTAATAGTTAATTAAATCAGATAATTTGTTCCAGTCATTTATTGTCCGCTGAGAGAATGAGTACTTTCTCATATCCAACCTACACTGTTCTTTGACTAATGCTGCATTGTGCCCTATGGTTATACTGCCTTCTTTCAGTTTGAAGAAAATATTTGTATCAATATCCTCATAACCATTCAATATCTTTAAAAAAACTTCTGTTTGGTCTCCTCTTAGTCCCCTAGTCTCTAGAGTTATCAACCCACATTCTAATATGCGTCTTTCATAACCAAGATCTTTCAGTTCAGGAATCAGCTTAGTTGCTCTTCGTTGCGCTCTTTCTAGCTGATCTATGTCCTTCTTATGATATGGCCCCCATGTTTGCATACAATATTCCAAAAGTGGCCTAACTATTGCTTTGTACAGTGGTACAATTAGCTGTTTCTCCTTATATGTGATATTTCTCCTAATTAGTCCTAGTACTTGGTTACCCTTTGGAGCAGCAATTCCACATTGCTCCGAAACTTTCATGTCAACACTAACTGTTAGTCATTTACTTTTACAGTTTTACCTAATATAGTATCCCCCATTATGTCTTCTTTGTTCACATTTCCATGTCCTATGTGGATGCATTTATACTTCCCAAAATTGAATAACATTTGCCATTTTTCAAACCATTTGACCAATTTGGCTAGATCATCCTGTAAAGTGTGTTTATCTGCATATGTTTTAACTGTTATATCACACATATTCAAACATAATCAAACCTCTGTGTTGACGGAACTATGCATGCTTAATAAGCTTGTCAATAATATATTATCTTAAATGAATTTGTAGTACCTAGTACTCAAAATCAACCTCAAGAAGATTATACTATTGAGCGACAAGACAACTCCTGGTAATAGATGAAACCCCACTTAAAATATTGACGCATTCACTATCTGGGTGATGGCTGTCTCGGCTTTACAATTTCTGGAAGTGAATTAACACCCGGGTGAGCAAAGACTTCTCCTTGGTTGGGCGAATTTTTGAACGAGTCTGATCAGAGCAGTATCACAGTTATTTACGAAACTTGCATGCTCAGCGAAGTACACTGCAGCGCCGTGAAACTTGGCCAACAGATGCCTTACACGAAATTAGATTGAGAACTTTCTACATGCGTTAACTGATATCGACGCAGCATGACAAAACCTCAGACGAATACCTTCTCGTTAGAATAGGTCACAAATGCGCTGAATGCGCTGGACTGGACACGTTTGTAGGTGCAGGGCATAGGACAGACTTACTATGTCTGTCTTTTTCGGGGAGCCACAGAACGGGATAAGAACAGTAGGCAGACCACGCCCTTACTTCAAATATGTTCTAATAGAGATCTGAAATCAAACTTGACTAAACATTGTTCCAGATAACGTGATGGAAGATGTCGTATGATTAACGCGCAACAATACGTAGTCATAAAATGCAGTTTAATACACTGAAGCAATAACATTATAAAATATTAAGTTTTTTTACATTGGTATCCCACATATACGAAAATCTAAGTGTAAATTCAACCCATCCAATCAAATCCAACGGGTTATGTAGCATATGTATGGAAGTCGTAAGCTGTGCAGAACGTTTTCTTGTCACTGGTCCACACGGATAGACAGACGCAATGCATGACGAAGGTGAACCTCGGCTGTTTCGAATCACAGGCAGCTTACGTTACAGGAACGAAAGCCTTTGACATGCAATGAAAGTAGGCCTAACGTATGCGGCACTTTGAGTTTCTTTAACACTGAGCTCAGCTATTCCAACTGATATATGGAGAACATGTTTCATAGAGTTAATCTATTATACGTCCTAGTCATTGTTTGCTTTAAAACGTTTCTAATGAGATTCTAGTCCATCAGTAGGCCTACGCTATATCACAACTTTGTTCGCCAGACATCACCATTTGCGGTATGCGACAGCAAAATACTTACAGGATAAAATGTTAGTGTTTCATCTTTCAAATCACGCCCAGGCGTTGAGTCCAAGGACTGAAGAAAATAGTAAAAAAACTGTTTTTTTTTTAAATGTATACACACATATACCACACACACGCACACAACACACCACACACATGCATAAACACACGCACGAACACAAGTACACACACACACATGCACCACACACACACACACACGCACACACAACACACACGCAACACACCACACAAACACATGCACACACACGCACAAACACACACACCACGCACGCACCACACACACACACACACACAATACACGCACAAGCACACACACATGCATAAACACACACACACCACACACGCACCACACACGCACCACACGCACCACACACGCACACACACACGCACAAACACACACCACACACAAACACACACACGCACCACACACACACAAACACACACACACACCACACACACCACCACACACACCACACACCACACACACACCACACACACCACACACCACACACACGCACAAACACACACACGCACAAACACACACACACACGCACACACGCACACACGCGCACACGCACACACGCACATACGCGCGCACACACACACACACACACACACACACACACACACACACATTATAAGTGCCAAAGAGTGCCTTTTCTAGTCACATACCAGCGGTATATAATAAGCCCACTGCATTCAGCAGCCCGATTGTAATAATGAATGAATCCGTATTGGAGGATTCGCTATAGATTTAACAAGATTGTCGACCAGAGCTATAAGCTCCAGATGGCATGGGGACAAGGAAGCCTTTGGCTTATCGATAGTCCAACAATTTTCCACCTACATATAACCCGCCCTTGCCAGATAGCTGTCAATTTTATTTTTGAACTTATTCACACTGCTAGCATTAACACAATCATCAGATAAGTTGTTCCAGTCATTTACTGTCCTCTAAGAGAATGAGTACTTTCTCATATCAAACCTACAAGTTCCTTGATTAATGCTGCATTGTGTCCTCTGGTTATTTTGCCTTCTTTCAGTTTGAAGAAAATATTTCTATCAATATCCTCATAACCATTCAATATCTTAAACACTTGTATTTGTTCTCCTCTTAGTCCCCTGGTCTCTAGTGTTGTCAACCCACATTCTAATAGGCGTCTTTCATAACCAAGATCTTTCAGTTCAGGAATCAGCTTAGTTGCTCTTCGTTGCACTCTTTCTAGCTGATCTATGTCCTTCTTATGATATGGCCCCCATGCTTGTATACAATATTCCAAAAGTGGCCTAACTATTGCTTTGTACAGCTGTTTCTCCTTATATGTGATATTTCTCCTAATTAGTCCTAGTACTTGGTTACCCTTTGGAGCAGCAATTCCACATTGCTCCGAAACTTTCATGTCAACACTAACTGTTAGTCCTTTACTTTTACAGTTTTACCTAATATAGTATCCCCCATTATGTCTTCTTTGTTCACATTTCCATGTCCTACGTGGATGCAATTATACTTCCCAAAATTGAATAACATTTGCCAATTTTCAAACCATTTGACCAATTTGGCTAGATCATCCTGTAAAGTGTGTTTATCTGCATACGTTTTAACTGTTATATCACACATATTCAAACATAATCAAACCTCTGTGTTGACGGAACTATGCATGGTAAATAAGCTTGTCAATAATATATTATCTTAAATGAATTGGTAGTACCTAGTACTCAAAATCAACCTCAAGAAGATTATACTGTTGAGCGACAATACAACTCCTGGTAATAGATGAAACCCCACTTAAAATATTGACGCATTCACTATCTGGGTGATGGCTGTCTCGGCTTTACAATTTCTGGACGTGAATTAACACCCGGGTGTGCAAAGACTTCTCCTTGGTTGGGCGAATTTTTGAACGAGTCTGGTCAGAGCAGTATCACAGTTATTTACGAAACTTGCATGCTCAGCGAACTACTCTGCAGCGCCGTGAAACTTGGCCAACAGATGCCCTACACGAAATTAGATTGAGAACTTTCTACATGCGTTAACTGATATTGACGCAGCATGACAAAACCTCAGACGAATACCTTCTCGTTAGAATAGGTCACAAATGCGCTGAATGCGCTGGACTGGACACGTTTGTAGGTGCAGGACATAGGACAGCCTTACTACGTCTGTCTTCTTCGGGGAGCCGCAGAACGGGATAAGAACAGTAGGCAGACCGCGCCCTTGCTTCAAATATGTTCTAATAGAGATCTGAAATCAAACTTGACTAAACAGTGTTCCAGATAACGTGATGGAAGATGTCGTATGATTAACGCGCGACAATACGTAGTCATAAAATGCAGTTTAATACACCGAAGCAATAACATTATAAAATATTAAGTTTTTTTACATTGGTATTCCACATATACGAAAATCTAAGTGTAAATTCAACCCATCCAAGAAATCCAACGGGTTACGTAGCATATGTATGAAGTCGTAAGCTGTGCAAAACGTTTTCTTGTCCCTGGTCCACACGGATATACAAACGCAGCGCATGACGGATGTGATCCACGGCTGTTTCGAATCACGGGCAGCTTACGTTACAGGAACGAAAGCCTTTGGCATACAATGAAAGTAGGCCTAACGTATGCGGTACTTTGAGTTTCTTTAACACTGAGCTCAGCTATTCCAACTGATATATGGAGAACATGTTTCATAGAGTTATTATATTATGCGTCCTAGTCATTGTTTGCTTTAAAACGTTTCTAATGAGATTCTAGTCCATCAGTAGGCCTACGCTATATCACAACTTTATTCGCCAGACATCACCATTTGCGGTATGCGACAGCAAAACATTTACAGGATAAATTTTAGTGTTTCATCTTTCAAATCACGCTCAGGCGTTGAGTCCAAGGAATGAAGAAAATAGTATAAAAACTTGTGCTTTTTAAAATGTCTACACACATATAACACACGCACGCACACACGCATGCGCGCACAGTTGTTTCACTACAAATTATGGAGATGTGTTGTTTGCGGAAGCGTATCGGATAGGATGTCAAGAGTAGAACATTGTACGCTATTCCTTTGCTGAACGTTCACTGTGTTTAGTACAACCACCATTCGCACAGTGTCTCTGGTGCCGCGACTGTCAGGAACATTCAGCACCATTTACACTGTTGTCATTTTGGTGCTTCTCTTGGACAACCTATACCGACGAACTTTAGACCTGTGACCGGATGCAGCACAACAGTTCTTGCTACGTTGATCATCCTTCTCGAATGCTGCGTCAGTCACGGCGCCATCGTCCAGTTCGTTTTCACACCCGTCCGTCGCAAAAAGCCCCGCCGTGAATGTAGACGCACAGCGTCCGCCCGCCTTTGCCTCATTGTCGCATTCGTTGGGACATTCCTTGCCGTCGTTATCGCCGCTCGACCGGAACAGGAAGTCGGCTACTTTAGTCGAGTGTGAGACGGGATGCATTGCCTCGATGTGAGACCAGTGGTCGTCATCCGACTTCTGGCCGTCGCTCAATTGGAGCAGTTTTGGGGAGATTTCGTCCGCGTTGAGCATCAATATGGCGTCTTGATAAAGGCTAGAAAAATACATACATTATATTGATACGAGTACATTAATGTGTCGTGTGTGTGTGTGCGTGCGTGCGTACGTGCGTATGGGCGTACGTGCGTGATGTATGCATGTGTGTTTGTGCGCATATGTTGTGTGTATGCAAGCAAGTGTGTGTGTGTGTGTGTGTGTGTGTGTGTGTGTGTGTGTGTGTGTGTGTGTGTGTGTGTGTGTGTGTGTGTGGTGTGTGTGTGTGTGTGTGTGTGTGTGTGTGTGTGTGTGTGTGTGTGTGTGTGTGTGTGTGTGTGTGTGTGTGTGTGTGTGTGTGTGTGTGTGTGTGTGTGTGTGTGTGTGTGTGTGTGTGTGTGTGTGTGTGTGTGTGTGTGTGTGTGTGTGTGTGTGTGTGTGTGAGCCACAACAGTAATTGTTGATATTTTATTAATAAATGTCCAATGGAAATAACTCTTAAAAATGACCAGCCAATGCCAACACATCGTACACACCTCGGTTCTTGCAGTGCATGCTGAATGACCTTGTAGTTTGAGCGGTGCCTCGAGGCGAGTGGGAGCAGGAAGCAGACGACACTGCCGGCCACCATGCACATGCCGGCAAACACGAAACCTTCCCTGCCACCAGATGTTGCATTGAGATGCGCTGAAAAGTCGAAAATCAATGCACTAATTATACGGCGCATTTTTTCTTTAGAACTGTTCGTAAAATCCACGAAATCACATGTCCATGTCCATTTATCATTTTGATAATTGTTTAACTTTAACCAGATTGAGCAACATTGCCGCCCGACGCAAAAAAACAGGCGGCAACTATTGGCCGGTCGAGAGGATTATTGACCCTAATTATTGAATACGAACATAAAATTATACATCTGAAATATGCAGTTTACCGACTATCTCAAAGAAATTCTGAAACGTATCTTTACTGGTAATTTTTTAAAACACGATATACTAAAAGAGAGATCCAATCTTAGCAGGTTGTGACAATAGAATAAGAATAATCTTGTACTTACCATGCAGGTTTTTATTAATATGGCTTTATATGTATATTCTATTCTTACCTCGTTTTATCTATCATAAGATGGGTATTCCATGAAGATGAAGAAGAATTTGTTTTATTTGACCCAGACATTTCAAATAAATAATACATACAATACATCCATGTAAACAAATAAAACTAATACAAATATATATATAACCTTATGGTAAACATGTTATAATGTATGATAAATAACAAAAGGAGGGTCAGGAGACTCCTCTAAGACTATGGTAGTCGTTATCGAGGAGCCACCTTTTGTAATAAAACTTTAACTGAATCAATAATCACCTAATCAAATTCTTTAAAAAAAATAAAAAAAACATAATATGTATACATGTGTGTAGTGTGAGCAGGTGTGTAGTGTGAGCATGTGTGTAGTGTGAGCAGGTGTGTAGTGTGAGCATGTGTGTAGTGTGAGCAGGTGTGTAGTGTGAGCATGTGTGTAGTGTGAGCAGGCTTACATGATTATAGAGTTTGTCGTTTAGGCACTGTTTTGTACTGTATCAAGTTTGACAGGTGGTTGTCGGTTCTTAATTTTGCATACACATATAGCAATTTTGCGTTGTGCATGTTACTTGATAGTTTTGTAAAATATAAAGTTTAACATACTTGGCAAATCCTTGTGAACTATGTGTACTAAGCTTTTCTTTGACAATATCAGGAATGTTATTTAATAAAAGTGGCAAATTATGCCTAAGACATTTCTGAGCAAATCCATGTTTAATTTTGTAAGTGTATATTTTATTCCTGACTCTTGTATCATGATTATGAAGTTTTATTATTCTATTTGATTGAAATCCCCATGCCATGATGCAATAATTAATGTGTGCACTATTACATAATTATATAATATTATTTTAATATAATTTAATTTTAGAACAATCATTTGATATTTTTTCAGTGTTTTTCCAGTCTAGTTTTGTATCTATAATTAAACCCCAAAACTTAAACTCTTTGACTTGTTCAATATTTACATTGTCTATCTTCAGAGTGAATGTCTGTATATGTTTCTTTGCCTTTTGAAATGTCATGTATTTAGATTTTGCTATTTTTAGCGATAACTTATTTAGTTTGAGCCATTCATTTATTTTAAAAAGTTCTTCATTTATTAAACATTCTAAATTTTCGACATGTATGTTATCGCTGAAAGTGTTTACGGTACTTGATAAAGTTGTATCATTAGCATAAATTATGAAATTAAACATTTTACTGGATTGTGCAAAATCATTTATATATATGATGAATAACAGGGGCTTGTTATTGATAACATATTTTATTTTATATTGTCAATTTCCGTATATTGTTTACGATTTGTTAGGTAACTGCTGAATAAGTTCAGATTTGTTCCATGTATACCATAATATTTCAATTTGTCAATTAAAATTTAATGATCAATGGTATCAAAGGCTTTGGAAAGATCTAAGTAAATATTACTGGGTATTTCATCCTTATCGAGTTGGGTTATTATTCTATCTATTAATTCTAGAGCCGCGTATTCAGTTGAATGTTTAGGTCGGAATCCATACTGATGGTCACACACAAAAATTAGAATCTTTTAAGTAAGATGATAATTGGTAAAAAATTATTTTTTCAAGTACTTTTGAAATAGCTGGTAGAAGAGATATGGGTCTATAATTATTGAATACTGCTGGCTCACCTTTTTATAAATTGAAATTACGTTAGCAATTTTTAGTTTATCAGGGAATATTCCTGTGGTTAATACTTGATTTGTTAATAAAGTTAAACATTTGGTGAGTGCAGGTTCAAGCCTTTTTTGCAGTTTGGCAGAGAGACCATCACATCAACAGCTACTTTTGTTGGGTAGATTAATCATTGTTCTCTTTATGGTATCTTCTTCAACGTATTTAAATGTAAAATTACAGTTTACTATTTCATTTAGATAATATCAAAAATAGATAAGCGAGCGAAAAATGAACAACTGTCAAACACGTTCCAAAAACGCCTTCGTCGGATCCCAACAATATTAATGTCGTTTGAAAGTTTAAGCTTTCTGCTATTCAGATGTGTAAATGGTTTCCTGATAATCAGTCCTAAAATTAACTAAAAACGGACCTACAACCGGACCCGTTCCGGTGTCTTAGACACTGCGAACGATGTTGTTTCGTCAACACAGTTCACCAATCTTCCGATTGAGGCACCACTATCTGATTTCATGGTATAAGCTCCACCCACTTTCAAACGGCTGCTAAAATGACATACGCGAAGTAGGCGTGACGTCACAATCACGTATATCAACCAACTAACGCCACGAATTTAGACCCGTTGGGTGGCATACGTTATTGTGACGTCACGCTGACGTAGATATATACCGGTTTCGCTGCGATCAAAGCACATCAATTTTGCCGCGGTTTAAAAGTGGGTGGAGCTTATAACATGAAATCAAGAAATGGTGAAGTGCGCATGTCTGAACCTATGTAAATGAGGAAAACAGCGCCGCAATCGGAAGATTAGTGTACTGAGTACCCGCCGCTAACATCGTTCGGAGTCGTACAGAACACCGAAAACGGCGTGATTGTAGGTCCGTTTATCGGTGTTCTTTAAACGGTTACAGGGATATCTAGATGACGCTAGAATAACAAAACGTGCATCCTTTCAAATGATACCAAGATCGTCGGGACAGGACAAGCCGTGAGGGTGCTAGCGACCGTAGAATTTCATGCTTCGGACGTGTTCTGAGTTGTTCATTTTTCGCTCGCTTATATATTTTTGATAATATGAATGATCTTGAATGCCATTGTATTTAATATAATTTGCCAGATTACTACCTATATTGGTAAATAATGTATTGAATTTATTTGCAATTTCTAATTTGTCTGCCACAATAGCATCTGATTATTTAAAATATTCTGCAAATTATTTATTAATTTTATGTTTAGACAGGATTTCACTTATAGTTTTCCAAGTGTTTTTTATATCAAATTTAAATTGATTAAAACATTTGTCAAAATATGATTGCTTTGCTTTGCGAAAACTTCTTTTTAAAATACTATTGTATGTTTTTAGATTAACCAATAATACGCCATATTCAGGGTTTGTGAATTTTAACTGTTTGTAAAGTTTGTCTCTGTATCTTCTTGAGGTTAGCAAGCCTTGAATTATCCGTGTAGATTTTTTATGTTTATATTGATTAAATTTAACTAATTTGCTAGTCAATAATAATGTTTAGCTTGATTTATTTCATTGACGATTATGTTATAATTATGGTGTGGATCAGCATTTGAACTTGTATTTAATTTTTTATATATCTCATTAACTAGTATAATTTTTGTAGGATGTTCCTCTTTTAGAGCAGTGTCCATAAGCATAAACTATGGTTGACGATCAGCATTTAAAAAAATTAATATTCCTGCTGTACTTTGCAAAATATGGTTGGTTTGTTAAATTACAAAAACAAAATGATCAATAAGTGTATCAGTATATGCTGTGAACCTTGTAGGAAGAGTAATTTGGGGGAAGACACTAAAAGAAAGTGCTACAGTGTTGTTGCTCGTTTATTTTTAGCATATTTATGGTATAGTGAAACAACATAGCTTGAGAAACAAAAATGGCATCTATGATTATCACACAGAGTCTTTTAGGGTCCGTTTTGGCGCATGCGTGGTGGGTGATACTGGTTCTGCTCTTGCTGGTGTAATTCTGAACACTATTTGGATCACTAAAGTGCACTAAAACACAATTTGTGATAATCACGACTCTTTTTATACCTCAATCGGTGTTTTGAACATATCTGGGAATTCTAAAACATGGTAAGAATAAGACGTAAAAAATAGCACCCTGTAAGGACAAGATTACCGACTGGTTGTATTACCGACAATGGGCGCGCCCAATAGGGTCGGCAGGGCTTGCGCCATTGTGACGGCGCCCCATACTCCGTCTGCAAGCTGCCGACCGACCAGCTCGAGTGTGTAGACTTTGAGACTGTATTGAAGCCCTCCATACAGCAGGCCGTATCCGCACACAAACAGAATCGACGCGTTGAGGCCTTCCACGATGGTGAACAGTGCCAGCAGCACGCCGCAGCCGCATGACGTCATCTGGTAGAGGAACTGGCGAGCTATCATGCACTTGGCGCTACTGCGCATGGTCAGTAGGCCGTTGAGGAGGGAACCGAACGCCAGGGAGACGCCGAACAGAACCATGATGAGTATCGTCATGTCGTCATCGATGGCGGATTGCGTCAGTACAATCGGCTGCAAGAAATGATCAGTATGTTCTGTGTGGTAGTTGGATACTGCTCACATTCCGGCTCCATTTAGTTTGTTGGGTGGGAATTTTGCTTATGGGGTTGACAGAACTATTATTGTGACAATTCCAATTCAACCAACTTGCGTTTTGAATTATGGTGACATTTATTGGGCAACAGAAATAAGAAACAACCAGAGCGCTCCGTGTGGTGTTGCGTGGGGTTATAATACGCAGGAAGAACACACGCCAACTTCTAGTTAGCACATGTATTCGCCAGCACACTACAATAATAACCCGGCTCCAAATAGACGGAAACGTCAGCATGTTAAACGGGTAGCCGGAAACGGGAATACACTACATCTCCCTTTTGTTTTTCTTCAAAGAGTCATTGTCTCTAAAACTGTTTAACGATTATTTTGTGTAACATTTTGCTTTTGAACTCTCCTAGCCAGTGGGGTTTATTATGCCCACTGATCTGGCACGTGCTAACACAACAGTCGATTTGTTCATAATTATAGTCTATCATCCATGCTGGTTCTACCCTGTGTGGCGAACGTGGTCTCCACCACTTCACAGTGTTCTGGGCATTCGTGTTACGCATCCACCGTACTTACGGCTACATGGAGAAATAGTCAACGACCACCAGAAGACTTTCTCCGTTTGGCAGTGGTCCACAGAGATCAATTACGATGTCATCCCAAGGTGTCTGTGGCAACGGGGTCGACCTTACTGGATCGGGACTTGGTCGGGCACACACCAATTGGCATGGGTAAAAGCCCTTGTCAAGAGCTTCAACATCCTTGTCCATTCTCGGCCACCACACTTTCTACCTCAACCTGGCCATTGTGCGCACAATGCATTGGAGTCCCTCTTGAGCCAGGGCCAAGGCTTGTCTTTGCAATTTCCTTGTGGTACGATACGACTTCCTCTCATCACAATCTGTCCCACGACCCACAACTCACCACGCACAGCCTTGAACACTGTATGCTCAAGGTAGTGCTGGTTCGATACCCGATATATCGAAGTATCACGATACGTGTGAAAGTTCAATACCGATATTTTGTGGTATCGCGACACTTCGATATATCGGGTATCGAACTGCCAGTAATGCTGGTTCGATACTTCAATATCGTTGATACATTCGATATACCGTGTCCATTCCATATCACTCTGAAGTTCAGTTTTTCGAAGTTGAACGTCAGACCGTTTTCTGCAACCCCCAGCAGTCGTTCATCATGCTGGTCATCATCGACGCCTCCAATGATCAGATCGTCTTGGATGTTGGACGCTCCAGGACAGTCCTGCACCACCTGTCTGATGATGTGATTGAATTTTTAAGAGGCTACGTTAACTCCGAATACAAGGTTTTGTATCTGTAGAGACCATTCGGTGCTGCGAATGTGGTGATATCTCGGGAGTCTGGGTGTAGCTCTACCTGGTGGAACACCATGTTCAAGTCGAGCATTGTGAACACTCATTTCCCCCATATCTTGTACTGTCTCTACTGTGGGGATGGGTTGGTACTCCCTTACTATGGCTCTGTTCGCGTCTCGCATATCCAGGCACACCCAAACATCTCCATTCGCCATCTCCGCAGGGATTCACCCATTGTGTAGGACCATCCACTTTTTCAATGACATCCAATTCTTCCAACTCTATCAACTTTCGCGAAACTTTTTCACTTCTACTGACACTCTCATCTATGTTTAGCTTGGACTGATAATTCTTCAGTTTGCCGAGACCATTGAACACTTGTGGATACATGTCTCTCAGCTTCTCCTTAGTTAGTCTGTCTGCTGAGCAAGCGTTTACTATCAGGCCAACTCTGAGCACTCCGAGCTCCTCGGCGTTCTCCGTTCCCAATAGAGCGGGCATGGTCGCCTCTGACTAACAGCAATCGTGCTGCATCGACTTCTCCAGCTCCTGGAACTGACATGGGCACTTCAGAGCTGCCCATCACCTCCAAAGGGCTGTGAGAGGCGTATGCGTAAACCTGACTACTACAGCTGTTCAACTTCAAGTCTGGCATCTTGCGGAATGCGGCTTCCCGGATTATGTTGCAGCTAGAACCAGAGTCTACAATCATGTCCACACACTTCCCTTCGATGTTGACCGGCATTGCGGGCGCACTGGAACTCACAGAGAACTCGTAGAACGTATCACGTTTCTCTACTTTATTGTCTCTTTCCTCAATGGCTCTGACGTTATGTTTCCTACGTCCACGTCCTCTCCACCTGCTTCCACAACCACGCTGGGGCCTACCAGCAATGGTAGCGCCAACCTGTTGACGCTCTGTGTGACAACAAACTGGGAAATGTCCGATTGTCCCACACTTCTCACACGTGTGATTTTTGTACCTCCTACAGTCTTTTTCTATGTGTCCAATACCGTCACATATCCAGCATTTTCCTTGGAATTTGCTGTTTGGAGAGTTAGTGGTGAAACTACCGGCCTGTCCGGTGGAGACGGCGTTTGCTTCCTCCCTGGCACCAGCGGGCGCCAATAGCAAAGCCTCCGGCTCGTCAAATATATTAACGACTTCCTGCAGTTTAGGCAAGGGTTAAATCTTCCTGTCGGTATAGTTTCATCTTCAACACCTTGTCACGTATGAAGTGGATGACCCGATCCCTGGTCTGGTTGTCTTCTTCATCTCCACATTCACAGAAGTGGATGACCCGATCCCTGGTCTGGTTGTCTTCTTCATCTCCACATTCACAGAAGTGGATGACCCGATCCCTGGTCTGGTTGTCTTCTTCATCTCCACATTCACAGAAGTGGATGACCCGATCCCTGGTCTGGTTGTCTTCTTCATCTCCACATTCACAATATTCGACCTTTTTCTTCAGTCTGACAATGACATTGTTAATAGTTTCACCTCCTTCCGGTGCAGTAGGCAGGAAGTTCTGTCGCTCTTTGGGCACATTTTTCTTCAGCTCGAAGTATTTCTCCAGTGCTTGTAGACATTTGTGAATTTGTCCATGTCATTAGCGTTCCCGGTATCAGGCAGGGTCTAAAGCAGCTTCTGCAGCTGCTGTCCCCCCATATGCCATGGAGAAGTAGCGCCCTCTTCTGGGTACTATCTGTCAAAGCAGATGCGATGATACAGATTTCGAAGGAAGACTTCCAGTTTTTCCATTTATTCGCCAATCCAGAAATGTAATTTGTGTTAATTTCTAACACGGGCGCACCCGCCAGTCCACTTAATACTGCTGCCATATTGAATCAGAACTGAGTAAAAGATACGCTGTTACGTCGACATGGCGATGCCAGGATGCGGCGATGGCACGTCAAATTCATCAACGGCAATGGTTCCCCTCGCCGTGTTTGGCTACTTACGGCTGCTTGAAACGTGTGTTCAAAGTGTCATCGACGTGTATGTGTGCTTATATTACCTTTTAGTACATGTTCATACCGGACTTGGCCATCTTCGTCGCCAAAATGTGGTGTTGCGTGGGGTTAGAATACGCAGGAAGGACAAACGGCAACTTCTAGGAGGGGGTGCAGGGGGTATTTTCGTGATCCGTGATTAGCAAAATTATTTCCTCTTGAAACGTGAAAGCTCTTTTTTATTCCTGTGATTCGTGATCAGGTGCAACAGCGTGAAGCGTGATTTAAAATATATTTTCTTTGTGAACCGTGATTGAGGTATCAAAGGTGACTAAAAATGTCGATCTCTTCGCCGATTTCTGCTCACAAAATATATCTATACCACCAAACCGCAAAAGAAGATAATTTAATCTGAGATGATATTTTCCCTGTGAAATGTGAAAATTTCACTGTGAATTGTGATCCAGGACCCCCCCTGCACCCCCTCTTCTAGTTACCACATGTATTCACCAGCACATTACAATAATAACCCGGCTCCAAATAGACGGAAAAGTCAGCACGTTAAACGGGTAGTCGGAAACGGGAATACACTACACCCCAGACACTTAATGTTACGCTTAACTTGTATGGTATTAATATATAAAATTATGTATTACCTCTGAGCATTTACATCAATTGTATAAGTTGCGTTAACATACATATTATTAAACATGATTACTGAGCTTACCAGAAGAGCAAACGGCACATAGGTCCCGAATGCCGTTAAGGCGGAAGCCACCATCAGCACATGCACTACACGCATGCGAAGTGGCCTGGTGTCGAACACGTAATTACGCCAGTACTGGAAGCGGCGGCGCTTCTTCTCGTGCTCTATCACGTGATCGGGAGGTCGATGGAGTTCCGCAGTACAGTAGAAAGCGGCTGCGACGACCGTCACCAGCGAAGCGAGAGCGAGGCTCTGTAATGCGCGGGGCCAAACCATCACCCTGGTGGACCGAAACGTGTCTCTTCAGCAAAGTATACTAACATTGGTGAACGATATACTGTATAAAGTACCTGGTATATAAAATGTATGAGTTTTTATTACGTTGGCTTCAGTCAATGGTCGTGGGTTTTCCGGCCATCTTACAAACATAACGCACTGATTGGGTTAAACAGATATTAACATGATTTTGGAAATTATCTGTAGCCGTGTTTGCTACAGGCGATCATGAGCCTACACATTTCCACGATTATCAGAGTCGTGCATCCGTTTTTTAAACATATCCCTAACCATATTAACCAACAAGAACAACAGATGGACGAAGAAGCCAATTATGCATGCCTGCGTTGTCTTGGATAGTTTTCCCAGAAAAGTGCGCGAAAGAAAGTACGAATTCGCCAATGATGGAAATTAAAACGAACAATTGCAAGTGGAATAAAGAACGACACAGTTGCAGCCCTACATGACCAAGTGACAGATAGCTAGATGAGCTCACCCGACAGTCTGCTTGACCGTGACGACAGCGAGGGCCATGCCGACGCCGCTTCCGCTCAACGCCAACATCTCGGCACATTCTCGTCTCCGGTCTGTGTACGTGGCCACCGCCATATGAGCGCCACCTAGCGACGCCGCGGTGCCGACTCCCAGAACAGAACACATGCTGGGGACAGGAAAACAGTTAATAAAACAACAAATCCTGCATACTTTTCGCCAGTTGACGACATGCATGGATATAAGATCGTGCGGGCTCTCTAAAACAACCTAGCTTCAAAGAGCAGTACATGGTTAGGGTTAGGAAAGAAGAAGGGAAAGACAGACGAAGAGATGAACAGACAACATCGAGGAATGGACACACCAGCTATGACTAGTACCGACTCGTGCAGTATTCATTGGTTCAACGCCCATACGACCCGAGCGGGTTAGGGGGGATCAGTACCCCGTGTTCCTTTTACATGTACACACATGCACGCACGTACACAACACGCACACACACGCACACGCACACACACAGTTTCTAGTTAACACAATAAGTTAGGAGGAATACAGAGAATAACAACCTAGAAGATAGTTGAACGTATTTGTTTATTTATGTATTTAAGATATTGTTAACTACATTATCTTAATTTTACACAACCCCCCCAGTTGTACGTCATACCAACCTAAATATCAGCTCGCCGTAGTTCGTCGACAAGGACATGAAGAGGAAGCCGGAGCTGCAGATGAGACCCCCAACGACGGCTACCATGCGGGCACTCTTGTGTCGACACACGGCGATAGTTAGTGGCGTCACGAGCAGGTAGGTGGCGTAACTGCCGCATCCCAGCCACACTGTAACATAGTTAGCACCGATTACGTTTGTTACATTGATAACGTCACCAGAATGCAGCTACTGCTTCCGTCTGAGGAGTATTCCTCTGTTCCAGTGACCCAGTTTTTAAAAGTGTCAACTGGACAGATGACAACATGGTATTACTGCGGTTTTCATAATCGATTATCATGGGAAGGTGTGGTTGACATCCAGCCTAACTCCCTCCTTTATTTGGAATAAAGACGGGCCAAGTTGTCCACCGTTTAATTTGGAATAAGAGTCCTTCTGTTAGTTTTAGACCAACCGCTTGCATTGGCTGGGAAGTTAACCTAGTACAAACTCAGATTTGCCCTAGATCCCTAGTATGTAGTTGGTACCCAGCTACCTTGAATGGGCGTACCACAAAGAAGTTATGCTAGAGTATTGCACGTGACTAGGCTGTATACACCAGCTGCGGATGCTTGCGCACTTGTGTCCTTTTTCCATATATGGTTGGCGCCTGCAGATGAAAGCAAGATTGAGAAACGCTTGCACTACAAACTAACTACACTACATCGGTAGAGCGGCGCAGTGGTCGGTGAGACCCGTTGGTCCCATCTGCCTGGTGGCTATGGCAGGGTAAATGTGTAACCTATAATAGATTTACTAACTCTAAAAAAGGGTACTCTGAAATAAACCCGCAGCGTAACATCCTTATAGGATTTTGCTGAGTAACGATCTAAATCCAGTCGACGCGTGATGCAGATCTGCTGGTTCTATCAACCACGCACTTCAAAGAACAAAATGGTGTCCAAGCTACACAACGCTTTGAAACCCGTCATTCGAGACAACGAGAGCCAGTATTGATTCGTGCGTGCGATACACAGTAGGTACCTACATCTCAAGGTTTGAACTGATGCCACTCTCCATCAAAAACTGTAACGATGTCTGGAATCGTCGCGGCAGTAATATAAACCGACAATTCCATAGTAGCTCATCGTACCTTACGGTGAAGACGTATTACCGGCTGTGCGCTCCACACTACACATTCTGTTCACACTCGCTGTGAACTATCGTTCCGTAAGCATGGCCGTAGCTAGCCTAAAACAATTGGGGGGGGGCAATAAAAAATTACAGTAAAAGCATAGAAATTCATGCGGGGGTTCTCTCCCAGAACATGTTTAAAATGTACCCCCTCTTATTGCAATTTAATTTTCTGGAGAATTTCTCCCACGGCTCAAGTATTGTTTCGGTGTTCGTCGCATGCTGCGTGGGAATGAACAAAAATATATGAAATTAAATAATTACTATCAAATGACAATACATTTATCAAAATCGCCAGCTATGCATCATATACGGAATGTAGGTTACACCCTTCTGAAATTGTTTTACAAGATCACTTCCTCTCGCCGTCGCGGACAGTGACTCGCCAATTAGATTAACACAAATAAACCTCTTCGGGGATGGGAAGAAAATTTGATTTGCTATGGACATGTAACATTCCGAGGCCTTTCTGTCACTGTTGACCGACTCCGCCACTTGAGGCGTCGCAGGGCAGAAAAGAACAGCTCGCAAGCAACGCTTCCGACTGGTGGCTTCCGACTAGTGAGGAAGGTATTTAGTATCTTGCTTGATGACGGCAACTGTTTGACCACACGCCGAAATCAGTTCACGTGAAGACGACGTTCGTGGAACTTGAGGGTCGTCGTACTTCTTTCGCCACTTTGCGATTTCCATAGGAAGCCCGTTTTTATTGTTCAGCCGAACTGATCTACCTCCTGTGCCTACTCAGTTAGTAGTCAGCTGTTGATTGGTCAGTTTCTCCAATATTGGCGGGATGGCGCTGAAGCTGTGCCGTTATAGATTTACTAATCTCAATACCTGTACAGTTGGGCACAAGCCCAACACGGTGCCTTATTTCATCCCACCCTGATGGGATGGTCCTGCAGTCCTGGATGCATTTACTCACCAACGAAATGTCCTCGTATGCATCGCCCAGGTTGCACTGTTTGGCTTGGAGGTTCTTGGTGACGGACCCAAGAAAACTGAACACTTTCCGGGGCACCCCTAAGGACACGATGGATTGTGAATCTTCTAGAAGACGGCCGCACGCTGCTGCATCATTTTGTCCGTCATCGGTACTAGCTCGTTCGTTGCCGCCCATCGCATCCAATACCTTTTTTTTTTTCGATGAGTGCACTTTGATCAATAAGTGGGCATGGATTCACAAAAACAGCAATAAGTAATATGGGCTAACCAAAAAGGGCACTTTTAAGCTGAAGGGGCACTTTTTGTATTTTGTGCTGCCCCAACCCCCACCCACCCTGCTAGCTGCGGCCCTGCTAAGTTGAAGTTAAGGTTACATATATGCGAGCGTGTATGTATGAGACAAGGATGTTTTTTTAAATATTCTAGGTTAGTCACATTTTAATCAAAAATACAAATTGAATGGTGATCACCTAAAATGTTCACAAACAACATTCAAGCCCCCCTCTTTCAACATTGGGGGCTGAGCCTCCCGGTTCCGACGCCTATGATAAACTATGTACGAGCGGGATGGGGGCCAAATGTAGTTTGCACCCACCCGGTGGTTGACACCCCTCACCACACCACTGGCATGGTTTTCTCATTCCAGCATCCTGCAGTGGCCCGCTACGGGAAAAACACAATTTCATTATCGACAACTAAATCGTGTGTCGTGACCTCATCACAACCGGCTATAAGGACTACAAGAGCAACACGGATTAATTATGCACAATCCCACAGCAAGTGAAAGACCTTAATTAGTAATGTCATCAAGCAGAAACATCTTGTTGGCCGGTGTCTAGCGCCCAAGCGGCAGGTTATTGTATAGTCCAGCCTATATGTGTATGAATTGTGCATTTTATGATACAAGCATGACATCGGTATCATAAAACGCACAATTCAGCCATATTTGTCACATATTGGCTGGGTTAATAAACAATACGCGTAGGTTGTTGTACCCGCAGAAAGTGAACAATGCATGACTCAGCCAGCGGGTGTTGGAGGTGTGTGGTAACTAGTGCATCGCGTTAGTGACCGTGAAGAGGGGAAGCAAAGCTACTATCTGTTAAATGGACAATGTGTAATGGGTATGGACGCATGGCCTTGTGCTGTCTATGCAACTGTTACATATACCATTTGATGCAATGCGACTACTGTTAAAAACTTAATTGATCGATATCTGATGAGGCTATCAACGCATGGATAAACACATAGCCTATATGTTCTTAAATATGCCCAGAGGTATGACGCATGCTATATCCAATGTGTAGATAAAGCTAGCTCAATCGGCAGCGCATAGCGTCGTTTAAGTAAAAAATTGATACGACTCGCCGGCTCATTTTGCAAATGGCTCAGGCTATTTCTCGAGCTGCTCGATAAATAATGCCGAATCTTATCGTTATTTGTCGAGCAGCTCGATAAATAACGCAAACTTCGTTCGTTATTTATCGAGCAGATCTGGTACTTAGAAATATTTACGTGGACATGCTAATTGTCTGAAGTAAATCCGACGCTGTTGAATCATTTCGTGGGTGTACTTGTTCGATCTGATAGGAAACGATGACTTTTCTTATTCGTCGAGCTGCTCGAGAAATAACGCCGACTTCGTTCGTTATTTATCGAGCAGATCTGGACGTGCATGCATGAGCATTTAGAAATATTTACGTGGACATGCTAGTTGTCTGAAGTAAATCCGACGCTGTTGAATCATTTCGTGGGTGTATTTGTCCGATCTGATAGGAAACGATGACTTTTCTTATTCGTCGAGCTGCTCGAGAAATAATGCCGACTTCTTTCGTTATTTATTGAGCAGATCTGGACGTGCTTGCATGAGCACTTAGAAATATTTACGTGGACATGCTAATTGTCTGAAGTAAATCCGACGCTGTTGAATCATTTCGTGAGTGTATTTGTCCGATCTGATAGGAAACGATGACTTTTCTTATTCGTCGAGCTGCTCGAGAAATAACGCCGACTTTGTTCGTTATTTGTCGAGCAGATCTGGACGTCCATGCATGTGCACGTAGATATATTTTCAAGTCATCTACGTGGATATACTAATTGTTTGAAGTAAATCCGACGCAGTCTAATAATTTCGTGCCTGTATTTGTCCGTTGGGAAAATTAAGACTTCTTATACGTCGAGCTTTTTGAGAAATAACATATAGTTCATACTTTGAGTGCCATTTTATCAGTTGTCATCATTTTTGATACAACAATGTAATATATTACAAAATGAATTACATCATAGTCAAAATATAAGCAACATACCGAATTACGCAGGCATGCACACATACATTAAAAATGTACTAATCAAAAACATTATAAAACAGACAACTAGGCTGAAACATAAGTTACAATGAGAAAGTCAACTGAGAAAGTACTTGTAAATATTTTGGCATGTATCCACATTTGTACATCCAATGTTATGTTTGTGTGCATAAGTTTAATGACTAATCAAAACACGTATTTTCATGAGAAAGTTCAACCTGCAACTGCATCATTTGCTGTGTTCCGTTGATCAAAAACTTACCGTCACATGGATGTATCAATTACTTCCACTCACGTTTTATTGACGTTTGTAATCCCGGTTGAAGTAAATTGTGTAATTTACGCAGAGGACGTCATGGCATGCTGTTTGCCTGTGTATACGTGTTAACACACACACACACACACACACACACACACACACACACACACACACACACACACACACACACACACACACACACACACACACACACACACACACACACACTTCGTTAACACGTGTACACAGTCAAACAGCATGCCATGACTTCCTCTGCGTAAATTACATATATATATATATATCATTAAAATCGTTTGTTTAGAAACATACTGCTAACTTATCTCCAATCATATATAGTTGTACATATGTCGTAATGACAAATAGTTTAATTAATAATATTATCATACAGGTGTAACCTTGCTTTTAAGTGTACTGTACACTTAATAGAATGAATCGTACGTTGTCACATACCATAACAAACAACAAGGCAATACAATTTTTTAACAAATTTATAAACATCCACAATCAAAGTGATCAAAATAAAATGCATTTGTTTATACGCTATCGTTTTTTAATTATTTCCATTGTCATCAGTACAAAAAGCAATAACATACCATTACAGTACTTATCACACTGAACAAAAAATACTACATCTGTTCATGTCAAAATGGCATGTGATATTGGGCTTGAATTCATTGCAGGATGCTGAAGCGTTGACAGAAGGCGTACCTACTGCCATCATCGGTCAAGCCCAAGCCACAAAATACAGAAACTACGTTTGGAGCCGGTTCGTGGATGAAAGTGGAAATTAAGGTGACTTGTGCAAGTCCGACCTGTCATCCAACGAAAGAGTACATAATTGGATTAACTGCGATAATTGTATGGCCTGGTGGCACTGCAGCTGTGCAAGGGTTACAAAAAAGCCACATAATTTTTACTGCAGGGAATATACAAGGTGCCTGCGAAACAAATAATGTGTACAGTTGTAGGCCTGAGGTGATGCCAAGCGATGAAAGATATACAGGTGTAGGCTTCGTGTGATGCCAAGCGATGAAACGTATGTGACTTGCAATTTATTGCAATTAAAGATATCATCTGTCGTTCAGAATAGACTTGAATTTATTTTTCAAATAGCCTTGAAAAGTCTTGAATTCCACATCTCCAGTAGGATACGCGGACACTGGAATAAGAAACATCTTCATTTCCCACCAGAACGGACTAATACACGCACAAAACGATTCAACAGCGTCGGATTTACTTCAGACAATTAGTACGTCCACGTAGATGCCTTGAAAATATATCTACGTGCACATGCATGCACGTGCAGATCTGCTCGATAAATAACGAGCGAAGCCGGCGTTATTTCTACAGCTGCTCGACGAATAAGAAAAGTCTTCATTTCCCATCAGAACGGACAGATACAGGCACGAAACGATTCAACAGCGTCGGATTTACTTCAAACAATTAATATGTCCACGTAGATGCCTTGACAATATTTGTAACTGCACATGCATGCATGTGCAGATCTGCTTGATAAATAACGAGCGGCGTCGGCGTTATTTCTAGAGCTGCTCGACGCATAAGAAAAGTCTTCATTTCCCATGAGAACGGACAAAAACAGGCACGAAACGATTAGACTGCATCGGATTTACTTCAGACAATTAATATGTCCACGTAGATGCCTTGAAAATGTTTCTAAGTGCACATGCATGCACGTCCAGATCTGCTTGTTAAATAACGAACGAAGTCGGCGTTATTTCTAGAGCTGCTCGACGCATAAGAAAAGTCTTCATTTCCCATGAGAACGGACAAAAACAGGCACGAGACGATTAGACTGCATCGGATTTACTTCAGACAATTAATATGTCCACGTAGATGCCTTGAAAAATTTTCTAAGTGCACATGCATGCACGTCCATATCTGCTCGATAAATAACGAATGAAGTCGGCGTTATTTCTCGAGCAGCTCGACGAATAAGAAAAGTCTTCATTTGCCATGAGAACGGACAAATACAGGCAAGAAACGATTAGACTGCATCGCATTTACTTCAAACAATTAATATGTCTACGTAGATGCCTTGAAAATATATATACGTGCACATGCATGCACGTCCAGATCTGCTGGACAAATAACGATCAAAATCGACGTTATTTGTTGAGCTGCTCGACAAATAACAGCCAGGCCTCGCGTTATTTCTCGAGCTGCTCGACAAATAACGGACCGAGTTCGCGTTATTTCTCGAGCTGCTCGAGAAATAACGATCAGATTCGGCGTTATTTCTCGAGCAGCCGTAATGTCCAACTGGTGTATAGTTAATACGACGTAAATATCCCGCACCGGTGGGCAATGTGTAACGGAGTGCTGATTGAGGTCTATCTATCCACCAACACGAGCCACAACATACGAGTCGACGGCTCTGATCCTTCTGCTAACCAACTCGCAATTATTTCCTTTCACGAGGACACTGTAGAATGGATAGCGTAGACCCACTTTGATTAGTTTTATTCACTCAGGAATACTGTGGTTTTCATTGATTCGCTGTTGTGTTTGTTACCGTATCCAGGGTAGAGGTCACGTGCGTTCTAATGATGAAGCATTCTGGCCCACTCTTATTTTAGCGCACGTCGCATTGCGTGCTACACTGTACTGCGTAATAGCTGTATAGTCACCTTGACATACACTAAAACGAAGTCGTTACAGCTAAGGATTAGCTGCGGATAATAAATAATAATCAACACCAGAATGTCGATCATTCGTTTCAAAAGGCCAATTGTTATTTTGTTAGTGATTGTAACTTAGAAAACATGCTGTGTTTGTTATTTCGTTGCTGCGGTGTGTATTGTGGTTCTGCGGTATCGGTTGGCAGTTGTTGCTTTCATAATGTCGCTGTGGATTGGTGGATTAAAGTCGATTGGTTCCAGATAGATAAGAATCTCAATGCCTTTGCTGCACAATATGACGAGGACTGGTGGTCGTGAACAATGCGGTAGTGTTCGTTTTTGCTCATAACTCACTGGATTATCTGGGTCACCAAGTGGATGCGGAGAGTATTCAAGCAGAAGACAAGTTGGTTTCCTACATGGGGTTGACATGCAACTGTATTAAATGTGTTTCCAGGATGTCTACTGTAAATTTTCAAGTACTGATGAAGAAGACCGAAAGTGAAAATGATGCCCATAACATGAAAAACCCATACACCGTAGCAACACCAGCGCACTGGGCATCGCAACAGATGGTGGTTCAATAAGACAATTGAAAATCATTATGTTTGGCTACATTATATCCGCTGGTAGGAGGCGATACAGTGTCGTCACGCATCAGGGAGAACGGAGATGGCAAGCAGTTCGAGTTTATCGTCCGGTGAACATAGCTAAACTCAGTTCAAACAAAAGCGATTCAGTTATCTTCCGAATCAAGACGTTCCGCAAGTGGGTTTCTTAGCTCCTTCATGCAGATCATCGATCACAAGTTATATCCTCGGTACCAAGACGACTATGCAAACACAAGCTGTAGGCTTAATACTGATGCAGTGCTGATGTTGCAAACGAACACCTACGACGTAAAGTAAGCCATACTATAAGTCACAAGAACACCGGTGCAGTGTACGTTTTCCACCGCCCGTAGAAAGACCAACACATGAGCCTGGGGAACATTCGTGAGCTCATAGGTACGATTTTAACAAAATTTAACAAGATTGCCACCCAGAGAATTAACTCTAGATGGCAGGTGGACAAGGATGCCTTTTGGCTTATCGAGAGTCCAACCCTTTTTATGTACGTGTATCCCGCCCTTCTGAGGTATGTGTCGATTTTATTTTTAAACATATTCACACTAGTAGCACCCACACAATCAGCAGATAATATGTTCCATTCATTTACAGTCCTTTGTGAAAATGACAACTTTCTTATATCTAATCTACACTGCTCCTTTACTAATGTGACTTCATTTCCTCTAATCCCTCTATCTTTTTTAATTGAGAATTTTTTTTTTTTTTTCAATATTTTCATAACCATTCAACATTTTAAACACTAATATCTATCCGCTTTTAGAAACCCATGTTGAGATGGGTTTATCAAGTTATGTTTAACAAGAAAATCCACCATGTGATATTTAATTAGTCTTTCTAATAATTTACAAATCACCAATGTTAAACTCACTGGTCTGTAGTTCTCTAACTTGTTTCTCGAACCTTTTTTAAATAACGGTATAATGTTTGCTTCTTTCAATTCTAAAGAACTACTCCCTCTTCTAATGACAAGTTGAAAACTGTTGCAAGCGGTATGCTAATTTGTTCTACAATTTCCAATAATAGTTTGGACGGAATCCCATCCACTCCAGTTGATTTATTATCCTTCATAGCCCTTATTTTCTTAGTTACCACTTCCGGTGTTACAATTAACTGTCCTAAATAGTCTTATTCCGTCCCCTTGAACTTAGCCTCTGGTACTGGCAGTGAACTAATATCTTCCCTGGTAAACACTGAACTTAAACACTCATTCAGGTCTTCTGCCATTAAGAATCCCTGTGATATTATATTTCTTGCAGTATCTTCTAGAGGACCGACTTTATCCTGAACTTTCTGTTTGCTTCGAACATACGCGTAAAAACTCTTTCTGTCTTGTTTTATATTACAAACAAATTTTTTTTCATAGCTTCTCTTTCCATTTCTAATTTCAGCTGTAGCTTGGTTTAGTGCTTCTTTGTAAATGTTGCAGTCTTCATTCTGGACCGTTTCCATTTTATTTTGTAGTATCGATTTCGCTCCGTAGCAGTGATCTTTATACTGAAACCTGTAAACTCCAGGACATGCCACCGGGACACTTTCACCGGTGTGTCATGAAAATTGTGTTCTGAGTAATACGGCGGCGGCTTTTTGCGTTTTGAAACGCTCGTTTTACAACGGAACTGTAATCTTCCGATGTCGGGCGGGATTTACATTCACCGAAATCTACTACCGTGATGAATATACGCTAAATCTGGAGCCTTTCTGCGGAGAAAATGCTCAATTTTAAGGGAAACAAAAGGTACCTTTTTGTGCCTATGCATCTAAAACTGTGAGCAAAAACAAATTATCAGCATACAATCAATAATATTATGCCACAATAACCTTGTTGAAGACATTTAAACTGCACGGACAACACCATTGTGACAGAAAGTCTGACGTCAGCATTGCCCAGTCTGCCCAGTTCGCCAGTCGCCAAACTGACAGGATTAATCTAATTGGCGTCGGCGAATTTGTTTTGTTATGTCAAGGAAACAGGGCCATTCGACGAATCACCGCAGCCTCAAGGTCGAAGAAGCTCTAAGTGTTTATTGGTTAAGTATCAGGGTCTGGTTGCCTCAATATGTCAGCCGACGGGAACTGTATGATTACACTAGAATATCCCACTTTGAAAATAAATTATGAGTAAACCACAGACATGATTATTGTTAATTGTGGTTGCAAATGGTTATATTATATCAACTGTTTTAGGTGTATATGCTCACACAATTGCCTTTTGTTTCCTTTTTAAAATTGCCGAAATAAAGATTCTCTAGAACAAAATAGTGCATAGACACTGCCTCTGACGTTCATTAGACTTGGCCCATTGACATCTAACATACGCGTTCTCGTCTCACCTGTCTGCGTTGACGTGACATTGACATGCTGCTGTATTCCTCCGTGCATCACCCCACTGGCGAGCTGGAAGCCGTGACAGACAAACTGGGCGACAAACGCCGCCCCGCACATCAACCAGCCCCAGCCAACGTCCGGATAGTCAGAACGACGCATCGCCCGCGGAGGCAACTCGTCGGTTTTGCTGCCATCTTTGAGATCTGACACGCTCGCGCTGGAGCCGCCAGAAAGCGCCGTGTCCGTATTGGTCGTACTGCTGGCGTCTTCGACCAGCTCCCCGTCGACGCTGGCGCTACAAAGTCGCTTGGTGTCGCCATCTTGTCGTGTAGGTTTGTCGGTGTCAGTCATGACTCGTGTCGGACGGTCGACGTGAGGGGGTGTCGTCGTCTGAAGCACCATGGCCACACCAAGTCTAGCGAGTGAGCGGCCGTCTCTTGTCTCCTGTAGGATCGCTGATAGCTACTGCGACATCGGAACTTCCGTTGGTCACTTGTTTTGTGTTGTTTCCAATGCCGTTGATTGACGTTTTGTTACAGGTTCTGCATAAGCGAGGTATATTTTAAGAATGTGTCAACATTTCCGACGTTTCTGGTAGTCATACACGCAGACGTTGATGCCATGTAAATGGCATCTTGAGATAGTCATATTTATGTTACGGATGGCGTCGACGAGATGTCTGGTAACCGCCGTACAACACAGCAACGTTATACCGAAGGTGTCGAATAACACTTTAGTTAGGTGTTCAAATGGAATATCCTTCACACGTTATACTTCCGCAATCACTGCACAATTTGCTGCGTTCGTGTTTCCTTCTAGCAGTCTTGCAAACACGTAATCCTATTTCAGTGCAACCAAAATAATTTTTAGCGATCCGTACCGTCCGCCCTAATCGAGTTAACCGGGCACGCAACTGCTGCCACGAAATTGGTCTAACCGGTACACTGTGCGTGCACGGCAAGCACGCAACACTGGGTCACCTTCGTGTCGGCCGACCCACGCGTCTGTTCGCTGCATCGAAGTTACCTTCTGCGATCTCCCCGGTCTCCCTGCTCGACAAGAACGTGAAGGCTTTGACGAGATCGACAATATCCGGACAGCACTCTTGGAAGTGACGGTTCCCCGCGCGAAAACGATTACCGAGGCACTACCTTGGTGTCTGCCGGTTGGCGCGCTCACACGGCACGTGTTGTATTGATCGATTCAGTGAGCACACGCAGTTAATCGTGCCGGCCCTAACGATGGCTCGGAAATGGCGAGTGATCGAATGCAGTTAACGAACAGTTATCTGTTTCAGTCACGCCTGTATCATAATGACAACGAGCAGAGACTGTTCGGTTGAAGGAATGCACCGAAGCACTGACGTGATCGACAGTGTTATTAATGGCGCTCATCCCTGAGTTCTGCTGATCGTCTGTAATGTGTCTAAGCCGATTGCGTCTTTGGCGAGAACTATCGAACTGCCAATCAAGGCAGCAAGCTCTTGGTAGCGAATGATCCGCCCCTGTCAGATACCAATTCTCTTTTTATAGATATGTATAATAACAATGTTGTCATCCTCTGAGACAGAGAGAGTCTGGGTATTCATTATATCCTGCACATTATTACGTCGGCAACTTTGTACGCTATAATATTTCTAATTTAAACTGGTCTCAACGCAATCTCTTGGTCTCTTTTAAGTGGTGTAAATTCATAGCGCAACTAAGATAGCTGACTTCAGAGATCAGTTTGTTCTTCGTTAATTCATTCATTCAACTGTAGGGTGCATGAATACCAAGCAGTAGATAGTGCAAATGTATTGGTATGCTGAGAATGTGGGCCCTATAGCTTTTGCGATTATATACAGCGGGGATAAAAACGAGAAATCGAGTTGGTTTTGAAATGAGCAGGTTTGCCTGGCGGCGTTATATAAAGGGCTCATTTTCTTCCAAGAACAGACACCGCAATAAATAAGAACAAACAATTTATTGTTGAATTAGTTTCAACTTATCTGTGTCAATCTTCAATTACGACCTCCATGCCTACATTACAAACAATATTAAAATGGCATTGTATTTGCAAAATTAAGTATCGTTAGATGTATTGCCAGACATCTATACACCTGTTAGTGTGCATGAACGGTTCCTGACCTTTTTTAATTTTTCATCCGAAATAAAAAAATAACATTAACGTGCTGTCAGTGAGAATATCAAGTGCACAATAAGCATATTTAAGGCAAGCAAATCATCAGGTGATGACAACATCACAACATAGCCACTATTGCATAGACCGTGACCACGGTTAAATAAAGAATATGCCGGAAGATCTGGCATAAATGGCCTGAAGAATAAATTGCTTCTTTGGTAACACCACTATCAAAGATCGGTCAATCCAATCCGGTATATGCCAAAATTACATAAAATCTGTTTATCATGCCATGCGAGCAAATTTATGCTAAGGATCACATTAAACAGATTCAAAAGGAAAGCTGGTGAAATGCAACCAAAAGATCAGATATTCTTCAGACCAAAATGAAGCACAATTGAGTACATTCTGTACATCATACGTCAGAGTGAGAAACATCACGGTGCCGTCTGTTACAAACACTACTCAATTTGTTCCTAGAAACACGAGAAACACTGGAGGACGTCAACGGAAGAGTCTCAATATAAAAAGAAGAAGATTCAGTTGTCTCCGGTTAACAGATGACAGTGTTCCTCTGGGTTGGTAATATAGACATTCAAATGTAAGCACTGCGAGTAGTATACGATCATATGGCATCATTGATTTTAGGAAATACCACTACCAACTGAAGCGCCAACTAATACTTAACACATTAATTTTGCACATAATGTTTAATAACCCGGTATATATGGAGACGGGAGAAGCCAGATTGGTAAGCCTATTTATTTGTTTAGTCTACATCCGTTGTTTTGTTGAGTAGTGAAGTGTTGCAAGACAGCGCCACCTGAAATACAGTTTGCGGTCCGATGAACGCATTATTGCATAGAGATGACCGGTTATCACTCCCCCGAAGGTTCATGCGGTTTCGGTAGTCTGGTTGAAGGCAATAATCTCGCTACCACACACACACACACACACACACACACTTTATATACATGGGGATCGGTACGAGGTGACTATTTGGGGCTGAGGTTCATCAATACCCTCAAACTGCACCCCTTGGGGCTCACCAAAAAACTACCGCACCCCACTGAGGCTCACTAAAACACCCAACTGCACCGCATTGCTATGCTATTAGGGGGAAGCTAAACATATTTCCAACCCCACCCAAAATATGGGGGACTCAGACCTCCGGTACCGACGCCTACAACAAAAGAGGTGTGCTGATTAGAGTATACTTTAGTTACACAAATTTAATGTTAACTTTGGATGTGTATTTACAACATTGAATTGAAAAGGATGTGTAAAGAAACGTTGCGTTAAATCAAAAGGTGTAGAGTGGGAAGATTAAAGAAAAGTTGCTGTGATGAGAGTAGTAACACGTGTGTGTGTGTGTGTGCGTGCGTGCGTGCGTGTATGTGTCGACGTAATCCGCAGTTCTATCATTGCGTATTAATGCTCCAGGGGGATTGCGAGTGTCTCGAGTGTTCCCGTGTGCAGTGCCTTTTCCCTTCCGGCACAGTGAGCGCCGTAGGCGGGCAGTGCGGGATTTAAAGGTCGGGCTGCTGTGAAAGCAAACATAAAGCACACGTGACATTACAATAATCTCTGTGAAAATAGGTTGCTGAATGAATATATGATTATTGTGTGGATACGTTCCCGGAAGGATCGCGGTTTCCTCGCTGGGCTTGTCACGCGATAGGCTCCACCGCGACGTGCCATGTTCTCATGGAGGCGGATTAATTATTTAATGAAATAATAGTCGCCATGGATCCGCCTCTAGCAACATGATAGCCTCGCAGGTGTTGGGGGAAATTTATATGAATAGTAGGGCCCTGCATAGTCGTTAGCTCGATGTCATAAAGCATTAATGTCATCCAGCACGGATACAATTAATGTCCTTAGCTGTAGGATGTCCAAAAGGTGGCTAAGAATCTCCAGCGCATGGCTAGTAGTAATTCACATGCAAGGATTCTGCATTGTCGTCAAAACAATACGCGACTCTCTAACTAAGGACCAACCTCGTGGAAGGAACAGTTTGAAGGCTACGTATACCCATAATTCAACGTATATGATAGCGACATTGATTCAGTTATTGCCAACCCGCCAGAGACAACGTCGAGACATCACTAATATTTGACAAGGTAAAGAATGTAATTGCGCAGGTGTAAAAAAAAGTATCTGGGCCAAATGAGATCATTGTTGAAATGGTCATGGAAGGAGATGAAGAAATTAACTTTACGTCTTCCTATTCACCATTGGGAACACAGACGAAATCGCAGCCGACTTCGGGATTGCTATCACCTTCTTCAAGAAAGATGACAAGCATGCACGTAAAACAATTGAAGAATCGTCCATTGTGCCATAGAACCTTTGCCACAGTCGTCACAGAAGACAGTAGCAGGTGTATCCACCCATTATGTACCACAACGACGTCACTGCTTCGTTCTTTTATATTATCTACCCGCCATTATTAAACAAATTTCGCCGCCGCGTCGCCGTAATTTCAGATTATTGTAACCTAAACGGGAGCACATTCCAAATGTCCAAGGGGGCACGGTAACAGGGGCCCATTCAAAAAGGTCTGGGGGTACGTGCCCCATGCCCCCTGGATCCGCCTATGGCCAGGCTATACCATCTATAGCGATACTCTTTCATGGTGATGTCACGCAGCCTGACGGGTGTCGGTTACTTCATGGGCGCATCCAGACCCAGAAATAGGAGGGTGCCTGTCCTGTTTCCTAAAACACCAGACATACACACACATTCGCACACAGAAACGCACATACACAAGCACGCCCCCGCACTTGCATATAGTAATTGATAAAACAACATATTCTAGAAGTGCTGCCGAATGGCACCTTTTTAAAAGTATTTTATTTTACGTACTCCATCACAGACGCGCGCACGCACATACACACACTGACATACACATACACTGACACACACGCACACACACACATACACACACACACACACACACACACACACACACACACACACACACACACACACACACACACACACACTATGTTCCCAGACCGGAAAATGGGGAAACGTATCTATAGCCGTAGGAACTAATAACGCCAACCCTGGCTTCTATCACAATCTGACGGTTTGACTCCACAGGTGTGTTGGCCAGAATACAATCAAGACAAGTTAAGACAAGACAGGGACAATGGCGCTTTCAGTGCAAATTAAAATTATGTGTCTTCAACAAGATAATTATAATCAACTACAGACAAAACTTCCTTGTTTTTAGTTGCAAATGGTGAGTTTTTATTAACCCTGACAGGCCCAAAAATGTATTTAATTTACCTTTATTGTGTCCGCGAGGGTGTCCGATTGATAACCACCTATCGGACCGATTTAAATGCCCCCCCCCAATGCACACACCCAAATGTTATTACCATTTGAAAGTCCAACATCTTCCCGTCCCAACAAGGCCTGTCGTAGAGCTGCCAAGTGGTGCAGTAAGCGTGAATCCAAGGTCAAACAAGGTCACCGAAAAAAAGATGAATTTTCGAAATTGTGCATGTTTTGTTAATAGCAGGACTTCGTGCTAGATCCATTGCAGAAAGGATAAGAAAATAGGATGTCATCCTCGATTTTTAAGTTTATTTGAGGGTCACAAACTCAAAATTGTGTCAAAATAGTTGTATTAATTAATTAACTTCTTCTTGTACACACCGTTGCATAAAACCAAATATATTATGATTCGTACATGTATTGACTATGTAATGAGGTGTTGAACTTTGAATTTTCTCATAAATATATGGGATAATGTAATATAAAAATGTGATTTTCTCAAATTAGTTTATCGCGTACACCAAAGTTGTTTCCACACCCAATTATTCTTTGTAAGCCTGTTTGTATATATTCCTGTTGATGTAATGTACATATTATTTATTATTACACACGCACTTGGTCAATAACATGACGTGAAATTGTAATTAGGATGTTGAAGAAGAGAGGTGGCAATTGCAGATTAGAACTCTACTCGCAACATAGTCGACCAACTGTCAGATGTTTTGAGGAACGAGACAATTCAATATATCATGGAGGAATCCAAATGTCAGGATCTGATTGACATACGTGGAAACTATGGAGATCATGCTGAACATCATCAGTGCTGAGAAGATTGGCAACTATAATATTTTTAATTATACAACCTTTCGCTGCAATTATACATTGGCTAACCATCTGTGATCATACAAGCTATGCCCTCCCGATGACGAACAGTCTCTCTGGCAGAGGTGAAACACCCCGAGAAGACAGAACCAGAGTCTCGTGCAGTATTCACTAAATTATACTTTGTTGTGAAGAAAACCAAAAGGCAACTGAGCCAATTCCTAGCACATGCAGGATGCATAATGTTATCTTCGGCATTACAAAAAACGATGGAGCCAGTATTTTGAGTGGCATCCACAGCCATCTACAGTAGGATATATACGCGTTCACACAGGGATTCTGATACCTTGTTCCTCGTATATGTATCGATATGAGATGATATAGCTATTTATTCACAATCTGCTGGTGACCAAATATTTGCGTAGTGATTACTTGTAGGTAGAGGTTGAGGTAGCATTGTCAGACCCAAAGAGTTGGATCCTGACAGGATCGACGGTTTGCTACTCACGAGCGACTGCCATAAAATAGGTAACCCACAAGTTAGACATATCCAGCCCGTGAAAGTACCCTATCGTGACCAATTCCCTTGACAAGGAGCTGGTTAGTTCTTGAAATGTTGCAAGCTCGATGTCTTCATATGACCACAAAGGGGTTTTGTTGAATTCCTGTTAGTGCGACGAAGCTGAGCAGGTTATCATTCGCAGATTTTGTAAGTCTTTCAGATTGTTTCTGGAAGTTCCAAGGGCGTACGAAGTCTAGTCGTACCAAGACACTGGGCAACTATATCTTTGGTGTTGAGTTCATGTCACCTCCAAATGTGGCTATAGACAGCGGGACTGGGGATAGCTAAAGCTTCATAATATTCACCATTTCCACTATTCGTGCAAAGGTTTACGAACCTTGCCTCCTCGGTGCGTCGTAAAAAACCATGTAGTTTCTTCGGCCGGCCAGTCGTTGCTTCACGGTGTTGATAATCTACTATGTTTCTTGGTCTTCAACTGGTAGATGAGTTGACCATTGACCACATCACTTGGAGCAGAGTATTTCATTGCCATAGGTACTAAAGACACGTTGTTACTCCGTGCGTCAATCCGGTTTCTGCTGTAGGCTCGTGTTTGGAGTCAGCAACGATATTGCTGATAAACACACGCTTGACAGGAAAGCAACTCCGTCGTTAAAAAACAGTGGTTAAAAGCTCACCACTCTTGCGTCTATGACCATCGCTCCCACCTATAAGTCAGTGTTTCCATATTCACCGTCACTTCCTCTGAACACACCAAGAACTTTGTAACAAGCTTCTTTTGGGTGATCAGCGTCACGCTTCCATGCTTCATCCGTAGCGGATACCATCAGAGCAGTTGAATATGGTCTCTTCCTCGTCGTTTTCCATATTGAAGAGGGGTGATCTTGAGAACTGTGGTATTCGTAATCGTTCTGACCATGTGATGCAACACGTATCCCTAACTTCACCGTCCCTTGTAAAGCCGATGATGCCATTATGCATCTTGTATAAGCTATACATCAACCCAGTTTGACAAAGTTGCGAGTTTAAGACATGGTAACAGTTAATATTCCAGCACCGAAGCCCCTCAACATAAATGATAAATCTGCGTCTAGCCTGTGGAAATCCTGGAGGAAAACATGGACTCGGTTTGAAATAGCAACTGGGATAGATGACGCTGGCGACAAGAAAAGGGTGTGCACATTGCTATCCGTCACAGGAGAAGATGCAGTTAAGGTGTTTGACACTTTTCAATACGGTGATGGTGAAAGTGAGGATAGAATACAAGACGTGCTCAACAAATTTTAGGAACACTGTAACCCTAGACAAAACACAATCTATGAGCGTTATAAGTTCCATTGCCGCCACCAGGAGGCTGGTGAATCTGGGTCTTGCTATTTAACAGAATTGCGTGTCGCAGCCGACAGCTGTGATTTTGGGACAATTACGACGAGCCAGATTCTGCGCGATCGTTTTGTACACGGTCTGCGCGATGCCAAGGTGCGTGAGCGATTGCTGCGAGAAAAGAACCTCACACTTGACAGAGCCTATGAGATGGTTCAAGCGGCTGAGGCTGTAGCAGAGCAAATGCATGTGATGTCGGGCGAGCAAACTGTCAGTGCGATTCATCAGCGAGGTCGTCAGGATCATCGAGGTCAGCAGGATCAGCAAGGTCGTCAGTCACGCGATACACTGAAGAAGCCATCGTACAGCAAATGCAAGAATTGTTCCTTCGAGCATGCGCCGATGAGCTGCCCTGCATTTGGGAAGGAGTGCCGTAAATGCGGAAAATTAAACCACTTCCAAAGCAGATGCAAACAGAAGAACGTGAAGCAAGTGCAAAGTTCAATGAGGGACAACGAGTTCAATGTTGGCACACTCACTACAGTGAACGGTGTAGGCAACAAGCGCCGCGCCATGATTACGCTAAATTTGGGCGACAGTGGCGTGCCAATCAGATTCCAAATCGATAGTGGAGCGGGTTGCTGTGTGCTACCACGTGATGAGTATGTACGAGTGACTGGAGATGCATCGCTGGCCAAACTGAGACAAGTCAAAACGACTATCGTCACGTACGTACGCACGCGCGAGAAGGCATTGGGGCAGTGTAAGCTTTCTGTCGTCAGGAAAGGCGTCAGACACCGACTCGTGTTCAATGTTCTTCAGGGCAAGTATACACCGATACTTAGCCTAGACGCCTCTGGGGGCATGGGCGTGCTGAAAATCAAGGACTGCGACCCGCTGGACTACGTATGCAGTGTCAACGAGTCGAGCAAACTAACAGAGATGAACCTGAAAGCTGAGTATGCGGACGTGTTCCAGGGCCTGGGCAAGCTCAAGAACAGCTACTCCATCGAGATAGACGACTCCGTCAGACCAGTTGTGCATGCACCCAGGCGCGTCCCGGTGCCGATGCGCGACAAAGTTCATGAGAAATAAGAACAGCTTGTTCACGAAGGGGTCATCACGTCTGTAACGGACGCAACTGATTGGGTGTCCAGCATGGTGGTGGTACATAAGCCAAATGGTCAGATCCGGCTATGCCTGGATCCGAAAGATCTAAATGTAGCGATCAGGCGCGAGTACTACCCCATGCCGACCATCGAAGAAGTCAGCACTCGTTTGAAGAAAGCCAGACTAGACTGTTCACTGTGTTGGATGCCAAGAACGGTTTCTGGCAAATAGCATTGGATGACCGATCTAGCATGCTAACGTGCTTCAACACCCCCTTCGGTCGATACCGTTGGCTGAGGATGCCGTTTGGCATAAACTCGGCGCCAGAAGTGTGGCAACGCACTATGAATCAACTGGTGGAGGGACTAAAGGGTACAGAGGTCATACACGATGACTTTCTGATCGTAGGTTGTGGCGACACAGACGACGAAGCAGAGGCTGACCACGACAAGAACCTACGTGCGTTCTTGGAGCGTGCCCGAGAGCGTAATCTTCGTCTAAACGCGGATAAGTTGAAGTTGAAGATGACGAAAGTTCCGTACATCGGACATCTACTCACACGAGAAGGACTCCGCGTTGACCCAAAAAAGGTTGAAGCAATCGAGAAAATGCCTGCGCCAGAGGATGCAAAAGGTGTGCAACAGCTATTAGGGTCAGTGAACTATTTGGCGAAGTTCGTGCCGCATCTGTCGAACATCATGCAGCCCCTCAGACGACTCTTGGACAAGGACACTGAGTGGTGTTGGTTGCATACTCATCAGCAGGCATTCGATCAAATGAAGAAAGCTCTAACGGTGACTCCAGCTCTATAATACTACGATGTGATGAAGCCAGTAGTCATATAGTGCGCCGCATCTGACAGCGGGCTTGGCGCTGGGTTGCTTCAGAACGAGCTTCCGGTCGCCTATGCATCACGTGCGCTGACCAGCGCTGAGAAAAACTATGCGCAGATCGAGAAAGAGTTGTTAGCTATAGTTTTCGCCTGCGAGAAGTTCGATCAGTACGTCTACGGCAGAGATAAGGTGCACGTACAGAGCGACCACAAGCCACTGGAAGTGATTTTTAAGAGGCCCTTAGTGACTGCTCCTAAGCGCTTACAGCGAATGCTGCTGCGACTCCAGCGGTACAGTCTAGATGTCACATATATGCGCGGAGCAGAGATGTACATCGCGGATACGCTAAGTCGGGCCTACATTCCAGGCGACCCGAGTGTGCATGCAGTCACGTTCGCAGAGATCGACCTGACGGAAGGACTGTCAGTGTCTCCCAGACGACTACAGGAGCTACGAGCTGCCACCGCGAGTGACTGTGTTCTACAGAAACTCCTACAGACTACCCTGAGAGGATGGCCTTCGCAAAAGTCGGACACTGACCTTACGTGCGCGCATTCTACAACGTGCGCCACGAGTTGACCGTGCAGAATGCTCTGGTCTTCAAAGACAATAGGATCGTAGTGCCGACCAGCGTGCGAAAAGACATAATCGCCACGGTTCACCGATCTCATCAGGGCATACAGGGTTGCATTCGTCTCGCAAAGGATGCTGTGTATTGGCCACTGATGAACCAACAAATCACCGACTACGTCAGTCAGTGTAGTGTGTGCAACACGTATCGTCCTGAGCAGTGCAAGGAGCCGCTGATGCCACACGCGGTTCCAGATCGACCTTGGGCGAATGTTGGTGCCGACTTGTTTGAGCTACAAGGTCAGCACTACCTTCTACTTGTCGACTACTACTCTAACTTCTTCGAGCTGGCACGACTTGGTTCGAGTACGCGTGCAATGTGTGTCATCGACGCAATGCGCTCACAGTTTGCTCGTCACGGTTCGCCCAAATTGTTGGTCTTAGACAACGGGCCCCAGTTCTCTTGCGGGGAGTTCAGAGCGTTCACGCAGTCATGGGATATCGAGCATGTTACGAGCAGCCCACACTATCCACAGAGCTATGGGCAAGCTGAATGAGCCATTGGGACCGTGAAGAACCTGATGAAGAAGGCGTTGGAAGACGGCAGCGATGTCCAGTGGGCGTTGCAGATCTTCAGAAATACAGTACGTGAGGGATACAGCGCGTCACCAGCATAGCTACTGTTCAGTCGTAGATGCAGAACGTCACTTCCGATGCAACGTGCAATGTTGAAACCACAACTTGCGGTTGACGTGCCTCGTGACAGGAAGGCTATAAAGGATGCGCAACGTCTGCAGTACAACAAGTCTTCGCATCAGTTGGAGCCGATAGCACCAGGCAGTGCTATTCGCATGAAGCTACCGAATCAAGACACTTGGACGCGTGGAGAGTGTTCAAAGAAGCTATCCAACCGTTCGTACCTTGTGCTTGTCAATGGGCATACGTACAGACGCAACCGACGTGTGTTACGTGTCGTCAACGAGTGTCTTCCGCGACCTGAGTGCGAGACTCCGATGCCTCTACTCTCACGAGAAGCTCGTGCGACTCTGCTTCGTGTCGACGACAACGTCCCGATGGATGCGGACTCACCGCCGCGTGAGGATCCTGTGCTGATGCATGGCACACCGTCCGATGATGTGTCACCCTCTCGTGTCGTCCCGTCACCGGCTCGTGTCGAAACATCACCTGTGCGCAGAGGCACACGGGCCAGAAAGCCACCGTCGTACTTGGCTGACTATCAACATTGATAGACACTTGTCGTGTTTATATTAGTGTGTGTTAATTGTTTTCTTATACAATTGATTTTTTTTTTGAAAGGAAAAGGATGTAACGTAACTGACTTTACGTGGGACATTATGGCAGTGTACAGTTTTCTGTCTGTTGTGAGCACCCGTCGAAGCGGTCTGTATCTTTGCGTGAATTAAACTCTGTATCTTTGCGTGAATCAAACTCTGTTCTGTGTCACGGAACAGAGTAGAATACAGTAACATGTAGAGGGGACCTTTTAAAATATAGCATTTTGGGGGGATTTGCCGCTCGCGTAATACACTTACGTGCATAGTCGATAAATTTGTACCTTTCAAAAAACAAGGGAAGCGGTCTAAAAAGAAGCACTTATCGAAAGAAGCCATTAGAAAAATTAAGTATAAACAAATGATGTGGAAGTCATATAGATGTACTGGAAATGATGAAGACTACAACATTTATAAAGAAGCACTTAATCAAGCTACAGCTGAAATTAGAAATTCAAAGAGAAGCTATGAAAAAAAATTAGCTAGTAATATAAAACATGACAGTAAGAGTTTGTATGCGTATATTCGAAGCAAACAGAAAGTTCAGGATAAGGTCGGTCCTCTAGAAGATAGTGCTGGAAATACAATATCAGAGGGATTCTTAATGGCAGAAGACCTGAATGAGTATTTTAGTTCAGTGTTTACCAGGGAAGATATTAGTTCACTGCCAGTACCAGAGGCTAAGTTCAAGGGGGCAGATTCAGACTATTTAGGACAGTTAGTTGTAACCTCGGAAATGGTAGCTAAGAAAATAAGGGCTATGAAGGATAATAAATCACCTGGAGTGGACGGGATTCCGCCCAAACTACTATTGGAAATTGTAGAACAAATTAGCGTACCGCTTGCAACAGTTTTCAATTTGTCATTAGAAGAGGGAGTGGTTCCTTTAGAATGGAAAGAGGCAAACATTATACCGTTATTTAAAAAGGTTCGAGAAACAAGTCAGAGAACTATAGACCAGTGAGTTTAACATCAGTGATTTGCAAATTATTAGAAAGACTAATTAAAGATCACATGGTGGATTTTCTTGTTAAACATAACTTGATAAACCCATCTCAACATGGGTTTTTAAAAGCGAGGTCATGCTTAACAAATATGTTATGTTTTTTGGAAGACATTACTAGGTGGGTAGATGAGGGATCACCAGTAGATATCATCTATTTAGATTTTCAAAAAGCTTTCGACAAAGTACCACATCAAAGATTACTCCTTAAGCTAAAGGCCCATGGCATAGGAAATGGTATAATAAACTGGATAGAAAAATGGCTGAATGACAGAAGACAACGTGTAGTAGTTGATGGGGAGGCTTCAAACTGGAAATCGGTATTGAGTGGGGTACCACAGGGATCAGTACTAGGACCTATATTATTCTTAATATATATCAACGATTTGGACGATGATATAACAAGCAAGGTGTTAAAATTTGCGGATGATACAAAAGTGTTTAGAAGGATTAAAAGTGATGGAGACAGACAGCATTTACAAGATGATCTTGATAGGTTGATCAAATGGTCTGAAAAGTGGCAAATGCTGTTCAATTTTGAGAAATGTAAATGCCTCCACACAGGTCATGGGAATGAAGAGGTAAAATATAAAATGGGGGGTACTGTTCTAAGTACTACTGTAAAAGAAAAGGACTTGGGGTTAACCATTAGTGCTGATATGAAGGTGTCAGAGCAGTGCGGAATTGCAGCTTCAAAGGGAAATAAAATCCTTGGATTAATTAGGCGAAATATAGAGTATAAGAAAAAAGAATTAATAGTACCGCTGTACAAAACAATAGTGAGGCCTCATTTAGAATATTGTATACAAGCATGGAGGCCATATCGCAAGAAGGACATAGATATGCTAGAAAGAGTACAGAGGAGAGCGACTAAAATGATACCAAATCTGAGGGATCTTAGTTACGAAATACGCCTAAAAGAATGTGGTTTAACAACATTAGAGACCAGGAGATTGAGAGGAGATCACATAGAAGTGTTTAAAATATTGAATGGTTATGAAAATATTGATAGAAACATTTTTTTCTCAGTTAAGAAAGATAGAAGGACCAGAGGACATGAAGCTACATTAGTAAAGGAGCAGTGTAGATTAGATATAAGAAAGTTCTCATTCTCACAAAGGACTGTAAATGAATGGAACAGATTATCTCCTGATTGTGTTGGTGCTAGTAACGTGAATATGTTTAAAAATAAAATCGACACACCTTAAAAGGGCGGGATACATGTAGATAAAAACTATTGGACTCTCGATAAGCCAAAAGGCTTCCTTGTCCACCTGCCATCCAGAGTAATTTTCTGGATGGCAATCTTGTTAAATCTTGTTAAATCTACACTGTAAAAGGTAAAGACGATAAATATCGCCGCTTGCGCCACCCTGCGGAGAATTCTATATAAAAATGTATTACTTTTGCCGTAAGATGGCACCATGTTTCTGTCGCTGGCAAGCGGATTTCGTTGCTCTGTAGCGTGGCCGGCCTTTTAGCAAGTTCGAATTATCAGTGCCGATCCAGTATAGGTAATAATTATATATTATAATTGGTGTTGTGAATGTAGCGGCGTGCGATAATATAGAGTAATACATAAATTATACTTTTTGGAATATTTTATAAAATGTTTTCTTGTATATGTCTTGTATTATCTGTGGTGTAGTTCTTTCTTTGAATGTATATGTTGATCACAACATTGAGTCTAAAATAAAAGTATTGATTGATTAATTGATTGTCTGATTGATTGGTTGGTTGGTTGGTTGACTGTTTGATTGGTTGGTTGGTTGATTGATTGATTGATTGATTAATTGATTGATTGATCTACTAGAGTAACACCCACAAATCGTACATTGATTGATGTGACTTTGACTACCGAACTCTAGACGGGAACGCCTGTCGACCTCGGAAATGATGCCGTCGTTCTCAAAGCCTGTAGTTTCTCATTTAGGGGGGTGTCTTCTGTTCAAGCATGCCGCCTGTGCCCATCCTATAGTGGGTAATGCTAAAATAATTGCCCACTAGTCATCGAGACGGTTTCACAGGAGCACGTCTCGGACTGGCAGATCTTCATTTTGTTGTAGACAGGTGTTTTTTGCTAGTGATCATAATATATCAAACAGTCTTGTGGAATCTGATATAAAAGATTGATTAATTTGCAATTCCAGTCACGTTTCTTTAGAATATTATAATAAAGCAGCTATTGCTATGGCATAAAGCTAGTACTATGGGGGAAAACACCAATATTGAGGAGCTCTTATAACATGGCTAAATTGGTTTTTTTTCTGTAATATTGAACGTAGAAAATGTCATTACGTGATATGATATTAAACTACGGTAATGAACTAGTTGATACATTCAGTCTATGAGAAATAAATCTAAAAGATTTTCCAATGTGTTGATTTCCCCTCCAAAAGTAGGCGTATTCTCCCACCCTACTGTAGACGGAGAACATCCTGCAACGTTTAATTCTGTCCTCTGGCTTGCGCGATGATTGTCTATTTTGCAGCGCTAATTGATTTGTCGTTTGTCTGGAAATGCAAAAAACGTGAAGGATCGCATTGCACCGTTGTCTTCCTACTGTTTGTCATGTACCGTCTGCAGTCGATCGAGCGTCAGATATTTCTCTTTTGGTAGATGTGCTGAATATGTCGTTGTGACGTGTTACTTAGCTTAGGATTGCACGTACGTGACGTTTATGCAATGTGTGAGTTCGTCCGTCATTGACAGCTATATGTGCGCTACTTGTTTTATAAAAAATAAATAGGTGCACTCAAACTTGGCACTCGAGCACAGCGCGTCTACTGGGAATTATATGGTAAATTTACTCAGAATTAATTGTTGACACGCACGACAATTGTTGACAACATACACACACGCACGCACGCACGCACGCACGCACGCACGCACACACCCACATACATTCGTTGAACGCACGCTCGCACACACACACACCCGTACGTATGCACGCACGCACGCACACACACACAGACTCCAGGCTCATACCATGCATAATTTTGGGGAAGTGTTTCGGGAAAAGGGGATATGTGCTGGTGAATGTGTGGCAAGTGTCAACCGGAGTCCTTGGATGCTGCCGGACATGACATCGGACGAGGTGGGAGAGGGGATCGGAGTCGGACCCTCTCCCTGTTATTTTTTTTAATCGAGCGGAACAACGACCATCTAATGATTGGTGGTAAACAGATATAAATTCCTGGAGAGATGCGCGACTTCTCATTCTCCGGGAAGATTGCCGATGTCGCCGGGAAGGCTGCACCGGTAGCGAGACTCGTTCCACGGCGCCGTGAAGTCCCGGCCCGTTGGCGCGCACGGATGGAACCGATCCTCGGTGCATCCGTGGTGAACGTGGCTCAGCTGCTCTACTGCCCAATAATATCTTAACACGATTGCGTAACTGAATGGCAAGTAAACAATCGCGTTGACGGAGGAGAGAGGGAGGTGGAGAAGGGAGGGAGTGAAGGAGGGCGGGAGGGAGGGAGGAAGGCAAGGAAGGGAAGGAGGGACGGACGAGCGGATAGAAAAAGAGGGGGTGGGGTGAGACAAGGGTGAGATGGAGGTGAGATGGCATTATGGGTTGAAAATGGGTTCAAGAAGGGAAGCCGAAGCTCTACTGTTCCATTTGATCACGCCCTTCGTAAAAGAGGTTACTCTTAAGGGGGACATTAAAACCTACGTAACGCCCCTTTCTTGGAAAGTTGACACCTTAATGGAACGCGCCACAAGTTATCTAACTCACATACTGCTGTGAAAAACATGTTTGGCTATATAGGCCCGTAGCGTGGTTTACTTCGGGGAGGCAGTTTTGGACCTGAGACTCTGTAGGCTTACAAAAAACGTCCCACTCCATACCCCTTGAAACTCACAAAACGTCCAACTGCAAAAACACCCAACCGCCCTTCAGGCCTCACACTGCAACCCCCCCTCACACAAACCTCAAACTCTTCCATTCAATCAGAATATTTTTTTTACTCAAGCATAATTCCTACCACTGCGAGGGGATGCGTGTGCACCCGTCGCGCCCCTCACCAGGTGATGCGTCCTGTACCAGTGACCAGTCGGCCAGGCACCAATGGACGTTGTGGGACCAATACGGTGCCTGCAAGACGAGAGCAACCAAGACGTACGTCATCTGTGACATGGGGAAAATGTTGGTACCTTCGAGTCGTAACGTGTATGCACTCGCACTGTACTCGTACGTCTGGAATGCACAGGCATAGACACATCCTGTTCTAGCACTGGCACATCCCTTGCGAACCTACATAACAAATATGCTACGAATCGGTTCGTGAGAGTGCACACACGCATATATTTACACGTTACTTTTCACGACCCGACATGACTCAACGCAGCCCGACTCATAGATCTATGAGTTACGAGGTAAACTGGTTTACCGCGTATCTCGAAAACAGAAAACAAGCTATTAAGATTGGAGAAGCCATCTCGAACGTGTCCGTGCTGACATGCGGTGTCCCCCAAGGGTCAGTCTTGGGACCGTCACTGTTCACCATATATACACGGCTGGTGAACTGGTTTACAAAATCCGACAACACGGCTTGGATTTTCATATGTACGCTGAATATACGCAGCTCTACACAACATTCAAGATCCCCGACACATCTGTTGCCATATTTCAGCTAGAAACATGCCTTAAAATATCAAAATAATTAATAGGGGAATGCCGGCCAAAACAAATCAAAGTTAAGCACGGTGAACTTTAGCTCCCAGAATATGAATCAAAATGAACTACTGTTGGTATCACACAAAACGGCAACAAGTTTGAGTACAAAAAAGTAGATATAATTTATTTTAAATATTCCAATGAAAGTGTATATTATTATATTTATAGATACACGGGTTGTCTGTACTACTCTTGACCGAGCACGGTTCTCATCGTGCCCGATTCCTTTTGCCCAAGACCCGCGACGCACATTCAACATAATTATGACGACACCAACTTCGAGTGTCAGACAATGAAACTATCTATCACGATTTGCACGAATCATTCGTGTCTAATGTAAACGTTTTAAAGATGATTTCAAGCTTACAACATCGTATTACACAAACACCAAATCATGTTCTGTGCTGAATCAATATATGGCCTATGACGTACATATACACACACGCCCACACGCACACATTCACACACGCACATACTGTGTATGGAGCGCCAAATGTGATCTGTGTCCGAATTATTCAAGACGGTTCCTTTTACCTCCTGGTTCCTTTTGTCCGGCCTTCCCATATTGTGTCATCTAAACACTAAAATCAGCGGACCGGAACCAGCCGACGAGACGATGGGAAGAAAAGCGGACGAAAGGGGTGGCGTCGAACTATGAGGAACGGAGAGAGGGATAACAGGCGTTTTCGAGTAATTAAGTTATCATGAAGGAGAATAACTTGACAAATCTAACAGCAAACTGGTCGCAAACTGTTTTTTTATGACGTCGATGTTGCCCTTGGCAGACCCGCCGTTTCTCGCACGATCTCGCGCTCATAACAAATGCCATTATGACGTCACAATGGGGGAAGCATGTCCTTGCGTCTCTCGATAAAAACGGACGACGAAGCAAAACAAGCATTAGAAGAAAATCGGTTCCATTGAAGGTGCAACAACAGCGCGAATCGCTAAACAACAGTCGGGACTCGTAAGTGTTTCTGGGAGCCGGAACAGCGATGTTTCTCCACGCTACGCCGTGGCTGCTTCTGTTACTGGCGATAGCCACGGCACAAAACGCCGGTGACGAGGACGAGAACGCCAACATGCCGAGTCCCTTGGTGGAACTGACAGAGACTGATTGGCGCGATATGCTGGAGGGAGAATGGCTCGTCAAACTGTGAGTCATCATCTCCAACATCATCATCGTCGTCATCGTCGCAGTCGTCGTCATCAGTTGCCGTGTGTACGCGACCATGATCTTCCATTTACCACTATCGCTATTCACATGTGTTCTATAACAATTATCTCCCTAACTCTTTCCGTTAGACCGTTGACGATTTTAATTTATCTGTTTCTTTTAAGCCTTACTAGCTTGTTGTTTTCCGAGTTTGCACATGCTCTTTTTTATTGTTTGCCGTTATAAGTCAGAATATCTTCATTACGATACTCTGAATATTTTTCTCAAGGACCATATTTTCGTTGCGTTGCTTTTGTGGCATGGGGGTACCCCCTTTTTACGAATCCCTCCAAAACCATCCGTGTCTGACTATTAATTTTTTAATTGAATTTAATAATATGTATCGCAAAACCAGCTGATGTGATGATGCCGCATTGATGGGCCAAATACCATATAGAAAGATAGTCATTATAGCATGCGCATTTATAGAGCTTTGTCACTGTTATAAGCGCCTATTATTGGGTTTGACTTTGTGCGACCGTGAACACAACGCAGTGACCCACTCCAGGTATGTATTGGACACATAGAATTGCGCGTCGTGAAAGTGCAAACATAATGACCGAAACAACTACCGATTTATTGATTTAATGGCTTGCGAACTTACGTTTACTGAACCGTGAGCCCGACGTTTGGCGTCCCACAGGTACGCCCCTTGGTGTCCAGCATGCAAAGTAACGATGCATTCCTGGCGGTTGATTGCGAACTACAGCGCCGAATTGGGCATTATAATTGGTCAGGCAGATGTGACCGAATACCCAGGTAAGCAACTGTCATTGTGGGTGATGGCTTAGTTATTCCATGTCCACCACCAATCTCAGCCTCTTTCATTTATATTCACATAATAATAATGTGGTTTCTAGTTATCGTTGGCACACCTGACAGATTATAACCGTAACAATAGGTCTACACGATGAAATGTGATGATTAAAAAATATTACGTGGTTAATTAGTTTGGCCAAAACACTGTTTCCAAATAGGTTTGGTCTGCTTTCAACCCTATTTCTTGGTTGTTATCTGTTTCACCTGGTCGCTGAAAGAAAACCGTTTAATAAGCAAACAAATATATGTATTGGTTTACCAACAACATGCATCTAAATGCATTGATGAAAACATACTAGGTCAGTCTAAGTGTTAGCATACATATCTTTGGCTAATAAGAGGATGGCATTATAAAAAAAATTGTGTTATAACAAAATATATTTTCTGCCGGTCGGCTACAGGCATTATATGCTATAAACCTGGGCTACAACTACGTTAAAATATGTTACCCTTTCTGTCCAGTTTTGGAGGGTGGCAGCGTGTGTGCGTGTGCGTGTGCGTGTGCGTGCGCGTGTGTGTGTGCGCGTGCGTGCGTGTTTGTGTCTATATTGTGCTAAATACACTAATTATAATATTAGGCCTAGTATACGTTTATGTCTAATTTGTAGGCACATTTATTAGCTAGTAGTAATATCCAATCTAATAGTTTGACAGCACGATATTAGATATAGATAAGTGTTCAATTATAAATTTATATGAACAATTTTGGTTGATTAAAACATATTTGTGCCTTCATTTGAGTAGGTAGGCCTATATCGAGAGTTAAGTACATGTGCCGATGTATGGTGCACTATACACGGTCTTTGCTTCAGGTCTTGCTGGACGTTTTATGGCTCGAAGTCTGCCTACGATCTACCAGTAAGTTTGGTTAATACCTGTACGTAAACATTTTGTTCGTACTTTCATGAAACGTATGAGTATATATTATTAATTTATATTATAAATTTACGGACTTGTTTGCCTAACAACCTTTTCCGGCAAGCTTACTCAAATGTAAACTTCAAGTATATTTCATCGTATGTTACGTGAAATTTATTACCAAAACATTTGTGTTTGGGGATAAAAAAATTGTCATTAAACATACTGCGTATATAACTTTATTATTCACATACACACGACATATTTGAATATCAACAAATGTGATATGCGATGGGGTAAGCGAGTATTGAAGAGAGTTTTAAAGAACAACTGTTTGCGTTTGTTACGCGGCCCCAATCGCAAGGAGGTGTCGGCAATGTTTTACACTGGTGACCTTCTTCCTTGCTATTTCTAAGAATGACGCGACATTGGAGGTTCTGTGAGTAAACAGGTTTAGCAATGGTATTGACTATATTATATTTTCATATTGTAATCCGGAACAATAGGAACGTTTTTTTTTTTTTACAGAAAATGTTATTCTTTCTAAATAATTATGACCGTTAGAGTCGAACAGCGAATGGAAATGGTAGAAATTTACCTGAAGTAAAAACTAGTGATTGATCAAAACGCAACCGATTTAGGTTAGCCTACTACAGCACACATTGTTGAGCAAGATATGCATCCTGCAAATTAATTATTCTCTACAATGTCAGAAAGTTTTGAAGTAAGAGAACTTGTTACAAACTGGATAAAACAAGTTCTAGCTGGAAGAACAAAACTTGAATTGAACACATTATTGTGATTGTGTTGGTAATTTGTATTGATAACTTGGGTGATACCAAGTGACAAGTCAGTTTCCCAAATCTATATTTTATACTTTCTGTTTTATAAGATGTTTAAATGATAAAGTTTCTTGGACAACCCTGTAGTAGGCTGCTTGGTCGTCAAACATTATGACGCCATCCTATCACTTGTTCAGAAAAAAAAACGTATACCGGATATACCTGCCAACCTTTTTCTAAATCCGGGAGATTCATCAGCAGTTCAACACGCTTCCCGTGTCGCGTCGCGCTGTCTCGTCGCGCCGTCTCGGATATTCACATGGGAAGACGGGGGGATGCTGTTGGAGATTTTAAATTCAACGGTTCAGCACGTCTCGGTACGTCACCCGTGGTGTCGCGCTGTTTCGACGATGTTGGAGATTATCAGTGAAAATCCTCGAGACTCCCGTATTTTCCTGGAGAGCTGGCAGATGTATACTGGATAGCTCGTCCATTATGGGAAATAAAGCAGTATTTGCCATACCAATCAAGAAATAATCACTGCAGTGCGTATACACATTCACTTGCATGTAGACCATCTCAGCATGTCCTGGGGGTCACATCAGCTAATTGCAGTGAATCTGCAAGAATGTTAAACGAATTGCCTAAGGTGTGTTCCGTGTTTATATTCGGCTATTCACGAACTGTCCCAGCTGTATCAAGCATATCCACAAAAACACCTCCGCGAATGTAAGTGGCGATCTCAACATACTTCCTACATGCCACCAATCTGTACGTTATTTGTAGTTCTTCTCACCAGACATTCGACACGTTTTTCGCGACCAGTGTGTTTGCTTAAAATAGCAATTGTAAATTCTCAAGACAACGAGCATCTGAATATTGTTTAAAATAATTCCTAATATTGTTCTAATACAATTTTACCTGTCGTCTTTATTAGCTGCAGAAATGTTTACCTAACTTATTATAGAACCATCATAAAATAACTGGAAAGAAGGTTTGACGGAGTTACACCAGAATGTTAACGAAGTATCTAAATGTCCATTGGAGCAATAGCTGACAAACTTAGAACTTTTAGCGGACGTAGACAAACTCTCAAACAAGATTGGAATTAGATACCTCCAATTAGCTGGTCTCGGCTATCGACACAAAGAAGAACCAGTGTCAAAAATTATCCTGTAGACACCCACCAATGGCAAAAAAACAGAGGGAAACAGAAAATAACACACAGTAAGCTATTCTGAGAAAACTTTCTTACTAAGCTTTTGAATGTTATATTCAGCTACCATTATTTGTATAGTAACTGTTGTTAACTTAACGAACATAGGAAGATCAAAAGTAACTTATAGTAGATTATAGTATTGTTGCTATTAATCGAAGTCACAACGTTTGGCGTGATATTACGTGATATTACGTGATATTACGATAATAATGGTCAGTATTTTCACGTGTTGTTGTTATTTTATCATGTTATTGGATGCCATTTCTTATCGCAAAGCGTCAAGAACGGAGTATTCCGGAAGTATCCCGGCGTAGACGACTATGTAGAGCCGGTCATGAGTTTCCTACATAACGAGAAATGGCAACAATTGCAGCCAGTGCCGTGGTACCGCGTCCCAACGTCACTTCCGTAAGTGTTTTTGTTTTTCGTTTTCTTCCACCATGACCTAATTTCTTAAAGCGGGAGGTAGCGCAACTTCCTTAAATTATATGCCAAACCAGAGCACAACAGTATTGCTAAACTATATAACTATATGTAACTATATATATATATATATCATAAATAATAACCACTGATGTGCCATACAACCGAGCTGAATTAGAAATATAATTTGGAACGACGCCATATGGTTTAGACAATTAAGATGTTAAGGATTGCTCTCTTCACAAATAATCAACATATCAAATAGCGTTCATTTCGATGTATGAGAAGGTGCTACAAAACTGTACTTACTCAGCGTGGTGTTCGTCTTTCAGGATGTCTGTTGTTGCTATCGCCTTTAGAACGGCCAGGAGAGTCATGGTATGTAATTTGGTCAACGGGACCATAGGATCGGTGTAAACCAGTACCCCAGCAATATTATATCGGTATAAAACTGCCGGGAGGCCAATCTTATACCTGCACAATACTGCCTCCTCGGTATAAGATTGCCCTCTATAAATCCCATGCTAAATTACATCACAATGTTAATTGTACATTTTATTAATTCATGGCAGTTATGTAATAATTTCTTCAACATAATATATGCATACGTATATTTATCATTGAAACATTCATTATAATTAAAATACATAGATATTCATAGACCCACACATACGTCTAGAAGACGTCATGTGCCCACTGGGGTGATGTTGATTCCTTTTTAATCTTCCTGTATATCTATGAGTTTTGTAGTCTCTCCTTTTTGGAGGCCAAATACAATAAATAAATAAAATAACTGCTCGAAATGCACAAACGACATTACCAAATATATTATATTTATTCGAAAACCGATTGATTATGTCATTATTCATATTTCATTACACCATTTGCATACATCATGTGCTTATATAATAATTAGTCGCCATTCATCATATACTTTTAAACATGGGGGGGCTTTTTTATACTGGAGTGGCAATATAATACCGGTATATTATTGTCCCCGGGGGCAGTTTTATACCAGTATATTATTGCCCCTGGCAGGTTCGTCCCAGTATAATATTGCAGGGGGAGGCTGGAATCAGAGGGGGCGCTACACCGGTGTCCAGACAAAATAACAAAACAGCTTGCTTCACTACTATCCAACGCAAAACATTATTTTATAACATTTTAGAAAGGTCTTATAATGCCATGGCAAACACGAAACGTCTTATTTGTCTTATACATTAATAAATGATTGTAAATGTTTCCAATAGCATACATGTCGATATCAATCAAACATTTTCTTAAGCATGTTCATGACATGTGAGGAAACATCTGTTTTGATGTTTATAATACATTACTGTGTTTGCCGGGTCAGTGTGGACGCTAAATAATCAGTTAATTCTACCAACAATTATGATCGAAATTGATATTCATAACAGATCACGTCACCCAAAATAAGTGTCGGTATCTATTACATATCCAAGAAATAACAAGTGTTTCTGTTAGACCACCAACATATGCCCATAACAACTCATTTCCTAAACGAAATTATACTCGTAAAGCATTTTGATGACCGATATTGTGAGTGAGTGAGTGAGTGAGTGAGTGAGTGAGTGAGTGAGTGAGTGAGTGAGTGAGTGAGTGAGTGAGTGAGTGAGTGAGTGAGTGAGTGAGTGAGTGAGTGAGTTTACGTGGGTCATTTCAGGATCCTCCTTTGAAGACATCAGTTTTCAGATGACCTGTTTCATCAGCAATGTTTGAATCTTCGATCGATCGAGAGTGGTATTGTCGAATGGATCTGTGTAGATTACCTTGAGCTCGAAACGATGATCAGTCATGGCTTATGGGTGATACACAAGGCCTTGGTTTCATACATGGTGGCTCGTAATGGTGAATGTCATTGCATGGGGGTAGGGGTAGATCATTCAACATGTACCTGCTCCAGAATGGTTTAATATGGCCACTAATGACCAGGGTTACTGCAAATACCACAGTGATTGATACAAAATAATTATGGAAATTATTCGTATTATTTGTTTTGTAAAAAGGGAATTATTCGATGTCCAAACATCTGACCCCACATATAAAACGGTTTATAAGATAATTTATTTTCCTTTCAAGTTTGCTTTTTCGGGCATATGGTTAATTGTTTTAGTTTATCTATATGTTTAAAGACACATTTACAATTAGACGACTGGTAGGGGGTCAATGTTGTAAGAATGTATGTTGTAAGCCATCAGTTAAAGAGGTCAAAATGGAACTGAGATGTTGATAATATCCATTTGTCTGCCACGTCTGCCACGGTCAACGTTGCAGCGACATTTAAAATTGATTGGAACAATCTGAAAGCAACCGGGAATAGCACCTTTGAAGTCAGGCCCAGTGTTTTCGAAAGAAACTGGATTGTACTTAGGTTTGTTTTAATAGTTGAGTTTGAACAGAGATAATTCCATTTTACAGTGACATGTGTCTGATCCTTAGCATTTGAATTTGCAGCTAGAACCAAAACCAAGATCCGTTTTATGTGCTAAATGTAAGAGAATGTACAGATGTGTGCTTATGATGATATTGCATGTGATAAAGAAAAAAAAATTGACAGATAAACGAATCTTGGTGACCGGCCCATCTGACCCCAATGTACGATGTCAGATGGGCCACGGTACCCACTTGCTTTTTGGCACTGTTCTTCATAACCATGTGTGTAAAAAAAATCCTTTCACAATATGTTGGAAAAGACCCATCCGCACATACCTCTTTAAAACAGTTCAATGCAATTAGTATTAAAGGAATAAACGCGTCATTTGTCCTTAAGGGGCCATCGATCTGACTCCACCCTAGTCTATTGTCGTTTGTCGTCTGCTACAGCAAACACGCAGCCACCTGACGAAAACCTACGGCATTCCTCAAATGGCCTTCTATTCTATCGGTGGCATTTGCTTACTTGTGGTTGGCTTCGGCTTTCAGTGGGTGAGTACGTGGCAGAAAACGAAACCTGTTTTAAACATAATAATGACATCGAAAGTACCGCTTAAATGCAATAGAATTTAAGTCGTTCATTCCTTCTGTGCAATATTCCGTCGCAGGCAATCGCGACACATTCGTTTGTGTACATTTAGCTTTCTGTCATATAGTTTATAAAATAAATTAAAATGACATACAAAAGAAGTAGAAGCGCCACAATCCGGACAGAATGTTTTATATCATGTAAACACGATAAAAACATAACCAAATAATTGAAAGGGTTTAAATGTAACGATGAATATGTATTTTTGATGAGAACACATCACTTTTGTACCGGGTACATATTTTAATTATCCTTTTAATAAGACATATGTTGGAAATTTTCCGCCGCTGCGCCGCCTATTACTGAGAGAGGAGGCAAATAACCATATGTCTGCCCTCCATCTGCACACACCTTTCACAGTCGACAAAAATACACATTAATTCGTCTCATAAAATTTTGAATTTCACCCGCCATTGATGCTCGCAATAAAAACAAACATTCTCGTTCACATTTAATGGGGGCAGAACCATATATCTGCCTCTGAAATCCAGGGGGCAGCTGCTCCCCTGCCTCCCTGTTCCCGCGTGTATGGGAATAAGTACCTGACTATAGACAGAGGTGGACATTTTTGCGTTCGAATAGTTCTCGCGCATTAATTGCAGCGTGGCTGAATGCTTCCCAAAGAAGTCGAGATGGTGTTCGATAGAACTGGTCTGCCAGGGAGTAAAGCGTAATCATAAGGACTGCATGCTGCGCTGTATACGAACTTACCTTTTTACATGCCTTTATATCATGTAGGGTCGGCAACATATTTATTTCCTCGTTTAGGCAACGGAGAGGATTTTTATCATGGCACACAAAAAGAGTTCGTCCGCACAGGCAGCAAAGTTACGCAGCGACTCGGCGAAAACGCTCGAAGGACTGGCGTCAGACTTCAGTGAAGTTAGTAGATATTTCAAACTTTCTTTGTGCGTCGATCTAATCGCGTGTGTTTGAATAAAATATACATTAATTAAAAATACTTAAAGCAGACATTATAATTCAGAATCGCATCGAGGATATAAAAATATATGACAACCGAAGCGTTATAGGTCCTACACATATTACGCCTACAAGATATAAATGTCAATGCGTCAATCACATGTTTTATATTGGCATGTGAGCACACGCCAAAATGTGAACACAGAAGCACACGTATATATTGCTTGCCACATTAATGTTTGTATACGTGTATTATTGTATGGGTGATGTGTCCTATGTTCGAGCATCGTCCAGTTCGGTGTTTCATTGGTGTTGTGTCGTGTTTTCTCTTCTGTTTGAATGCTTCGGTGAATATTTAGGTTGAACTAGCACCTACAACTGGTAGGCCTAATGAACCTGGTTGGCATATTATAATTCTGTGTAAATGTTTTAGGTTTGAGAAAACTGACACAATACCGCATTCTCACGGAATTTCGCGATGCACTAACTTTGGACACTCTATTATATAATCGGTTGTTACACGACGTATAAAGTTCTCACAGTCAATTCTCCGAACGGTTTGATCCGAACCCGCATGACAGTGCTTTTTTTTATAGCAGCCATGTTTATCAAACTCTCTCATTATCTGGACACGATACGACATGGCTACGTTCTCCCATAATGTTGGTCCGAATGATGAAGTTCTCCCTTATCATATTATCACGTTCCACCGTTGATTGCGCCATGTTTGTTTACCGCCGGCCAAGGCATCTTTGTTGGTGACTGATGACGTCATTTGTTCCTCATCAGGATTCGTCATCAAACGAAGAGTCGTTCAGCTGTACTCACAGCGAGGCAGACACAGAGCGGCCAGAACGAATGATTTTCTTAGCACCAAAGGTGGGGTTGACCGATGCTTAAATTCATGTTTACACGAGCGATTTGTGTCCCGCACCTAACGTCCTCGGCGGTCGACGATTGGCTACTGCGGCTAAAAAAAAAAACGACTGTCGTAGAATTGGTTTCGGTTCCAATTTTACGACAGATGTACAGCCGTAAATTGGTCCAGCCAATTGGTGTCGGAAGAGCGTTTACACGACATATTTTGCCTTATTATATCGTACGATGGGACCGATATAAAAATAAAAACAAAATTGCTCGTGTAAGCTGTTCTTTATACTTCTACATGACGCACCTCGACGCCAATTACAGCAATCTTCCCAATGTATCTAGTGCTGTATGTCTCTCAAACGATTCGACATTTTGGATGGATAAAATTGTGAATTTCTTTTATAGAAATACCATTGGTATTTGAATAGCACAACGTTCTAACCAGATGTTGGATCGGGTTCATAGACGTTGAGAGACTTCGTGTCAGATATTTCAGTGATGTTTTCTTTTCTCATATACATATGTTATAATAACTTCGAACAAGCAAACGTGCAACACTAAATGTGACACACGAGAAATGTCAGAGGTGTTTCGAACATTCGAGTGTGGTGGGTGTCAGAGTGGAAGCAGTCGGGAATCCTTGTTCAGGTCGTGATCCGTGTCTGAGACCGGATTTTTGTTCGACAGCAATCGGACCAGTTGCGGATGACGGACTTGGCGGGCGACAGAGCCGCCGTGTGCGGCACGCTCGTCCCGAGTCTGAGGGAGACCGGCTCGTGCGGCGACCACGTGAAGGAGCTGGCCCCGCGACGCCGGCGGGAGAACACCAGCGTTATGGACAGCGTCTACAGGGTGTGCTCGAAGTCCGAGGCGAGCAACCGTCTGTGCTGATAGGGCGCCGGTGTTACGGACCGAGAGTGCTCCGTGCAGAAACTTGACATTTGCGTAATTTTCTTTGTGGCGAATCCACAGCCGATCTGTGTTGCGTTTTCTTTGACTTAGTGCGAATGATCTAACTCTGACATAACGAGCACAGTGAAAATACAGCAAATGTCCTATCATATTCAGTACTGACGATAACCTATGTTTGATTAAATCTCAATAAATTGACTAATTCAGGAGTTCGTACAACGATACATCAGCAGGACAACGGTGGGTATTTTTATAGAACCCTCACCCACTTCAATGTTGCTATTAAAACGACATTCTTTTCTCGATTTTATACCCCATTGCATTCATTCCACCATTGTTTCATTTACAGGAGTGCAGATGTCATCGTCAAATAGTGTGTTTGTGCAACGATCAGGTTTGCATGTAGTTTCCCCTGTTTCCATGCAGCACGTTTGAAATGAGATAATTATGTTGATAGTAAACCGGCGAACCGTTTGGACTGCCAAAGAGTTATGTAGACAAAACGCTATTATATATTTCATAACATTACAGAAAGAGCTCTAAAACAGTATTGTGCCTCACATATGTACCCAAAAGGGGCCGACATATGCATGCGTGGCCATGCTGAGAGCGCAGGAAAGAGGAAAGAAGCTCCAGACAAATTCTAGGAATCTAACTCGGAGTACCAGCATTATCTTCCGATACTTGAAGTTCGATCGACGCTGGGAAGAAGTCGTACAAGCGGTGCCAGTTTACGCAACGTATATCTGACAAGAAGACCTACCAGTAGGCTAACCTTCATGTTGCCCGCTGGACACGTGCAGTGGTTTGGTGCATCGCCCACAGGCGAGTAGTGGCACAGCAACAGGATGTTTGCGAGGCGTTTGAAGTCCAGCACAGTCGCCCAGATTTCAAGAGGTGTATGTGTTAACGGGGTGTGACAATGCTCAGATGCTCACCGCAGTCTTCAAAGTCTTAGGAAAGGCTATCTTTGGCATGTAGGTCCTACGCGCCCATGTATACCAAGAGTGACGGAAGTGTTACTCAGAATGCCCACCACGAGTCACTCTGTGAAAGATAATGGTTAGCCTTTGCACAGGTCAACTCTAGAACGAGAAGAACAATCAAATGTTACAAGACATTATATTCCGTTGACATCTAACGTTCTCTAACAACTGCATATTGAATACAACCACCTCCCATCTCCAACAAGATTTGGGTTCAACCTTCCCCGATTTGTTTGGATCAACCTCCCATTTCCCATTCATTTTTGAGGTCAACCGCCTGCCTATTTTGTTAGGTCATCCCCCCATCTCCCACCAATTTGTATTACGTACCAACATCCTACTTCCAACTTCCTGCACCCCCCCCCTCTCATACTTGTGGGAAAACAATTATGCATGGAAGGATGTGATTTAGTATTCCCCATGCGTTCCCGGGCCTCCGGTCAGTGCACCATGCATCCAGGTACGCACATAAACGTTACACAAACGTAAGAGCCGCAGCAGACGTAATATATATTTAGACGTACGTGTGCGAGTGACCCACTTTCTAGCTCGAGTATGCTCCGAGTCGGCACAGGATCCTGCGCTCCTGTATAACGTTCGTTCCAGGCCCGTGTGGTTGCTCACCAACCTTGCCGCGTTTAGAAGCCCGGGCTGCACTCTCCCGCTACGCACCTATGCATTCCGCCGCACCCGAGAAACCTGCACATCAATAACATTCGTTACCTTTGACGAGCACGGAATGTTATCCTGACCCAAACTCTCATCGCTCGTAAACATGCTCCAAGCACGGGATTGCAGGGTGGGATCCGGGATTTTTAAAGAGACGCTTTATACGGATCGTATAGCTTCAACTTTACGAAGAAATTCAATACATTGGTTCAATTTTATACACTCCAGTTTTTTTCTCAGATAGAGCATAGATAAGCACCTACAATTTACAGGGATCGATAATTTATAAGTAGACCCCCACACACTTCAGCAGGGTTTCAACAGAAATAGTAAATTGGATATACCCATTTAAAACAGCAGCCCCGTAACTGGATTTGGATTGGTTCGTAGAGAAGAAATAGAACAAAACTGGCTGGCTAAAGTAAGGATAAGTGTCTGTTCCTCAGTTTGTAGTGTAATATAAAACTAAGTATGTTAACGCTATAAGAATATCATAGTTCCCATTAAATTGATTGCGCTTAACAAGCCCGACACAATTGGCGACGTACTTACTTACTTAGGCATGTTTGATCGTTGGTCCACGGTCCTCATCTGTTGTCGGTTTGATGCTATTTTCTTAATTTCTTTCTAGGTTTTCCCATCTGCTTTCTTTCGCTTTCCGTGTCTCTCTGTTAGGTGTTTCTCGGCCTTCCTCTTCTTCTCTTCCCTAGGTGGGGTTCCATGTAATTGCTTGTCGTGTGATGTCTGTTGCAGGTTTCCTCAGTGTATGTCCTAACCACCTCCATTTTCTCTTTTTTATTTCATTTTCTATTGGTAGTTGTTTGGTCCATTCCCATAGTGTAGTGGTGGGTACCTTGTCTGACCACTTTAGGCGTATGATTCTGCGCAGGCATTTGTTGATGAAGGCCTGTAATTTTTTAGTGTTTTCTGCGAAATTCGCCATGTACCCGAGCCTTAGAATAACACTGACTTGACATTTGAGTTGAATATCCTCAATTGGTGTTATGCTTGATTTGTTTTGCCTTCCAAATGTTTCTCAAAATGAGAAATTCTACTCTTGCTTTTTGTTTCCTTGCTTTGACGTCTTCTTCTGTGCCTCCACTCTTGTTAAGTATGCTTTCCAGGTATGTGAAGGAGTCGGTTTCTTCCAGCGGTTCCCCGCTTAATATGACTGGACTGTTATTGTTCATGTTGGCTTTCATGAGCTTTGTCTTGCTTTTGTTGACGTTGAGTCCTATTTGTGTTGACTCTGTGTTTAGAAGCTCTGTTTTCTCCTGCATCTGTTGGTGACTGTGCATCAGGAGAGCGAGGTCATCTGTTGGTGACTATGCATCAGGAGAGCGAGGTCATCTGTTGGTGACTGTACATCAGGAGAGCGAGGTCATCTGTTGGTGACTGTACATCAGGAGAGCGAGGTCATCTGTTGGTGACTGTGCATCAGGAGAGCGAGGTCATCTGCAAAGTCCAGGTCCTCCAACTGGCTCCAAGGTGTCCACTGGATACCATTTCTTCTGTTTTCTGTTGTCTTTTCATAATCCAATCTACGGCAAGCAGGAAGAGGAATGGTAACAGAAGGGAACCTTGCCTCACTCCTGTCTTCACCATAAATGAGTCTGTGAGTTGTCTTGCATGAATGACCTTACATGCCATGCCTTCATTGCTATTTTGTATCAGAGAAATACATTTCTCTGGTATTCCGTAGTGTCGCAAGGGCTTCCATGGCGTCTCCCTGTCGAGGCTATCAAATGCCTTCTCATAGTCTACAAAGTCTATGTTCAGAGATGAGCTCCATTCCAGTTGATTGTTCAACTATGATTCGGAGTGTAGCTATTTGGGCGGTGCATGATCTATCTTTACGGAAGCTGTTTTCAATCTGTCCAAGATGACTGTTGAGGATCTTTTTGGGCACTGACAGGAACATTATCCCTCTGTAGTTCTTGCATTCCTGCATGTCTCCTTTCTTTGGGAGTTTCACCAGGTATCCTTCTTTCCATTCAGTCGGTATTACTTCTTGTTCCCATATCTTCCCAATCAGATCATGCAGCACCTCTGTGGATGTCTGCATGTCTGTCTTAATTGCCTCGGCAGGAATTTCATATGGGCCGGAAGCTTTCCCTCTTTTCAGGTGACGAATGGCTTTCTCGATTTCTGCCTTGCTTGTTTTTTCGCAGTTTACGTGGAGTAGTTCTTCAGCTGGTGGGATATCTGGTGGGTTTTTATGGTGGTGGTCGGTTCAGTATTTCATCAAAATGTTCCCTTCATCTCTTCAACTGATCTTCGTCACTGGTAAGTACGTTGCCATTCTTGTCTTTAATTGCGCTCGGCGCTCCTTTGCTATTTCCGGCTTTTGTGTTATAGGCCTACGATAGTTCCCTGCGCGGGCCTAGAAATGTTGCTCAAATACGGCCCGCACATTATTGGTTCACAGCCTTTGCCAGTATTTAACGGCGGGTGTTGTTGCAAAGAACATTAGATTGGTGCGTCCACCTAATGTCTAAAGTAACACTTGCAGAATTCGTGAGCAGCTAGAGGCTTCCTTTAGTCCTTGACATTAACAGACCTGGGGCCGAGTACATTTTACTGAGTGTGAGTACACTGATGATGGATGAGTACGAGTACATTATTCTCATGAGTACAAGTACGTTTTTTAATATTAAATAATAGCATATTTTAAATTATTATATTTTATATAACTCCGCACAAGAGCATGTGTAATGGTAATGGCTCAAATTCTAGCCCAAACCAACCAACATGAGGATTTGTAATCTGACAACATATTGGTTACTTGTCTTCGTTTACAGTACATTCATTATTATGAAAAACTTGACAGTCATGTTAGTAATTGGGTCAGTTAGGAATCCTCCACATCTCGAATCCTCCAATATTAGGTCACACAATTATACTAGCCCACTACAGTGCCTTGCACCAGCTTAGCAATTTTAGCTCAACAGCTTTGATGAAGCCAGTTGTTTTCCAATCTTGGTACTAGCCCATTACTCCATTCCAGCCACTTGTACTACCTGTAGTACCTGTTTACCATACTACCAGTCAATGGCAGCCGGGGAGACAGGGACCCAACCCAGCCAAGGCTAGTATCAGTGGCTTGCCAGTGTCAGTAATTCAGTAAACATCACCAGATAATTAAGACACAGCTATCTAGTTAAGTTTGAGCTGACAAAACTGACAGGAAACATACATTAACTGTGCTGAATATTCCAGTCACAATTATTAATGTTTAGGAAATGCCAGTAGTTGATTCAAGGATTACATTAGAAATACATGATTATGAGACTATGAACATATTTCATTGTTCATATTTTAATAAAATGTTTAATTACGTCTATTAAAATATTTGGAAGTGCCATTAGTAATCCACATTTAACCATTATCAAATTTATATTTTTATTACATCCAGAACATGTGTCAGACCCGCAAATGTTTGCCCCAATTTTGCAGCCCAGGCCCGGCCCGGCCCGCAAAATGTATACCCAGGCCAGGCCCGGCCCGCAAAATTTATATGAGGCCCGTGAGTCCAAAGCCCGGTCGCGCAGGGCACTAGCCTACGCTATCATTTCTGGCTATAACTTTCTACGTACAATATTCAGTTGGTCACACGTACATACAACGTGCAATGCCCAATCATTCACATGCTTTTTACAATAATGTAATTATGAAAACCGGATTCTAGTGCACCGCTTTATCGATCGGCCATCAGCAATGGAGGCTACAGTGCGTGTGGTGAAATATCGCCCAAACAATAGACCCTATATTTTGTGGTCAGTTCGATGCAGAAGCATGGTCTGACCTATGACTTAGCGGGCATGGTGTCGAGTGGTCTCCGTTGAATTAACAATGGGCTCCCACAATTTGTGATAGCGTGCACACCGTGTGCAAATGTGTTAATTGTAATATAAATAATGATACTATTGTTTCTGCGAAAAGATACTGAAACTACGTCAGTGAACTACAATGAAATGTCATTCTGGTGGTTGACGAACATTGTTGGGTGGGAATTAATATCGTCTACACATACAGAAATGTGTTATCTGTAGATTTTAGCTATAGAAAGCACTGGTAGTTATACAAAGCATTGCCAGTTAATACAAGCAACAGAAGGAACTTGTATTTCGTAATATCGGTATCATACAGATATAGTGTCAGCATCCTACAAAGTTCAGTGTCAGCAACCGACATTCTTCATTGTTAGCAGCATACAAAGTGTAACGTTACAAAAAGAGAACCGGGAAAATACAAGGATGGATGCAGGGAGGGACGGAGGGAGGGAGGGAGGGACGGAGGGACGGAGGGACGGAGGGACGGAGGGAGAGAGCTGAGAGATGTATGTTTGTGTGGGTGTGTGCGCGCCATTAAAACTTCGCCTGAGGCATCCATCATGTGTACAAAAACAATTTCATTACATTGTAAGTACGACCGCTGTGAGTGTTGGCTGCGATTTACTGGAATGACAGGAAACGATGTTGCTACTGGGGTCGACAGAAATAAGGAAACGATGTTGCTACTGGGTCGACAGAAATAAGGAAACGCGTGATGAATTATATTATAGGATGAGCATACGTAGACCACTACTAGATCTAAGCTATTTGCACACGACCTCGTAATAAATGTCAATATTAAGAAGTTCACTTCACATAGGTGTGTTGCTGGAAACGGTGGCAAACACATCAACGGCATGATCAATTGCACTCAAACTGCGTTCAGAATCACCTCACAGAACGTACGTTTGAGTGTGCATGAGGTCGTTCACCGGATATGTAAATACTTCTCGCGCCTTCACAAAAAATATTTGCCTGCACGATGCTTCGACAGATCAAGCGAAGAGACTTCCACGTACCCAGTTATACTGATCCATGTTAGTCAACTTGAAGTAATGCCGTAGTTTGTCTTGAACCGTCGTGTCCAGATGTTCTGCTTCGAGAATCAGCTGCCTCGTTCAGGGCGTGTGTCACTGATCCATTTGTACAAGTTAAGTGAGTCACATCCATTGCCCTCTGTCACTACGGCAGGTTTTTTTTACTAGACTGCGTTTACGTTGTCCGTGCATGCATATTAACATGTTCTCGTCGCGACTTTGTATTCTTCGATAACATTATTTAATATTCCCAAAGATGTCAACAATATATGCTTGATTTTGCCAGTAGCTGTCTTCTAACGTGCTACAAATTATTGCGCAACATCAGAAACTTAACGGTCATAGTTTATGTCTCAGAGCTCACATATTCTTGAAAGAACCCGACCCGAAAAAGCGAACGAATCTCTATATGAAAAAGTAGGGAGTGCTGTTGAGCTCCAACACCGCACAAAGTACAGTCTGAATGGCCTTGATTTCGTGAAATTTGATGATGTTTGCCATGACATTTTCGCGATAAAAATAAATCAGTGAATGGTTTCAACGCTTAGTTGCAATGTGACACATTTGCCACACACTCCTTGGCGTGTCTGATCATCGCGGCTGCTCCGTCGACAACGAATACTGTGAAACGAATAATACAACGGTAGCTTGGATTAAAAACCGCGGTACTGTTATTCTGTTCCTCTAATCACGAATGTACCGCGACACACTTGAGACATTGTCGCGACACACTAGTTGAGAAGTGCTGCTCTGCCTGCTCGGGTAAGTAAGCCATACATATCGTCCGACTTCTCACAATTCCTCTCGATAAGCTTAACTGCGGCCCAATCTTCTCCTCGGATCGTTCTTCCACCTTCTATATTCAGCCTGTCAGCAACTTTAATTCGTCATGCCCAGCTATTCTTGCAAATGTGTATAGCTACTACGGTTAATGCTCTAGCCGTCAGTGCCATCATACCGGCGCTGTGCTCTCATAACTTTCCCTTTCAACTTCTTTGATTTTTCAGTTTCGCCCTCGTCCCTCCCCATCCCCCGTCCATTCCCTTCCGCGTGTCCCTTGCTAAAACGCTGAAGTCAAGCTGAGTCAATAATCTCGTAGGCTTTCGAGAATTGGGTGTTTGGGTTTGGGTTCTGGAGGTATATAGAAGCAATCATTTGAATACACACTACCGCTCAGGCGCTCCTGAGAATAGTCGAACGGGTAAAATTTATATGTTGATTCCCAAGAGTAGCCGTTTGTATTTGACATGGGACGCAGGCGTCTGAGTCTGCGTCGTTTTCACGAATGGTGAAAACCAGCGCAGTCAATTACTAGGAATAAGTACAACTGATTCCACTTCCATATATCGCGTAGCATATCTACCAGGGGTAGTGTGCGTAGTCAACTTCCACCCCTGACTTGCGAGGATGCTTTATACCTGCAAAAGCCTATTAGGCCTATAATGTCGAGAAGTTGCCATAGTAATTGCTGCATCTGTTTACTAGCTTTGTGTAAGTATCATGCTGTGAAACTGTACCGAGATCAGACCTGGGGCCGAGTACATTTTTATGAGTACAAGTACGAGTACGAGTACTTTGACGATGGATGAGTACGAGTACATTCTCACGAGTACGAGTAAAAATACGAGTACATTAAAAAATATAGCTATTAAATAATAACGTATTTTTAATTATTAATTACTATAATTTATATAACTCAGCACAAGTGAACATGTAATAGCAGTTGATCAATTTTTTATGAGAAAAACTAAAAAAACCTATATTTCATCAACAATGAAATTCACTTCATTGGCATTCATTTCAATAGCATCCTATGATCTTATCATCTATTTGCCATTGCACCGAATGAACTTGAGTTGTTCACAGGTTGAATCTTTCAGGCTGAACTGTTCAGGGCAGAATACTTTCTCGGCTATGCTAACTCCGCCATAGCCTGTCCCAAGCCAGGTTGAAAAAGGAGGAGGGTTGGGCGTAGGGTCAGTAACCCTACCCCGTAAAAACAAATCCTACTACAGAAACGACGAGAAGAAGCCATTCCGGTACACTCTCTAGGGGAAGAAGAGAAGGCACATCCATAAATGTGGATGCATCTGCATCTACAGATGTATCTACACCTACAGATGTATCTATGACATGGTTGAGTGAAAGCGGTCAGGAAGCTCGACCCCCGATGAACCATATCTTTAACGCCAAAACTAACACTAGAGTAGGCACATGGAACGTTCGAACGCTCTTTCAGAGCGGGCGGATGGAGCAAGTGCTGAAGGAAATGAAGGCTTATCATCTAGATATTCTAGGCGTAAGCGAGATGAGATGGACAGGACAAGGATGCTTCAACAGCGGAGATAAAACTGTACTCTACTCCGGAAACGAAGATCACCACGTTCATGGAGTTGGCATCATCCTGAATAAGGATACTACAAAAGCACTGATAGGGTGGAAGCCAGTTAGTGAACGCATAATCACAGCGAGGTTCAACACCAGACATGTCAAAGTCACCGTAGTGCAAGTATATGCCCCAACCGAAGTTGCCACAGACGAGGAAAAGGACAACTTTTACGACCAACTCCAGAACGTGCTGGATGAGATACCAAGCTTTGACATAAAAGTGGTGGTAGGAGTGCTGGATGGAGACAGAAGAGAAATGTATACTACGGTTGGACCTCACGGTTCAGCTGGAAATACTGATAACGGTGAACGATTGCTCTATGAGCAAGTGGGCATTGCAATACCTTCTTCAAACATAAACGCATTCACAAGAAAACCTGGATCTCACCAGATGGCAATACATCGAATGAGATTGATTACATCTGCATTAGTAGTAGATGGCGTACATCTCTACAGGACGTCCGAACCTACAGAGGGGCAGATGGGCTGACCACAACCTTGTGACTGGTAAAATCCGTTTGAAGTTAAAGAGAGTCAAGACGGTGAAGACGGTCAGGCCATATGCGACAGATAACTTAAAGAACACAGACACATCAAAACAATTCTACGAGGAAACTAAGAACAGATTCCAAGCGCTACAACACTCAACCGACATAGAAGAACAATGGCAGCTATTCCTTCAAGCCGTAAAGGAGAGCGCGAATGTAGTGTTAGGAAGGAGAAGAGGGTCCAACAGAGAACAGTGGATTACTGGAGACTCGTGGAAACTGATTGATAAAAGGAAGGATACGAAGATCAGAAGAGATCAAGCAGCTAGAAACATCCAACAATGGAGATCATCAGATGAGGAATACAGGAAACTGGACAAAGAAGTAAAAAAGAGCTGTAGGACAGATAAGAGGAAATGGTTAGAAGAGAAAGGTAAAGAAGCACAAACAGCAGCAGAACGGAATGACTCGAAAACGCTGTATAGGATTGTGAGAGAGCTAACTACCGCGAAAAGCAATTCCAACATACCAATAAAAGACAAAGATGGCAGAGTGCTTCTAACAAACGAGGAACAAGACACGAGGTGGATTGAACACTTCCGAGAAGTACTAAATCAACCAACACCAACCACACTCTTCAACTTCGAACAGGAACCAAACATAAAAGAGCTTGATGTCATCACCAATGACATCACCAGGGCAGAAGTTTCCAAAGCCATCGATAGCCTCAAGAACAACAAGGCAGCGGGCCTTGATGAAGTATCGGCCGAACTATTGAAACATGGCAAGGACGGGGTTGTAGACGAGTTAACCTACTTGTTCAATCTGATCTGGTCTGAGGAGGAAGTTCCTGGTGATTGGAGACAAGGAGTGATCGTGACGTTACCAAAGAAGGGGTGCCTGAGCGATTGCAATAACTGGCGAGGAATAACATTGATGTCAGTACCTGGAAAAGTGTTCTGCAGTGTGATCCTAAACCGGCTGAAGACAGCAGTTGACCAACACCTCCGGGAGGAACAAGCTGGTTTTCGAAGAGGAAGGTCATGCTGTGAGCAGATCTTCACATTGCGAAACATCATCGAACAAAGCAGAGAGTTCCAGATACCTCTTTTAGTCAATTTCATTGACTTTAAGAAGGCTTTCGACAGTGTCCACAGAAATTCGCTGTGGCAAATCCTGAAGCTATACGGCATACCAAGCAAATATATATACATTTTCAAATCGCTATACCGAAACACCAACTGCTGCATCAAGACCAACGATGGCTACACAGACATGTTCGATATAGAGACAGGTGTACGTCAAGGTTGCATCCTGTCCCCTTTCCTCTTTGTTGTTGTTATCGACTTCATCATGAGGAAAACGATGAAAGATCCGAACTTTGGTGTTAAATGGATAAATAATAGGTTGACAAACCTTGACTTTGCCGATGATATTGCACTGCTCAGCCACACGCCGGAGATCCTACAAGAGATGACCAATAATTTAAACAAAAATGGAGAGATGGTCGGATTACGAATCAGCTATGGGAAGACAAAAACATTGTCAGCTGGTGATGGATCTGACCCCCACATTGTGATCGGTCAGGAAGAGTTGCAATGCGTCGAGAACTTCCCTTACCTTGGAAGCTACATCTCTAGGAAAGGCGACGCGGAAGTAGATGTACGAGCGAGGATAGGCAAGGCATCAGCAGTGTTCCAAAGACTACGTCCAATATGGTCCAGTAACACCATCAGAAAGGACATAAAACTACGTCTTTACATGTCAATCGTAATACCAACAGCGATATATGCCTGTGAAACGTGGAAGAATACGGCGAGGATATCAAAAAAACTAGACGTATTTCATCGACGATGTCTCCGGTTCATACTGGGCATATCGTGGAGAGAACACACCACAAATGAAGAAGTGATGAGGAGGGCAGGTCTGGACAGCCTGCATCACATAGTTAAGTCTCGACGACGAAGACTAGCGGGACATATCCTACGCCTACCAAGAGAGAGAACAGCACATGTAGCAATGGAATGGGTGCCTGAAGGTGGAAATAGAAGGAGAGGAAGGCCGACTAAGACCTGGCGCAAGACGTTTAAAGAAGATCTGGCAGAGATGGAAATCACCTGGAATGAGGCCAAAGAAATTGCGAAAGACCGTAGTAGATGGAGAAAGCTCGTCGCCCGATGTCCCGAAAGGAACAGGAGGAACTAAGTCTAAGTAAGTAAGTATGCTAAATACCCTTTCAACTGGGGCTGGTGAGGCTGGAATGCTGCGATGGTGAGGAACCAACTGAGCCACAGTTGGAAAAGAACTGGAGTGGGTCACTGTGACAATCTGTACATGGCTGACTGAGGTATTCGTTCACCTCACGTTCATCTGCTGATGTTATAAGTTTACAATTTATATTTTCTGATCGTAGACTACTAGATGTTTAGATTTTTAACAAGATTTAACAAGATTGCCATCAAGAAAATTAACTCTAGATGGCAGGTGGACAAGGAAGCCTTTTGGCTTATCGAGAGTCCAATAATTTTTATCTATGTGTATCCCGCCCTTTTAAGGTATGTGTCAACTTTATTTTTAAACATATTCACGCTACTAGCACCAACACAATCAGGAGACAATCTGTTTCATTCATTTACAATCCTTTATGAGAATGAGAACTTTCTTATATCTAATCTACACTGCTCCTTTACTAATGTAAATTCATGTCCTCTGGTCCTTCTATCTTTCTTAACTGAGAAAAAAATATTTCTATCAATATTTTCGTAACCATTCAATATTTTAAACACTTCTATCTCATCTCCTCTCAATCTCCTGGTCTCCAGTGTTGTTAAACCACATTTTTAGGCGTATTTCGTAACTAAGATCCCTCAGTTAAGGTATCATTTTAGTTTCTCTCCTCTGTACTCTTTCTAGCATATCTATGTCCTTCCTGTGATATGGCCTCCACGCTTGTATACAATATTCTAAATGAGGCCTCACTATTGCTTTGTACAGCGGTATTATTAGCTCTTTTTGTTGAAAGGGTTAGCACGTGTCCACTTAACAGGCTCAGCATCCCCTTTGGACTTTTTAGCCAGGCTGCTGACATGGGATTATACTAGTGTAGGAGACTGTCTGACTTGAGCCACCTTACTTCTACAGAGGAAGACTGTTCTTAGCAGTTAGCACTGTCAGCTAGTGCCAAGTGGCATGGTCTCCATACTACATCAAAGGAATTTCCTGTCTAACTGGTGGGTTAACTGCTAATTGACTCTTTATGGATTAATGAAACAAACAGGTTTATGGCCTGAACTGCTAGCCTACAATTTTTTTTTGCTTAAGGGTGTTTCTGACTGGGAAAAGATGCTGCCTGTTGCCATGTTTGGGTATCATATACATGGTTATCAAATAATGTGGATGTAGTGGGATGTGTAGGGATGGTAAGGTTGTATACTATCAGAAATAACAAAATATTAAAAAATAGTTGAACATTTAAATATTTCAGGAAACTTCATTTTATAACTAAATATATTTATTTTCCCCTGTATATATTGAGAAAGTACTAAGATGTACTCGTAATGTACTCGTAAAATCTGAGTACAATGAGTATGAGTACGAGTCCGAGTCCATGACCCATAAGTATCATGAGTACGAGTACGAGTACTTCAAAAATGTACTCGAGTATATGAGTACTGAGTACTTCGGCCCCAGGTCTGACCGAGATGCACGACAATGGTTCTCATAATGTCCTAGTTATATACCCCATGCCTGCCCAGTGGTCGAACCTTTATTACGTATTGGCGCAACCGGACACAGTACCGAATCCCTTGTCGCTGAGTGCCCGAGGGCGTCTTCGTAGAAACGGAACATTGCCGATTGTTCTTCATTTCTGACTCGATCGATCGGGAGCGATTTTGCATTCGTGTGAAACAGATTATGCTACCGCTAGTTTTGATCTTGTGGTTTGATACAACATGGACTGAAAGCAATTTGGTTCACTGATGCCCACGAGATAACATTTCGTTCAGAGAGCTGTTAGTGCGTTTCGTAATTGGCTCAGCATGACGTACTGTCTTTGTTGCGGTGTGGTTTATTTATGGAATTAATGATTCATGATCGGTTCGGGGGGTGCTCGCTAGTAGATAGACAACCACAAAAAATGTCGACCGAAACCGCACAATGACTACTGACTCTTACTTTGTGATGTAATGTGACTTTATGGTTGTAGCTAATCGTGACCGAGGCGGGGTCATGCTCTATTTAAAAAGTCAGGCCCCTAGGTTGGGTGTGCGATGGGTGCGTACACACGTCCCGCTGAAGCAAAAGTTCCGCCTGGGGAAAACTGTTCCGCTTGAACAGACCATACGAGGTGCATAGGCGGATCCAGGGGGCCTGAGGGCGCGTGCCCCCTAAACCTTGGGAAATTGGTGTGCTCGCAGATCTTTTATAATGGGCCCATGCGACCGTGACCACCTACAGACCCCTGGAAGTGTGCCTCCATTCAGATTACAATAAACTGAAGTTATGCCGACGATGTTTATTGGAAGACTCAATGGGAGATCAGTTGGGGGTTAATTATTTGGGGGTCAGTTAGATGTTTCACGAGGGGGTGCACATTTGGGGTTTTTGGTGCCTAAAAGGGCAGTACAGGTGGAGTTTTGGGGAGCCTACAGTCACAGGTTGAAAAACACCCCTCAAACATCAATCCTACGAGTGCGACGTTAACGACAACGATGACGGTGACGACAACGATGACAGTGACGACAACGTTGACAGTGACGACAACGATGACAATAAAGATGACAATTGTAACAAATATGACGACAAAAATGACAGTTGTGTCAACGATGACGACAACAATGACATTGATGACAACGATGACGACAACAATGATAGTGATGACAACGATGACGACAACAATGACAATGATGACAACGGTGACGACAACAATGACACTGATGACAACGATGATGAAAACAATGACAGTGATGACAACGATGACGACAACAATGACACTGATGACAACGATGATGACAACAATGACAGTGATGACAACGATGGCTACAACGTGCATGAATACAATGATGATGACGACGACGACAAAGAAGATGGCGACCACAATGATGATGGTTATGACAAAGACGATGGTAACGATTATGATGATGGTGACGACAACGATGACAGCCACAACAACTACGACTATATTAATAACATATGCATAGGCGTCGGAACCGGCGGGGGACATGGCGGGTTGTGTTCCCAAATTCCTAGTTTGAGTGGGGAGCTGCACATATGCTTAGCTCGCAGTGTTTCAGCAAGGGGGTTGGGTTTTTTGTGAGCCTCAAGGGGTGCGGTTTGAGGGTTTTGGTGAGCCTCAACCCCCCAGTATTCACAACTATGTTATATTTGATATATGCTAGTATTATCACAGCCACCTTTATGAGGCCACCTAACTACATGGTGGTGCTAGTTAGATCGACAAAAATAAAGAAAAGCGTGTAGAAACAATAGGCGAAAATTGGAGAGAAATATATCATCGTCATCGTCATTATCATCATCATCATCATCATCATCATCATCATCATCACCATCACCATCACCACCACCACCACAGAGCTTCCAAGTTGAACCCAAAATAGTGATATCTCCCTATATTATCAAAACACAATAGTGAGATTTTACCGGTATTTTTTTAAAAAGGGAACGGTTATCGAAAGCCGCCTAAACTGAAACACACACATACCAACAAAACCTACAACATAAATAATGTAAATGTATAGTGTAAAACATGAAAAATTAGACAAAACAAAAGTCTGTGATCGCTATGCAATAGTCATTTTATTGCTTCTGCAACATGGTGAGGTAAGTCGTTCTTTCCAACCGACTCCAGCAAACCTGGCGACATATGCAAGCAACTGGTAGCCTGCAGAGGAAACATTGATTTTGCACGCCAGCAAGGCACTCGTGGGCTGCAGTGCAGTTTTTTTAAGTTTTTGAATAAAATCGGGAGATTTGTATTCTAATTCGGGAGATCGGGAGATTTTCTAGATTCTGTCAAAATTCGGGAGACTTGGAAGCTCTGCCACCAACAACATGCACCACCACCATCAGAAAAAATACATTTGTAAGTCAAGATAAACCAGGGATGTTGTCATAGTTTTCTTATTATTTTCCTTTTTGTAATGGTAACATATCGCGAAGTTTTGTTGTAGCTAATATTAACAATAATCTACAATATACAAAATAAATTACTGGATATTAATAATGTCGACGTAGCTTTATTGAAACATGATATTTAATTATATATCATTAAAAAGAGTACTCTCTGCTGTGACAACCTGACATGCTCGGGTTGGATGTCACAGACAAGGGTAAACACTAGACTAGAGGCTTTGTGACAATCAACCCCGGCGTCCCCTACTAAGCAATTTAATTAGCTACACAACGCGATATTGTAAACCGAGGCCTGATACGGCTGTATTAAACAGGCTATTTCTGTTAATACCGGCTTGAAGATTAAAGCCTAACTCACTATATTTATTATGTTTTGTTGTTGCTTTATAAAAAAGAATGCAGTGTATAATTACTGAATTCGTGCATGATTTTAAGATCACGTGGGCGAAGGCATGTAATGAAACACCGAAGTCCGAACGTGGATGGTGGCGCGCGTACACACCGTCGCCAAGTATAAGTGAGACTTATAAAATAAAATTCGTAGTTTGTGCAATAAAACGTCACAAGCAACACATCAGTATAAATTTCTCACGCAGTACAAATAACTGGCATGCGATACAGCTGTTTTTTTAGATCTGACATTCGTACACTAATTTATGGCGCGCGGTTGCGTGCAATTGGCGGTCAGTGTGAGCCAATCAGCGCCGCGCATTTACGTCACTACATTAGCAATGTTTATAGGCGATCAGCTGATCTCGACAAATCCAGGGCTATCTGGTTGGAACCAGTTTCAGATACGAGCTGGCGATGCGAAGGAAACGCTGGAAACACAGTTGACAAAGACTGACGGCCGGTTCTGTAAGTTGAACGCTCACGCTGCTGGGTATTTTTGTTTGGTGTACTTTGCACAGGCTATTTTAGGTGGCTGCTTCGCTGGTGACGGTTCACCCGGGCGAGACGGCGAGATGGCAGCAAAGGCCAAAGCAGAGGCATCGCGTGGGCACTGCAGGCAGTGCAGCAGGTTACCTGTCAAATGTTTCTTGCTGTATGTATGATGTATCCTCTTTTGTTTTCTTGTGTACGTTGAGGGTGAATTTTTTTGTATTTCGTATACATGCAACCAATAAGGTGGATCAGTTATATTTCTTAAATTACATGTCACATACAGTGATACACAGCCTGTGACTGACACAGCACAGGGACAGCCAGGAACTAATGAAATATCGTAAGCCTAATTAGCTAATCGAACCTGGATTTGGAAGGATAGACTTTCAGTATTTCTCTGTAATGTATATTGAGCAGAAATTGTTTGTCAGCCGTAATAGAATAAAAACCTATATATTAATAGAATAAAAACGTATATATTATATAACCCTTAGGCTTAGGCTTTAGAAAAATATGTAGTCATATATTCTGAAGAAAAATCAATAGAAATATATAGAATATATGTAGAATTATATAAACATTGATGTGGCATTAAATCTGTAGAATATTCTAGAGAATTCTATAGAATTTATACTTCCACTTAAATTTAGAACTGTAGAATATTCTATAAAATTCAATCCTATATAGCATATATTCTACAGATATTCTACATATATATTCTATATATTTTTTGCTTAGCTAGGGGAAATAATTACTAATTGTATAATACTTCAGTTGTAGCTATAAGAAAAAGGTATCTGCATGGTAATATTAAAGTTTTCTGCAGCTCGGTGAATTTGATAAATAATCACTAATTAAAAACAGACAGAACTTCCAAATATGACGATTGTTAATTATGTCCACAAGTTTACTAAAGCGGCTGTTGCAAATATGAAGCAGTTGGACATTCCGTTGTATTTTTGGTTGAGTTTCAGGCGTCAACATTTTTTCTTTGTGACAAATACATTTAAAGCAACATTGTTGTCTAATGTTGAACCATACATGGGAAAGATTGATCGGATAAATTTATGTACATGGTATGCTGCCATGGATAGTAATTTAAATGTATCTGACGGTAAGCACCATTGCTGGAGCAAAGCTTGGTTGTGGTCACACACACACACACGCACGCACACACACACACACACACACACACACACACACACGACTCTGACATCAGATTCTTGATCTGCCAGTTTAGTGTCACTGCATGAGATTTTTATTGCCAGCCACACCCAAGCATATCTACTGAGCAGCAATGAGTCAGGTCTGTCTGATGCAATACCGTTCCTTTAGCTCAGTGTTCCTGATGACACCACATGGCAACATTTTGATGGTTATAAACCTTTTGGGAGTGCTTTACTGGTTATGTATATAAACAATTCTATGATACTATCGTAAAGTTCTTGCATTTATTAAGCCATCAGTACAACTTTTAGTTATGGGTCTATCACAATAGTATTGAAACACAGCCGGCACTGTTATTGCAATTGTGATTCTGTCATCACAATAATAAAACTTTATAGTTATCCCAAATGCTGCCTTTCATGATGATTGAAGTACAGGTGCAGAGGTTACTATCTATCTCTTTGTTCATAGAACTGTAGAGCTGTAAATGTTCACAATGATGAACTGCTATGTGCTGACATTTCTGTGCAGACATGGAGCTCTGGCACCCCTTAGACATTTCTTGTTTTTATGCACTGCTTATTGGTGAACCTTTACAGGATGTTGCAAAGCCATAGACATCACATGAACCAATCTGTTTTAGTTAGGACTTGAACTGGAGCATTTCCTTTGCTATTTAAGCAGCACAATTAGTAAACACCGAAAAATGTAGTTTGGCTGGGACTTTTTCAGGCCACAAAGTATTGTTTGTGAAATAGCAAAAATACAAAATGTGGAATTGTGGATTTAACTAACTGTGACATGGTTTTAAAGATATTAAACTTATAGCAACATTACCTGAGGTCCTGAGCTGACACGACATGCTAAATGACATACAGCCATGACAGACAGATTTATGTCCTTATGAATGCCCTTACAAGCTCACATTGAACAAAGCAAACATATGAAATCTTCATCAAGTTAATGACATCTGTCCCACTGTCTACTTGAATACCTACTGTTGGTATGTTCGACAACATGAAAGGTTGTCAAGGAGCAGCAATGACCTGACTAGGTGTGCACTCTCTGTACTAAATATGTAATGCAGTCAGTATGTATGGTATAGATTGCACTGTCATTATTGCTGTTAAACTGGGCCGTGGCGGGCAGCTGTAAAACAAATACGCAAGAACTCCTGTGCATGTGGGCATGACAACAACAACTTTATGGGCAATCAAATTTTTTCACGCCAACGCACAGCACAGGGCGTCTCAAAATTAACAGTAGAAAATACTAGAAAGAAAAGGCACACCCAAAGCCTGGTTTTATTGCCGTAAGAATTGCATACATGCTGTTCGAACATCATGTAACAGTGCAATACTGCGCTGTTGATCAATAGCTCCTGTGTGTTGTATAATGCCTATTGATTCTTGTTCTTCACCGCTGAACCCAGGTTCCTCAGGCTATGGATTAACCTGTGGGCTGTGGCTTTTATTAGGTGCTATAGAAGTATGTTATTATTGTTATTTATATTGACTACCCTACATTTCTGGCTTCTGCTATGTCATTACTTGCTAGAAAATTGTTACATTTTAGAAAAGCATGATTTAGAGTTAGGTACAATATATTCTACTGTTGCTACATCCAGTGCTAGCATCGGCGAAGTGAATTATTCAGGAAGTGCCAGCTGGACTGCATTATGAGTCGTTGCCTTTTTCAAGTGTTTGCCAAGATAATCCTCATGCATTAGTTATTATGTTTGCAGGGCCTGGCGTTGATGGTGGGTTGACCTGAGAGGCTGCCACTAGGGGTGTGCTGCGGTGACACTGTCGGAGAGAGCGGGCGGGCATAATGCAGTATGCAGTGAGCAACTAGGCTCAAGTGTAGAGGCACTCATTTGAAGCACCCCCCCATCATCAGAACGGCTATATTCAGTATGAAGTTCTACAACCACCTCACCTCTGTGATGAGTTACAGCTACTTTGAGGAGTTCACACTCTCCACTGCCCACCTGTAGTGGCAGGTAAGAGACATTTGTAGCTACACCGACGTTTGTCAGCACATACGTTTGAGTTCTTGGTAATTGTTTATGTGCCGTTTTTATTTAAAAAAAACAGGAATTTTATTTGATCTGATCACGGCAATTATCTTGCACCAGGCAAAAGATATGTAGTATATGCCATATTTTGACCTATTAAGCGTACGATATGTTTACATGCATTAGTAAAATTTATAGAAATTGTCAGGCTTAATTTGTCACTAAAAGTCCTGTTTTAAGTATGCTTTATTTTCATGTCACATATGACCAAAACTTGTAATCTGTATGTTGGTGAATGCTGATTGGTCGCCTTGTACAGTAGACATGTGACTACTATTTACAAACAGCGATGATTACAATCTGACCTAGTGGATGCCGGTCAGCGGTCACGTCCAGCCATCATTGTGAGGTGTTATAAACAGCGCATTTCATGGGACAACGTATTGATTTATCTCGGTCGCAGTCGCATAACTGTACGCATTTATCCTAAATCCAAGTTCAAGCCTTTCAATGTAAAAACATGCCACTGTTATGACACATTTATGGGCAGTGCCACACATAGTCACTGCCATCTGCTTGCGTGCGCACATGATAGATTATTGACAAACATCTGGCTGCTGCCATATCTTTTTTGCAAGTACACCATCCACAGCAGCAGTCCCTACGGGAAACTTTGCTGGGAAAGAGAGTGCAGAAAGAGGACAGTTGTTTCTGTGTTGTGTCTCAGCGGTGTCATGTATGAAATACAGCAGTTACCAAACATCTGCCATCAAAAAGAAGTTCGTCCAAATTCTTGTTCATACTGGATCGGAGAATCTGGTTGATTGGTATGGCTTTCCAGTGTGCAATGCAATGTGGGAATTTAATATTTTGGTTTGCCGCAGTGTTGTATATAATACGAGACACTTGCTCTCCCAGTCATAGTTGCAGCTGTATTTTGGATCCATCAGCAATGAGTAGTGACTACATTGTGTGGAAGGCTCATCACAAGTGTTTTAGGCATTCATGTAAGTCTTATGTTTGCGGGTTCAACAGTAGTTTGTGGTGTTAAGTATAGCATAGTTTGACTTGTTGATTTCCTGAGATGTCCGGTGCCGAGTTTAGAATTCTCGGCTTCACAAGGATACGTTGGATGATTACTGTTAACTTAAGCCGAGGCTTTCTGTTCCTCTTTTAAAGATATAATAATAATGTTGTTAGAATGAATATATGTTGACATTATTCAACACCCAAAATTGTGTGTAAAATAATCAGAATCTGAACCAGTGTATGCATTTTGAATGTTGCACCCCGCAAATACCTTTGAAGTTGACTGGTTCTCGCAATCCTGACTGCAAATTGGGACAGTATAACTGATTCAGTGAACTTCCTGCTAATCATTACCACACCTGGCTGATCTGGGTAACTGAACAGACAACCTCAGTCTAACATTTCATATGTCATTAATGTGTGCAGATTATATGTGTGTTTGTGTGACAATGATGCGTTGTTCCTCACAGGTCTGTCGTGATGCTGCGGCGGCATCAGATGCAGTCTTGTGGCGTGTAGCTGCGACCAGCCAATTCCTTCATTTGTGGCAGTGCCGACTGTTTGAGAGGATGACAATCACTTACACAGGCCGAGTGGCGAATGCCCGTCTCGGTGGCTTCTCACGCCTGCTGTTCTTCTGGAAGGGCAGTATCTATAAGCTCATGTACAAGGAGATGCTCATCTTCTGCCTCATATACCTGCTCATCAGCATCATCTACAGACTGGCTCTCACCCAGCAACAGATGAGGTACTTTCACGGTCTGTTCGATGATGATAAAAAGTAATGTATTTTCTGTAGCCTCACATCTGAAATTGTTTGTAGCACTTCTGCAATTAAGATATAATCTACTGTTAAAATTATAAGTTACCAAAGTAAAAACATTTTTGGCAATAATTAAAACCCACCCTTTCCACCAAATTGTGATGTGGGAGGTATGGTTTTTATGATCCAAAATTGCTATTAGCATCAGTTTGCTTCAAGGTGTGTTTCACTTGCTACATGGGTAATATGGCACCATTCTGTAATTATTTATTTCATCCGCGATACATCGTGACAGCTAAACTGCCCCTGCTTAATGTATTCTGGGACTTTGTTCACTCATGCGACCATCCTTTATGTGTGTGTGTTCAATGAGAGTTGAGTACAGTGTCCTGTGGTCTGTTGCAGAATGTTTGAGAGGATTGCACTGTACTGCGAGGCATTCACAAGTCTCATTCCCCTCTCGTTCATCCTAGGCTTCTATGTCGCAGTGGTCGTCACTCGCTGGTGGAACCAGTTCCTCTGCATCCCATGGCCCGACAGGTACGTGCCTTGCTAGGTGACAACGTTCATCATATCACAACTGTATTGTTACGTTTTGTAAGTTCCCCTGTAACCCGTCACAGGATAGGTCCCTTGCTAGATGACATCTTGTTATCACAACTGTATTGTTATGTTTTGTAAGTTCCTCTGTAACCCATCACAGGATAAGTCTGTTGCTAGATGACATCTTGTTATCACAACTGTGTTGTTAACTTGATGACAACAAAGCTGATTGATAGTATTGCCTCTAAATGGTATTTTCACCTGAACATTTAGACAAATTGTTTCATTGAAGAAACAACACATCTAGTTAGTTAGACGATAATGTCATTCGACAGTCAAATAATTGATGATGAAGTAGATTACTAAAGCCATGTAGTAATATTAAAGGAAATAAAAACAAGGCATTAGTTAAAATCCGTTTTTCATGTGTACACAAAGTTTAATATTGTATGTAACATTCGAGAATATAAACAAAATACCAAAACAAAAACTTTTGTAGCATAAATTCGATTTTAAACCCGTCTGTATAGCGATTCCTGCGGAAAATAAAAATTTAATGAGCTAGGCGATCACGTGGTATCGTAACGTCACGTATGACCCACACTTGCAGCAGGCCGGCCCTTTCCATGCATTCAGAGCATGTTTACAAGGATAGTTTTTGGGTCGAAATGAGTGTCAGAATGAATTATTGTGCAATATTCCGATGTAATACAAACACTAGTCATCATAGAGGAACAAGCAGTTATCTTACGGTTCCACATGAATCCAATTTTATTCAAAACAATGAATGCAAATGAGCCTACAAGTCGACTAGGTATCGCCGAGCTTGGGCTCGTTTTCAGAATAATTATATCGAATGCAACCAACGGGAGATAATGTACACCAATATACATACATAGCAAACATATATCGTATCCAGCTACAGAAAGTAACATGTATAATCTCTTAATATCACTAGAATATCGATGTATGAAGGAGGAGTTGTACAATTTATCATAACAATTTAAATCAGTCAGCAAATTTCTGTCGGTCCTGCTAGCTCAGTTGGTAAACGCGTTGGTTCCATGTTCCATGTTCGGGCGACGCCGGTTCAATCCCGACACTAAACCATTGATTTTCTTTACACTTTTTTATGTTTTCACGAAGTAATATATACCATATCATTTTGTATACTATGATGCACTGTTTATAAATATTTTTGTGTAATTATTTATTTGACACAAAAATGAAAATATGGTAATTATATATAACAATGAGATTATACACGTTACTTTCTGTAGCTGGATACGATATATGTTTGCTATGTATGTATATTGGTGTAGGTTATCTCCCGTTGGTTGCATCCGATATAATTATTCTAAAAACGAGCCCAAGCTCGGCGAAACGTAGTCGACTTGTAGGTTCATTTGCGTTCATTGTTTTGAATAAAATTGGATTCATGTGGAACCTTAAGATAACTGCTTGTTCCTCTATGATGACTAGTGTTTGTATTACATCGGAATATCGCACAATAACTCATTTTGACACTCGTTTCAACCCGAAAGTTATCCTTGTAAACATGCTCTGAATGCATGGAAAGGGTCGGCCTGATGCGAGTATCGGTCATAAGTGACGTCACATCTCGGCATCCCGAAAAGTGCGCCAAAAATATGCATATTCAAAAATGTCCGGATGCACAGCATAAAATGTGGAATTTCTAATTCATTGAATTTTTTATTTTGTTTTTGTTTGGTGGACGTGGAAATAGATAGCAGGATGTAATATAATATGAATTCAAGCATTAGATGTTTTTATTCCCTTTAATATTTAACACTTGAGTCAGGCCAGGCATGCGTACATAGTACACACTACCCACTGTTGTGCACACAGGGTGGTTGTTTGTGTCATGTATAGTGATTATCACAGGATGATGATCAACTTGATGTGCTTACACTAGAAAGAATAATAAGTGTAATGTTTTATACACAATGATGATTTTACATATGATGATGATTTTACACATGATGATTTATGTGATAACATGATGTTGATCTACGTGACGTGTTTATATTTATATACTACACCAATGGTCTGTGTGACATGTACGATGATTTATGTGATACAGGATGGCGATTTATATAACATGTTTTCACACTGTGATGATCTGTGTGATGCGTTTACACAGACTGATGATCTATGTGTCTACCATCATTGACGGGCTGGACGAGCAGGGTCGAATCATGCGTCGTACCCTGGCACGCTACATGACGATGTCTAGTCTGATTGTCTTCCAGGCCACTAGCGTGTCTGTCAAGAAACGCTTCCCCACCATGGACCACCTCATAGAAGCAGGTTGGTCCACCACACATTGTCTCTAATCTATCACACTCATTCGCCAGACACTGCAGCAATATTTCTGTAGTTTAGACAGTTGTGTGCTTTGACTGCATTATGCCTGAACATTGCCGTGGTTCATGAGTAATATCAGCCAATTGGCTATACAGAAGTATGTTATAATAAGACCAGAGTCCATGCTTATTTTACTGCTTTGTTCCAGCTTTTCTCAGTTTTTATTAACCACCCACAACTCGCATGTTAGCTCCGTGGGGAGTACTGCCATAATCTGCCATGTTTACTTACAGAACATTCACAAATTGTTCTTGGTATATCTCTATTAACTTTGTTGTTACTTTGTATGTGAGATACACGCATTGCAAACACATTTATTTTATCTGAATTAGTTTAAAAGTGATTTTCATTCGTTGCTCAAGAAGTTACAGATTATTAGCCCTAGATATCTTGTAAAATTCGTCGGTTATTCGGTGTGAGTTTTTTGTGGTGTTTCCATGTATAATATGGACTTGTTTGCTGAAAGCTGCACAGATCCTGCATAACGTCTCCATATCATCAGTACTGTGTGGTCACTTGGCTGTCAGAGCCAGCGCGGCGTCGATGCTGCAGCGGCGCCCTCTGGTGTGCTTTCATGCCATCCACTTCAGCGAGCACTTGCTGTTTACATTTCAGATAGCTGTAGGCACCTGTATCATCTGCCACTCAAGTTTCTACCCTTGCCAGTGTATGCCGCGGACAAGGATCCTATCAGTTCCCCCTCCGTTGGCCTGCCCCAGTCCATGCAGTCACACCACCTCCGTAGCACCACGCGTCCAATAGCTGCCAGCATTTAGACACTCAGGTCCAGTCGGTCACGAAACAGACAATCCAGGTAAAGTATATGATGGGTCAGTCAATTGGCGCATCCAGACTCAGACGTCACAGTCATAATTGTGGGTGTGACCTCTGTCAATCTTTGCTCTAGCAACCGTGTTTTCATATATATATACATGTACATTACTGGTGTAGTATTCATATGCCAACCTTTCCCGCATAATGGTCTCACTTTTGGATGCAACTTTGCTACATATTTTTGTCATATTGGAAAACAAAATTGGGTGTGAATTTCAACCAAAAAATGACGTAGTGTGTCCTGGAGCCTCACATTTGTGATGGCCATTTTAGCGAGATTATTGGATGTGGTTGCTAAGCAAACGTTGACGTGATGGATCCGTCAATGTAGTGTAGATGCACTAGAAAGCTTTATAGCATGTGACTTCTCTCCCGCAGTGCTTACAGGTGAGTCTGCTGCTTTTAGACCTTGCACTGACCTTTGTCCAGTAGGCCTGTGTTGTTGTGGAGTGACTGACTAGCCACTAGGTATTCTGCTTGCAGGGGTCATCAACGAGGCCGAGCTGAAGGCATTGGACGAGGTGAACACCCCCCATGGCAAGTGGTGGGTGCCCTTTGTGTGGGCGGCTAACCTCATCAAATCAGCACGCAAGGAGGGGCGCATCTCAGATGACTACCTCATGAAGACCATCATTGATGTGAGTATTGTTTCTACTTTTCCACTTCCTGTTGTGTAAGTACCACATGGAGACCATCATTGATGCGAGTACAATGTCTTGTTTTTACTCTTCCACTTCCTGTTGAGGAAGTACCTCGTGGAGACCATCATTGATGTGTATACAGTGTCTTGTTTTTACTCTTCTTCCACTTCCTGTTGAGGAAGTACCTCGTGGAGACCATCATAGATGTGAGTACAGTGTCCGAGTTTGAGTCCACCTACTGTGTCGTTTGGAAACGTGGGCACTTGCGTTCGTTCTACCATATGTCAATGTGGAGCTGAATGAGGAGTTCCATGACAGCCATTAACTCTTCTTTTCCATGTGTAGGCTGGGCGCGGACAGGACACTGGAATTTATAAATGGCCCATGAAGTGTATGACAAATTGCTCGTAAAAAGGCTGATCTTATGTTATGCCAGGGGAAATAAAACATTGTCAAAAGAAAGATGAAAAACCTGTTGGTGACTCACATAGCAAGTGTATGTAATTCTGTCTATGATATTACAAATGTTTTAGTAGTTTTTTTCCACACACACTGCACTCTTATAACCAGAGTCTCTGTGTAGCATTGTGAGTAAATATTGTTGTACATGTGTCGGTTATTGGTGTATGATGCGTGCATGTACTATTTGTACATAAATGTACATACTGTGTATGTTTTGTGTAACAGGAGATGATGACGTACCGCAATGACCTGGGCAAGTTGTACAGCTATGACTGGATCAGTGTCCCGCTCGTCTACACACAGGTAACTCATCCAATCATACAGTTCTACTGCATTCTCTGCGAGGAATATCTGATGCTTTGAGCAATTTTACTTTAGCAACTTCTCCAAGTGTGGGTCTATCAATATGACAGTCTTGCTGACTGTTATAAAGCAAACTTCTGCATACATATATATATATATTGCTAAACCTGCGAAACAAAAATATAAATCTTGCATATGATAGCAATTCTTTAGTGACATTTCAACACAAAACTACATTACTGAGCAAATGTTGTGAAACTTTGTTGTATTCATTTATTTAAAAGTTATATAGTTTAAGATGACATCTTGCATGTTCAACAATTTTGGCATAACAATAGTAGCACATAATTTTCATCTGAAACTTGAAAGAATATAGATAGCAAATTTGACTATCATGCCCATTCTTTAATGTGATATTACAACAGTTTGTTGTATTTACTTGTGGAACTCTGTAAACAGCGATGAAGTGAACCAACACATGTGCCCTGTCAACAGGTGACCACGCTGGCAGTGTACACATTCTTTGGAGGCTGTATATTTGGGCGTCAGTTCCTAGATCCGAGTCAGAACTACCCCGGTCACAATGTAGACCTGTATATGCCAGTCTTCACCATCCTGCAGTTCTTCTTCTACATGGGATGGCTCAAGGTACGCTCATCACACGCACCTTTACTGGGTCAGGGGTCGTCTCACACGTTCGCAGGGTCCAGGGGACCATTTCAATAAGAAGTTGGGCTCATAAGTAAAATTCATCATTAAACAGAATCTGTTGTTAAATGTAAGGAGGTTTTTCACCATGCAAAAAGCCACCACCCCGTATCATTGGGGACACTATTTCTGTACACACTGCTGAACGTGTCCTAGTGGCGCGTCCTGGTCTTGACAGTTTTTAGCATACAAGATTTTTTTAATCGATTTTAAAGAAAAAAATCTGACTTATGAGCTGATAAGAATATTAGTAAAATGATCTCCAGAAATCAAACATTTTGAATTGGTTCAAACCACCACCACCTCCACTGGTACATGACTGCACTTCAGATTTTGAGCAATCCAAAATGGTTTCGAAAACCACAGCCAAAACCCACCGCATTCATCTGATGTGACATGATTACCAAGACATTACCCACCGCTGCCTGGTTCTGGTAACAACAGTCGTGTCACTATGCTGTAATATATCTTTTGCACAATAGTCCTGCGATTCGTGGTGACGACCCACTCACCACCTCTCATACGTAATGCTGTGTACATGTTTGGGACAATGAGACCTTATTTGACCACCCCTTACAGCTTCGGCAGAATCACAACCACGAATCAGACGTTGGTAAATTTGGTTACAATCAGGCTTAATCTCATCATTCATTACCTCCAGACAAGGCAGTGTTAAAGCACTGCCGTCTTGCATTAACAAGTGTCAGCTGTGCAGTGTCCAGTGCATACAGAACATTAACAAGTGTCAGCTGTGCAGTGTTCAGTGCATACAGAACATTAACAAGTGTCAGCTGTGCAATGTTCAGTGCATACAGAACATTAACAAGTGTCAGCTGTGCAATGTCCAGTGGATACAGAACATTAACAAGTGTCAACTGTGCAATGTCCAGTGCATACAGAACATTAACAAGTGTCAGCTGTGCAATGTCCAGTGCATACAGAACATTAACCAGTGTCAGCTGTGCAGTGTCCAGTGCATACAGAACATTAACAAGTGTCAGCTGTGCAGTGTCCAGTGCATACAGAACATTAACAAGTGTCAGCTGTGCAGTGTTCAGTGCATACAGAACATTAACAAGTGTCGGCTGTGCAATGTCCAGTGCATACAGAACATTAACCAGTGTCAGCTGTGCAGTGTCCAGTGCATACAGAACATTAACAAGTGTCGGCTGTGCAGTGTTCAGTGCATACAGAACATTAACAAGTGTCAGCTGTGCAATGTCCAGTGGATACAGAACATTAACAAGTGTCAGCTGTGCAGTGTCCAGTGCATACAGAACATTAACAAGTGTCAGCTGTGCAGTGTCCAGTGCATACAGAACATTAACAAGTGTCAGCTGTGCAGTGTTCAGTGCATACAGAACATTAACAGCAATGTCCATTACAGAACAAGTGTCAGCTGTGCAGTGTCCAGTGCATACAGAACATTAACAAGTGTCAGCTGTGCAGTGTTCAGTGCATACAGAACATTAACAAGTGTCAGCTGTGCAATGTCCAGTGGATACAGAACATTAACAAGTGTCAGCTGTGCAGTGTCCAGTGCATACAGAACATTAACAAGTGTCAGCTGTGCAGTGTCCAGTGCATACAGAACATTAACAAGTGTCAGCTGTGCAGTGTCCAGTGCATACAGAACATTAACAAATGTCAGCTGTGCAGTGTTCAGTGCATACAGAACATTAACAAGTGTCAGCTGTGCAATGTCCAGTGCATACAGAACATTAACAAGTGTCAGCTGTGCAGTGTCCAGTGCATACAGAACATTAACAAGTGTCAGCTGTGCAGTGTTCAGTGCATACAGAACATTAACAAGTGTCAGCTGTGCAATGTCCAGTGGATACAGAACACGACTGATTGTCTTGTCACCCAAACTAAAGAAATACTAACATATAGCATCAGTCCTGAAATCGGTATTGGTTGCCAGTCAGAAAAACAACTTCTTGGACATGGTTGTGTTTTTTAAGACAGCATCGAAGACACCTTTTTAACATTGCAATAACCAAATAGACAAAAAGAAAAACATCCCCATAGATAACTATAATTATTACAGTCTATATTAATAATTATTATTATTGTGGTCAAATATTTTGCCCCTGATTATTGTTGTTGGTGCTCAATGCGGGAAACAAAATGTGATTGTGTGCGCAGAAACACTACTGTGCATTTTGTCGAGTTAATTGTAGGGATTATGTTAGTGACTAATATTTTCTATAGAAGGATTTTCTTCATTAAAATGTCAGTTTCAGTGTACCATAAAGTTAGCACATAATTATGATTACATCTAGATAATTTTTTTCATAAGTGATAGTTTATCTGTCTCAAATTGACAGATGGTAAACATTGAAAACAATATATGATGTGTTCTTATTCATTGCATTGTCATTCCGCAGGTGGCAGAGCAACTGATCAACCCATTTGGTGAGGATGACGACGACTTTGAGATGAACTGGATCATTGACAGGAACATGCAGGTGAGTGTTGTGGGGCATGGAAGCATAGTGGTTAGAACAGTCAGTTAAGTTAACCCGAGTTTAAATCTTCTTGCTTTCGTTTTGAAGCTTGGACAAGGTAATTTAACTAACTCCATGTCTCAGTTCATGTAGCCATATCAATGAGTACCTGACTACAGACAGTGGTAGATATATGTAAATGAATAGTCTTTGTGCAGTGATTGCATTGTTTTGCTGAATGCTTTCCAGAGAAGTTGAGTGTTATGGTTATATGTAGCAATTCCATCATTAAACAGATCCATCAGTTATTATATATTATGTTTGAATGAACAGGTCTGCCACGGGGGTAGTTCTCAATTTCACAGTTCATGTAGAATCTCTGCATTCATGCACTAGACATAGAAACAATAAGTTTGATGCAGAATGTCGACTTTCCACAGAAACCAGGTTTTTGTGATGAATGATAGAAACAGAAAGACAAATGTTGTGGCTGTTCTTCAGTTGTGGAAATTATACGTTGATCCTGGCTGAGTGTAAAGGAGTAATGTCTACACGCAAGTAATTTATATTTTCAAATTGCAAGGTAGCACAACCGATTCAGTTTACTCAATGAATGAACAAAACAATCATATATGTCTCGGGGAGCCAAATTGTTTTTCTCCCAGGCACTGACAACCCTCGCTACACCAATGAATGAATGTGACTTGGGAGTACTTGTGTTGTAGGTCTCGCTGCTGGTGGCTGACGACCTTCACGACAGCTTCCCCCTAATGGAGAAGGACATGTACTTTGGGGAGAGTGCACCCGACTGTCTGCCCTACACCAAGTCTTCCATCAGCTCCCTCAAAGCTCCTTTCATGGGCTCCACAGCCAACCTCAGGTACACTCCGGCTCTTAGGCTATACTTCTGGCAGCTTCAAGCAAAGTTGCATAATTTATAAAGTGTTGATGCCTACGTACATGGCTGAACAACATTAAATATAGAGACAACTTTCTCAAAGAGATTTGCAATGTTTTTAAGTGTTATGTTTCTAATTGCTGTACTTAGGAAGCAAACTAGACTTAGAAATGCATGTCTTTCAATAACAAGTATTAAGATTGATGATGGAAAATAGTTAAGTAAATAATACATGACAACCTTAAAATTCATGCACTTTTGATATAGTTATAATGCTGATTTCACAACCTCTGTTGTGAGACTGTGACATGTTTGTGTTTAGTCTCAGCCTCTGTGTGATATATATGTGTCTGTGCTTAGTGTCTCGCGAGATGGCATGCAAGTGGTGATGCCGATGGAGACGATTCAAGAAGAGGGAGGTCGTCACCTTGGCAGCTCCCCCTATGGGCTGTCTGTGTCACGCCCCGCAAGTCCATTCTCGACCCCCGGTCACACACGCCGCCTACACCAGAACCTCATGAGTGGTGTCCACTCTCAGCTCAGCCTCAGTCGCAGCACCCTTGACGTCATGAAGGTCACCGACAAGTCCTCCGCCAACAAACCAGTCGTGCAGACGCTGAATGGCTCATACGTGTCAAAGGCTGCATCGTATCTCGAGGGACTGATGCACGATGCGAACAGCTCACATGTAGAGGTTGGCAGCTTCAGGAGTTGCACCGGCAGCACCTTCCAACAGCAGCGGTTCTCGCGCACGTTTGAGTTGGATAATAACAGCGTGTGTGTGAGCATCGACGACCCGGCTCAGACCCCGCGAGATGAGTCGGTCAGCAGTCCCAGCGGCACGGATGTCTCCGGACAATCGTCTGCGGTCAATATCCCCACTCCGCAGTTGCCTCCGACGCAATCCGTGTCGTTCAGTATCCCGACTGACGTCGTCGTCCCTGCAGCGAGCGCTGTAGTACCGATGGCGACGCCTGTTGAGCACAAGCCTCACCCATCGTTCATCGTTAACCCGATTCAAATGGTGAATGCCGCCAATGAAGCTCCGGGTGTGGTTGACGAGGCTCCAGCTACTCCACCTACCAGCTCCACCATACAGCCACGCTACTCCACGTCGTCAGAGGAGAGCCTGATGGGATACGAGTCGCCGGAGTCGAACCAGAGCACCGTCAATAGTCTCACTCCACTGCTGCAGTTTGGCATTGGATTGGCGGGTCACGGAGACGCAGTGTAAGCCCCTGGTCCCGGGCCGATGTACAATGTAGTGATGCAGCATACAAGCACATGTGGTATGCAGAGGTATTATTAAAGTTATTGAGTATGAGTGACAGTGTCGTGTTACTACAGAAGAGGCCAGTGTGTTGGTTTGCCTCTCGGACAAGTGTCATCCAGTTTGACAAAGACAGAATGGCTGGGTACATGGTAGAGGGGCAAACGGGTTGTGTATGAAAGTACATTTGTGAGAGAAGACATGAAATACCAGCTGGAATTGACTTTACTGCAGCTGTCTGCCAAGGTGGAACGACCCTAATTAGTCGACTTGTGCACTGCAAATATCTGCTATGCTTCGCAAATCACTTGTCACCAAAAATAGATAAGCGAGCAACAAATGAACAACTCGAAGCATATCCAAAAACGCTTTTTTGAACGATTGTTACGTTACAGTTCGTCCGATACCAGCGATCTTGATATCATTTGAAAGCTTACATTTTCTACTATTCAACCATGTAAATAGTTTCCTGGTAATCATTCCTAAATAAACTGAGCTACAACTGTGCCGTTTCCGGTGTCTTAGACACTGCGAACGATGTTGGTTTGTCGATACAGTTCACCAGTCTACCAATTGAGGCACTATAAGCTCCACCCACTTTTAAACGGTGGCTAAACTGGCATATTCGAAGTAGGCATGACATCATAATCACGTATATCAACCAACCAGCGCAACAAATTTTGACCCTTAGCTTCCGTTGGTTGGCGTACGATACTGTGACGTCATGCCGACGTAGAGATGTATTGGTTTCGCTGCCATGAAAGCACGTCAATATTGCTGCCAATTAAAAGTGGATGGAGCTTATAACAGGGAATCAAAACATTGTGAAGTGTGCATGTGTGAACCTATGCAAATGAGAAAAACAGCACCGCAATTGGAAGATTAGTGTACTGAGTACCTGCCTCCGACATTGTTCGGAATCGTACAGAACACCGAAAATGGCATGATTGTAGGTCTGTTTAGAGATGTTCTATAAATGGTTACAAAAGTGCATCCTTTCAAATGATACCAAGATCGTCAGGATTGGATGAGCCGTGAGGTTGCTAGCGACCGTAGAATTTCAGGTTTTGGACAAGTTTCAAGTTGTTCCTTTTTCGATCGCTTATCTATTTTTGCTGTCATCCAATCATTATACAGGAAATCATTCAGCCAGCGCTAGGAATGCACAGGCAAAAGTGCAATATCTTTCCTGCCACTGTGTAACAATTATGATGGGCATCACTGTGTGCTTATGATAAATTGTAATTGTGAATATTGATAAACCAGTCACTATTTTATTCATTTTGCTACAAAATTAATGTAACAAAATGTATGTTTACTGGATAATTGACATCTGGGACGGTGCAGCTGCAAATATGTTTATCATGTATGTTGACCGACAGGTAAATGCTCTGTTATCAGACCTTTCAAAGTTCACATGTCTTTCCGTAACTATATTGTGTATGTATAAGAGTTACGAAATGGCCGGAATTGAAAGTTTTGGGAATATAGACGATGCTGCATAATGACATCCTAATGAGATGTTGCTGGACACAGGCATTTATTGATTTACCTGTTGATACACAGACTAAAGTCTCACATCTGTGTATGAATAAGTATACCGTAGACCTGCCTTCGACTGAGCATATTTCGGGTAGACACGGATGAAGAATTTTCTTGTGGCACAATAATTATTCTTGTATGTTTTAAAATGTGTGCCGCTGAAACAAAATGTCTCTGCTATGAAACGCAAGTGTTGTTGCTGTAAATGGGTAAGAGCAAGTCAGAGCAATATGTTGGGACATGTCAGTGTTAACACAGTTTGTTGCACTTTAGTACGATATCTATCATTCCTTTGTTATTAGTTTACAGCTCTAAAGGGCTGGTTCACGACTCCATCATCTCTCCGCCGTTGTCCTGTCGTGTTTTATCTCATACGTAGACAGTTGTGATTGACTAGTCTTGGTTGAAGTTGAGTTGTTGCCTAGTCAGGAAGTCAAACTGCCTGCCTTCTCAATCTTGGCCACACTACAAACATATTATGTTTATGAACATGTATTTATATTATAATAATTAGTATTTTAATCACCAAGGACACATTCCATATTACAAAGGAGTAGAATGTGTTGCAGGAAATATGTGTGTGAATTTAGACATAAATCTGGTGTCTTGCGGGCACTGCAATGGCAGTCTGATGCAAACCATTCAAAGCTATGGTTGATTGCGTAATTAACACGTTTGTTATTGGTTTCCGTGTGTGTTAAAACTGCTATTTGCACTGTCATTGCAACTTTATTATCACTGTCATTGCAACTTTATTATCAATTAATCTCCGCGATTATCAGACTGCCTAATTTATGTTGGCAATGATAATTTACTTTTGTACTGTTGGAACGTTTCTGTATAGATTTTATGAAGAGATCATTATATGCTGACAGTGTTGCCCCTAATTTGAGGTTTTGGGGCATCTGGCCAGAGGCAATAATCTGTTATCACATGTACTAGTTGTGCTCTTGAGGTGGGGGTGTTTCTAAGGGGTGGGGGCATCGACAGTTGAATTGTACAGAAGTTACTGTTGAGTGTGCGTAATCTTGGCAGACGATCAGGTCTTGCAGGCTGCAGGCAGACTTGTAAGACACTGGCCTCAGGGAACTGCTTACTGGGTTTTATGGAGACTGTTTGGGGTTTGCTGGGAGGTGATTTGGGTGATGGGTCGATATGCGGATACACCGCATACATGCACGCACAAATGCATGCACACACACGTTTGCAGGCGCACCTATGTTGAATGTGCTGGTGGAGAAAACATGATGTACTCACAATGTTGTGTGTCCTGTCTAGTGGTGGTGCTTGTAGAAAACTAGCCAATTGTTAGCTTGTGTGGCTTGTATGGTTATTTATTTTCCTCAGCTACAAACTGCAGTGTGGAGTAACTGGCAGTCATAATTCAAAAGTGAATCATGTTGACTAGTTAAGTTAAGCACTCAATTAATTATTTAAAAAAATAATGCAGCTACTGCAAAGTGGTGTGACCACATTGTATAGATAAATCATTTCCAACGATGTGTGGATGATTCCAATATTTAATACAGAATAATATTTTGTTATATGAGCTCAATAACATATTTCATACAATTATGCCCAGATAGAGCTCTTTTATGATTTCATGTTGTACCCGATTGCAGAAGAATGAATATTTAATTTGTTCACTGTATGTATTTATTTGGATGTGTTTTATTAGTATAAACCACGGTAAAAGGTGGATGTTTGAAGAACGTTCCAGAGAATTCCAATATTAGGACAGAGCAATATGCAAAACATGTCCAGATATATCTATTTTTATGTACTGAAATGTTTAAGATTTTGAAATGGTGAATTCTCTGGAAAGGTCTAACATTTATCTTTTTACTGTGGTTCTTAGTGTTGTTCGGCTGGTGCTTTGTTTGCACATAGCAAACCTTAAATTAAAGATATTAATGCTACGGTGTGCTTTTTATTGTATATAACTTTGCTTGACGCTCTGTATGTGCACAATGTCATCTTATATGCATTCGCTCTTTCTATTTCTTGTTATGCCTTCATGTAATAAGCCATAATTACCTCTGAGAATTTGAATCGTCCAGTCTCAGTTGTACAAAAGTGGAGGAGTGTCAGTTGTACAACAGTGGAGGAGTGTCAGTTGTACAACAGTGGAGCAGTGTCAGTTGTACAACAGTGGAGCAGTGTCAGTTGTACAACAGTGGAGACAGACCTTTGTTGTGTTGCCATGTTAATGATAGGGACTTTTTGCAACACAAACTTATGTATCTATACACACATTCGTTTAGTTTGTCACTGTAATGGACTGTACTGTCACTGTTTATATTTGTGTTTACCAACATTTGAACTTTATCAAAAATATAGTGAATGTTAAAAAATCTGACTTGTGTGCTTTATTGAATATACAATGGCTCTCAGTAGGACTTCTCAAGTTCTGATGTAAGGAACTCCAGTTTAAATGACTGATATCCACTTTTTTATTATGTTCCCATGGATATCTACTTATAATTGAGCTTGTGTATGTGGGTAGGTTATCGTTTTCCTCTTAGGCAGTTTGAACCTCGAGCACCAAACTGTCGGGGATCAATTTACGACCCCTAGAATAGGGCAGACATGGCGTAGACGCTGATGCTTATGTATGATGTTTACCCTCACACCAATAGCACCTATATCACAACTAGGGCCTATCGATAGACGGGAGCTTTACATTCTCTCCGAACTTCGTCATTTTGAACATACAACAAATATCTGTGAGGGCATTATGGTGGTTATGTAAAGATGCTGTTTTCTAACATTTGGCAAATATTACTATCACGACTGTTATGTGAAAGGCATCCTGTCAGGTGATGGGCATTTTTGCTTGTAACTATAAGGAAAGTTGGATATAAGGAACAATTTGGCCAAGACCCAGTGTTCTTACAGGTCTACAGTAATAACATTGTATCAGCTATTTAAAACTGGATACATTCTAGATGGTTTGATAAATCTTGTATGCTGAATGTTCAACAAATGCTAAATAACGACCGAATTCTGAATGTTGCATTTCTTTATATAACAGTTTTTTTACAAATCAAACATCTTATAGACAGCAGGACGAACAATTTAGTGACGTGACATCAATGACACTAACCACCGACAATAGATCCCACCAGTCACTATGTCACCATACTGTGACACATTCTGTCCTTCATGTCACCATGGGTGAAATACCTTCATCTTGCCAAAATGTAGTGTTTGGTCACTGTATGCAATCAAACCGACACAAACTAATCCAAATTGTTCACGGTGTGCAGTAAAATGTCACATCGAGACTTCTGTATTTTACCTATCTATTCTACCAGAATATTTGTGTTTCCTCTTAATAATGTCAGGATAGGTAGGTATAAGAGATTTTATATAATTTACGATTTTCTGGGGGGAAATATTTTAAGGTGGGTTGGTATCCATTAGAGTATTTTCTTGTTCATTTTTGGGGCAAAGATGTCACCCAAAATTTCTTCAGACCAATAATTATGAGAAAAACCTTTCCGGTATTTTAACAAGAGATTAAGTTGAGTTTTAAAGGTTTCTGTGTTTTCTTATGCTTTGTCTCACACTGGGCCACAAATAAATTATATATTATCCTTGCCATGTGTAAGAAGGGGTTGGTTACATTTAAACATCTGGAAACAAAACTATTCTGGTAGGCCTTAGACAGGTATCGACCCAATCTGTAGTCTGAAACAAGTCATCAGTCATATGCAGAGAAAGTGATAGATGCTACTCAATATCAGTAGTACTACTTAGATCTGCCTGATAAGAAATGACTTGACCATTTAAATGATGCCACAGATGTATCAAGTTATCAATTGGTACAAGTGGTGATCATATAAGTTCGTAAAGGAAAAACAAAACGTATTGACTCAAACCACCACCCACACCTACCAATAGCCACCGGATTCAACTGACATGATGTGGCTGCTGAGGTATAACCGACTACACTGCCAAGGAGGATTATGACGAAATTATGTACGGTTGTCACACGTTTCTTCAACTGTTGCCTGAAGCAGCATTTGCACCGATACTATTTTATCACAATCATGCTGACAAAGAAATACATCCATTAAATGCATCAGTAGTCATAGCAGACCAGTTATTAATATGATCTTGGCAACTCTATGCCGATATGTACCATAATGTCATGGACACTGTACAAAATCAACGCTTGGGTAAGTCGTGTGTCCATAAACGCCATACAGCAAAACACGTAGATTGTGTGAAACATTTAGCAAGAAAAATATTTAAAACGGGAAGATGTCATCCATTACAGAAAGCACAAATGCAGTAACTATGGCATAACGGAAATAATACGGTTACTATGGACACCAGTTATTTACACTAACGCCATGGTGACAGAACGGCTGTACAACACTGTAGTAACCATGGAAACCAGTCATTTACACCACGACAACACCACAGTGATGCAACTGAATGCAACAGTCACAGCAATGACATGCCAGAAGATAACATCACCCACGTTATCTCATCACCCAAGGCTGTTGTCGGTGGTCCGGCGTCAGAAACGATGCGTCACTACATGCGTCACCACTCTTGATTGGCAACTGTGCCGGGTCCGCGATAACATCACGTCTATTCATAGCATCATTACAATGTCATGTCGGTGGTGACGCGTCGTCATGACGTCATCAGTGTGACATGACGGGCGTCGGCTGTCCGGTTGAAGCGTTGCCGGCACTGACGGTGCCTGCGTGGTGCAGCGTCGGGGGCATCTGGGGCAGATGTGGCCGCTCCTCCAGCTTGTCGTACTCAAGATGGAAGTCTTTTGGTACTTTCACCCAGTTCTGCGCGTCGAAGAAATAGTATGTGCCGCGCTCGAACGTGTTTGTCTTGACACTCGCCTCGACCGACGGCACGCGCGTGATCCACACGTGCTCCTCCTTGTGGTAGCGCCAGTCTCGGTCGTACCTGCAACAACAGAGCAACAACCATGGTCATACCTGCAACAACATTGATAATCATGGTCATACCTGCTGCAACAATAACCACTGTTATATTTGCAGCAAAACAACAATAACCATAGTCGATCCCCCCAACAAAATAACAATAACCATAGTCAATCCCCCCAACAAAATAACAATAACCATAGTCAATCCCCCCAACAAAATAACAATAACCATAGTCGATCCCCCCAACAAAACAACAATAACCATAGTCGATCCCCCAACAAAACAACAATAACCATAGTTGATCCCCCCAACAAAACAACAATAACCATAGTCGATCCCCCAACAAAACAACAATAACCATAGTCGATCCCCCCCAACAAAACAACAATAACCACAGTCGATCCCCCAACAAAACAACAATAACCATAGTTGATTCCCCAACAAAACAACAATAACCATAGTCGATCCCCCCCAACAAAACAACAATAACCACAGTCGATCGCCCAACAAAACAACAATAACCATAGTTGATCCCCCAACAAAACAACAATAACCATAGTTGATCCCCCAACAAAACAACAATAACCATAGTCGATCCCCCCAACAAAACAACAATAACCATAGTTGATCCCCCAACAAAACAACAATAACCATAGTCGATCCCCCAACAAAACAACAATAACCATAGTTGATCCCCCAACAAAACAACAATAACCATAGTCGATCCCCCAACAAAACAACAATAACCATAGTCGATCCCCCCAACAAAACAACAATAACCATAGTTGATCCCCCAACAAAACAACAATAACCATAGTCGATCCCCCCAACAAAACAACAATAACCATAGTTGATCCCCAACAAAACAACAATAACTATAGTTGATCCCCCAACAAAACAACAATAACCATAGTCGATCCCCCCAACAAAACAACAATAACCATAGTCGATCCCCCAACAAAACAACAATAACCATAGTTGATCCCCCAACAAAACAACAATAACCATAGTTGATCCTCCAACAAAACAACAATAACCATAGTTGATCCCCCAACAAAATAACAATAACCATAGTCGATCCCCCAACAAAACAACAATAACCATAATCAATCCCCCCAACAAAACAACAATAACTATAGTCGATCCCCCCAACAAAACAACAATAACCATAATTAATCCCCCCAACAAAACAACAATAACCATAGTCGATCCCCCAACAAAACAACAATAACCATAGTTGATCCCCCAACAAAACAACAATAACCATAGTTGATCCCCCAACAAAACAACAATAACCATAGTCGATCCCCCCAACAAAACAACAATAACCATAGTTGATCCCCCAACAAAACAACAATAACCATAGTCGATCCCCCAACAAAACAACAATAACCATAGTTGATCCCCCAACAAAACAACAATAACCATAGTCGATCCCCCAACAAAACAACAATAACCATAGTCGATCCCCCCAACAAAACAACAATAACCATAGTTGATCCCCCAACAAAACAACAATAACCATAGTCGATCCCCCCAACAAAACAACAATAACCATAGTTGATCCCCAACAAAACAACAATAACTATAGTAGTCGATCCCCCCAACAAAACAACAATAACCATAGTCGATCCCCCAACAAAACAACAATAACCATAGTTGATCCCCCAACAAAACAACAATAACCATAGTTGATCCCCCAACAAAACAACAATAACCATAGTTGATCCCCCAACAAAATAACAATAACCATAGTCGATCCCCCAACAAAACAACAATAACCATAATCAATCCCCCCAACAAAACAACAATAACTATAGTCGATCCCCCCAACAAAACAACAATAAAACATAATTAATCCCCCCAACAAAACAACAATAACCATAGTCGATCCCCCCAACAAAATAAGGACTATCATTAAAAATGTAAATATATTTTTGAGTCTTTTCCCTTGCTGAAATTGTTAAATAATCAATTTTTCCTTCACTACAAAAATGGCAATACATTGCTTTCAATATTCCATTTTTTATATAATGTGGGTGTATGGGGGGGGGGTAAATCATAGCCACTTTGGAGGATTATTGGAATTTTGCTATATGAGATCTTGAAAGGGCAGGGGTGAACAGCTGAGTGGGTGGAAATCACGACAGGTGGAGACGACTCATCGAGAGAACTGAACAGACAGTGCTGTGGCCCCTGCATAAGACCATAGGGGAGGAGAAGAATAAGAACAAGAACTTGGGTACGTACAGTTCTGTTGCAGAAGCAAGTTGGAGGACGTCTCCACCATTCATGTAGAAGAGAAAGAAGAGCAGATCTTCCCCATAGCGGTTCAACTTGATGGGCGCCAACTTGTCCCGGATGTAGATGTTTGTCAGGTACTCCGTTGGCACGTGGAAGTCTACAGCAGACACGGGCTTGGTAAAAATGGTATGTCCTCAGGAATCATCTCAGAACGTAGACGTCTGATATCCGACAAAATTACTTTCATTTCACCCACCCCCACCCCCCGTCCTCAGTTGAAAGTTTGTAAACACTGATATGATGATATCAATATATTAACAGTATCAGTCCGAAGCGTAAAATATCGATGTCCGACGCCCCCAAACAAAAGTAATTTCATCTGATATCAGATATTAATGTTCTGAGGTGATCCTTAAGTTGCTTTACACTTCACTTGTTCATTCGACAATTTTTATGTTACCATTAATGCTATAATTAATTTTTTATTTCCCTGAACATGTATCTATGAACTATTCTCACACGTACAATTACGCGCATAGTTAATATATTTTTACCTTGATGGTTCTCAGGCTACTGCATCACGTAGAAGAATACGGTAAATAAATAAAATACACACATTTAATATGAATACAAAGTAAACATAATTTTAATTAAATTTGTGGTTTAAAAGTTGATCCCAAAACATAAGAAAGTGGTTTGTCACCTATGTCTTGGGGCCGGCATGGTGCGTCAGCCCAGGGAGACTGGAAGGTGCTGTACAGGTTCCTGGAAGAAACGGGTTTCATACCAACCATCATACAACAAATCTAAGAAATGCTTACTTCTCAAACAGCCTGGAACAACGTGAAAACTAAATTTTTATTCTTTCCACGAGTAAAATATATCTTTATTCTTTCTGGAACTGTGCTGAAATCGGTAACCTTTTCTCCTCCATAGTTGTGTATTAATGTGTCACGGTTGGGATGATTATATATTTTATGTTACGGCAATTTGACCTGAGAATAGGTCAAATTGCCGTAACATAAAATATATAATCATCCCAACCGTGACACATTAATACACAAGTATGGAGGAGAAACTATATTCTCCTATCTAACTCTTGTCTACCTATTCCGATGTGCATCCCCTGCAAATATACCAACAATGATCTTCAAAACGTTGAAGTTGGATGGTCAATCGGAAGAAGACGAGAAGAAGGAGAGGTCAACAAATTACCATGGGTAAAAAAAGTACATTATAAACAGTTTAACTTTTGAATAGCCACTACTCGAAAACGCCCATATAACCAATATGCCATATCTCTGTTAATATTGAACACATCATAACCAGATTTGGAGCACTGATTAGAAAAGTGAATGGTATATGATGTGTGAAATATGGGCACGTTTGGTTGTGTATTACCATGGCAGTGAACGTTTCAAGTGAGATGGATTTTCACATCCTTGAAAATTATTCTGAGCTAACAACTGTATGTGTGATCATGCAACTGTCAAGAATCATCAGCTGGAATACTCATTTGTGCAATAAGGTGGTTTTGGGCAAGGATACCTGACTTCAGTGACTGTTGTTCAGGTTTGAGCATTTTTCAAGACGTCATGAAAAAAGCTCAAACCTAAAGTCCCATCTCACAACAGTCATTGCAGTCAAACTTCCTTGCCCAATACAACCTTATTGCACAAAGGAGTATTCTAGCTAATGTTTCTTGACAACTGCATGATCACACATACAGTTGTTAGCTCAGAATAATTTTCAAGGATGCATGCCCCTCTATCACACTAGAAATGTTGATTGTCATGGCACTGCACAAGCAAATGAACCCACATTCCACATATCGTACTATTCATTTAACTAATTAGTACTCCAAATTTGGCTAAGATATGTTCAGTACTAACAGAGATATGGCCTATGGCTGTTTTCGAGTAGTACCCTTAACCACTAACAATTCAAAACATGCATCAAAAACACTTTTTCAAGACAATGATTTCAAATTGTTCTTCGTTTCAAAAAATGCAAAACAGAACATCAATAATGTAACCCATGTGTATGTATTTTGCCTTTTGTGAAATGCATCTTATGATCTGAACCATTGTGGGCTGTCACATACGTTTAAGCTTTTATAAACAAATACACAACTACATGTCGTTTCAGAAATGTTGACAACCATATGCCCAGTACAGCGACCAGTCTCATGACTTTGGTCATGTGACCTGTGTACTCACTCAGGTGAGTTGAGATTGAGGCCGAGTGTTGTGAGATCAATGCCAGGTGCGAGTGCCACAAGGTTCGGATCTGTCTCAGCAGCTCGGATGAACGTCAACAGACCCACCATGCCAAACTGGTCCCCCACCATTCCTGGCGGAATATTTGAGATGGTCCCTGTAGAAAACACAAGACTGCATCATTAGTACTCATTATCAAAAATGCCCATCTTCCGTATGGCGCTCTATAAAGACACAGAACGCGGCTTCTCTGGGTATTCATAAATTATGTTTGTTGACGTAACTTTGAAGTGTTTTGTATTAACGCATGTTATCTAACACGTCCCCAACTGATTGGTGCCCGTCGATGATGACCGAGTTGTCTGGGCAGTATACAAATGAGTATTTTCAAATCAATATGCCTGTTGATATTTTACCGGGAATTTGTTTTTGATTATTGAATTTATCATTTTCTTCCTTTCTACAATTAGTAAATTGATTCATGTCATTTGAACTGTTTTTAGAATGTTGTACTTCTATTTGTTTAATGAAAGATATTGTGAATTGCACATTTTATTTAATGCTATATAACTGTGGATGTAGGAGTGGATGTGCTTTGAAGGCCCATTGAGAATCACGCTGTAAACGCGACATGGTCACCACAGTGCACAATGACAGATACATAAGTCAAGGCTATTTCAATGCTTTTCAATGCTAATGAAAGGAAAATTCAAGGCTATTTAACCAATAATGAACAGGCACCAGACCATTCACTGCAACCTACAGCAGGTCAACAAAAGATGGAGTAACATTAGCAAATAACAGATCTGGGTGGAATGCTTTGACTGCCTCCATACTTCATTAGATGGATGAGCTGCTAAGTGTAAGTATGTAACACCCACATCCATAAAAGTGATTGAAAGGAAGACCAGTTTGGATGAACAGGAATCCTTGCATCATAAAAAGAGGTCCATGGGCAACTGTTGTGCAATATATGCAGATATGCTGATGAGCAGCAGAAGTGCTCCCCAGTCAGTGGGAGGGGCAACTGGTGAGCAAAGGTTACCAGGTTCAGTGGGCAACTGGATTATGCAAAATAAGCAGATAATGGAACCTGGGTCTCAGGTTGAGATCAGCATGGAATGCACTGGCTACCAGTGAACAACGGCCCAGAGGCAGAGCCTGAACATGGCTTTTCAAAGAATTCAAGGCCTTGAATTGGGAGTGATGTAATTCAAGGTTTTCAAGGATTTCAAGGCCCCATACGGACCCTGGTGAGCGAGTGAGTGAGTGAACGAGTGAGTGTGTGTCTACCATCTGGGTGGGTGTGGAATTGTTGATGGCCCATTAGAAATAATGTTGTAACACTATCACCTTAGTGAATTATAGGGTTTTACTAGTACTACCACTAATACTACTATTAGTGAGTGTGCATGTGTATGTGTGAGTTTGTGAGTGTGTGTGTGTATGTATGTGAGTGAGTGAGTGAGTGAGTGAGTGAGTGAGTGAGCAAGTCTGTGAGTGAGTGAGTGAGTGAGTGAGCAAGTCTGTGAGTGAGTGAATGAGTGAGTGAGTGAGTGAGTGAGTGAGTGAGTGAGTGAGTGAGTGAGTGAGTGAGTGAGTGAGTGAGTGAGTGAGTGAGTGAGTGAGTGAGTGAGTGAGTGCATACCGTCTGGGTGGGTGTGGATGCCCTGTTTGCGCATGCCGTCTGGCTTTATGTTGACATTGTCCTTGATGGCCTGGTCATATGCAGTGGACGACTGCTGGAGACAACCATTGTACACGTCACTCAGCCAACTCGACTGCAAACACAGCAACACGTCTTCCGATTATAACAACACCTCACTGATTCAACGATACAGAACATGGATCATTAAATTAACTATCAATTAACTCCAAATATTATTACTGCTAAAAACACAAAATATAACATCCAGTGAGACCAAAATAGTTAAGTGAGCCAAAAATTAACAACACGGAACACATCCAAAACCTGAAATTCTACAGTCACCAACAACCTCACAGCCCGTCCGATCCCGACGATCTTAGTAACATTTGAAAGGATACATTTTCTTTATTCTAGCGTCACCTAGATTTCCCGGTAACCATTTGTAGAACACCTATAAACGGACCTACAATCATGCCGTTTTCGGTGTTCTGTACAGTTCTGAACGATGTTGGCGGCGGGTACTCAGTACGCTAATCTTCCGATTGCAGTGCTATTTTCCTCATTTGCATAGGTTCAGACATGCGCACTTCACAATTTCTTGATCCGATGTCATAAGCTCCACCCACTTTTAAATGATGGTGGTACTGACGGGCTTTGATGGCAGCGAAACCGATATATCTCTACGTCGGCATGATGTCACAATATCGTACGCCAACCAACGGAGACTAAAGGTAAAAATGTGTTGCGTTTGTTGGTTGATATACATGATTGTAACATCATGCCTACTTTGAATATGCAAGTTTAGCCGCCATTTAAAAGTGGGTGGACCTTACAGCATGAAATCAGATAGTGGTGCCTCAATTGGTGCATTGGTGAACTGTGTTGACGAACCAACATCATTCGCAGTGTCTAAGAAACCGGAAACGGCACGGTTGTATGTCCTTTTATACTATATTTAGGAAATACGATCAGGAAACCAGTTGTATGGTTGAATATAAGAAAGCCCAAGGGTTCAAATTACATCAGAATCATTGAGAACGGACGAACCGTAATGGCACTAACAATCATTCAAAAAAGCGTTTTGGACGCCTTTCGAGTTGTTCATTTTTCGCTCGCTTATTTTTGATAGAGATAAATATGGTTTCATGAACCTTGTTAATTACTTATACACGACTAGTTGATTTACCCTGGCATTGAGTGTTAAGAAATGACACTTATGAAAACTGCTTCAATGCCAACCAAAATTGTCCTGACTTACAAGAAATACCTTTCCACCGATCCCAGAAATACCGTCCCTGGTGATATGACAGTGACATTTTACATATTGAAAATGCCCCTTAAATTTAACAATGAATTCTGTTTAATGAGGGATTTTCTTTGAGCCCGTCATCTTAGTGAAATGGACGACTGATCACAATGTAACATCTATAACCTTGCAAGAACAAGTGCCCACTATATACACCAAATGTATTTTTCATTTAAATCAAATTTGAAGACTGGACTACAGAAAGACATTTTGTTTTAGATTTCTCCTGCAGTAAGAAACAGACGGTGGATGTACTTACCGATTTGTTGCTGCTGTCGGCTGATGTAGACATTGGCGTGTCTGCTACGCCAGGTGGAACAACAGAAAATTATCAGTGACAATCCCCCAGAGAACATCAGTGCATTGTCATTGTGCATGGATAAGTAGGGTGCCGTTGTACGACTCCTTGAAACTTCCTGTATTGATTTTTTAGCTCATATTCAAAATAAAAAGACACTATCGGTAACATAACGGATGGCTCTTTGATGTTTACTACAGTTGGGATATTCCCAGTGAAGAAATGCAATTCAGCAAGCTTCCTGTTAATAATTATAACCCAGGCTGATTCCTGGCCACCGAACAGACAACCAACTTTTAACAAGAATGACTGTCTTGTCCTGCTAAAATTACACACTGTGAGTTTGAAGTGAAGACAGAAATATGGTAGGCATGACCAGTGCTTAGTACTTACTCTGAGCTCCAGGCAGTGCGGGAAAGTCTTCTTGTTGTATGTGGAATTCAGGCGCTGGTTCTGACACCGGCTTGCTCACCATCCCTACTGCAAACAAACACACAGTCCATGTAACTATAGGTGATAGGTCACAATATTTCAAACCTTACAGTACATTTTGGTGGTATGTAATTATGAGTATCACGTTAATGGCAACATTCCAATTTTACAATGATGGCTGTGTCATCTAGGTAAATCAATCTGTGCAAAGTTATGAGTGGTTGAATTGACCCACCTGAAGAATTCAAGTTTTGAAATAGACGACATCTAAGATAGGTATTTTCATTAAATATCTCGTATGAATACTTCACGAAACTCTCTTTATCTCTTTTTGTATGTAGCACTCTAAAGCATATAACATCGAACTAAGAACTTGGTTGCTTGGTTTTTACATAATCATGAAAACAACCACCTATAACCAGTGATGAACTATAAAGTTATCCCGACTAGCAGATGGGTGTTTTTGCTAGTAGTAATAATCCTAAATATTACAGTGTCATCCAACAAACATTGTTCCCAATCACATGCTCCTAGAGAAATACCAAACATAACATCATTTACTAGCAGGCCTGGGGTCAATGGAATCTAATGTTATTACTTTGTTTCCTTCCTATTATTATTACATGCTGAATTATTCCTATTACTATTACATTTGAAGCTATTACTATTACATTTTTTCATTGGAACATTTTATGGTATAATGCACAGTATGCTTAAATACAATAAGTACAATTGTTTGGCTCACAGGCTCAAGAAGTTAAACAAGACAGGTGAATTATTGATAAAATCATAAATATTTACAACAAAATATATCTATATAGTATATACCATATTTAGTACAATCTACTAACTACATTGACTACGGAACATATATATTCTATTTTATATTTAAATACCCTACTGGAATGAAAGACAAAAGCAATAGCCAATGCCACATAACTTGGTGGATTATATTAGTCTAATTAAACCACATTGCTCTACTGCTGCTTGGTGCTTGGTGGACAGTTATTTATTGGCTCAAGTACAAATACATCAGGATGTTTTTCACACCCGCTGTAGTTTAGGCTGAACTGTGTGCACCATGGAGGCAGTCACTAAACCCACAGGCTTACTTGAAAAGGGTAGTTGGCAACTTGGCAGAACTGGCTTCAAAGCAGTGAAAGCCCAGTTTAATCCCTTTAGTCAATGCAGCAGTCACACTGTACCAGTGTCTTGCTATGTCAACCCTCATAAAACTCCAGGGTAAAACTTCACCAGGGCCATGCTCAAGTTGACAAGGGGGGAGCAACCATAAAACCTGGAGAAACTAGTGGAAGCTACAACCTAATCAAATGGAATTGTTATGTAGCTGAAATTCGATTGAAATGTTCAATAGTAATATAAGAGTAATAGGTCAATTATATTACACTGCTTCCTATTACTGTTACATTGAGTTTTACTATTACTTCAATATTTGTAATTGTTACTATTACTATTGTATATTACTATTACCCCCAGGCCTGTTTACTAGACAGAGACACATATGAAAGGGGAATAATTAATGAAAAAAGTGGGTGTGTTGTGACTGAAGGAAGGAGACTGTGACGGGAGGACTGCGTGGGAGATCTGGCGAGACAGGGTGGGGAGAACGAGAAACGGGGAATGGAGAGTGGTGGTGGAGATGACAATTACACAGGATCAATGATGGAAGGAACACAACAATTGAGGACCATTGTTGACGTCAGCCTCACTCTGGACTTGAGGCAGAAGAGAAGAGGAACAACATCTCACCATAATTCCTTCCTGCTGGTAGAGGATTAGGCATCGCAGTTCGGTTGCCTAGCGTAGGGAAGTCCGTCAGATCGAGGTTCGCTTGACTAGCATCGCCACCTGGAGGGAAACAGTGTTAATATTCTTGCAGGACAATTGCACAAACAGGAATGATTTAATGCTGTTGTTTGATAGAGTTCATGTAGCAACATCTTTTGTCTTCTGCCTGTCAGCATAAAGGTTGAAAAGCAATACATTGGACTCGAGCTATAAGTAACATACTGGAAAAACTGTTCTGTATACACAATCTTCCTTATATTCATGGATACATAATATAGAACAGTTCAGGATGGGTGGGGATTTTAACGGCGTTCTTTGTAAGCAGGTATCCCTTATATCAGGAGTTCTTGTTTTGTAAGGCCACTATATATTACACTATATATTTACAAAAATGGCAAGAACGTAGAATGGTCATCAACACAGAAATTACCCTACTAGCATTATTATATCACCTTCTGACCACTTGCATGTATATATACAACACTCCAAAAGTACTGATATGTCTGAATGAACATGCCCAAGGTTCAAAATACCAGCAAGAGGATTTAAACAAGAAATCTCTCACTTGAGTCAGATGCCTTAACCACTATACTGCTCCACTCCAGACATGAAAAGACCCTGTATATAGAAAAACAAAAATTAGATTGCTTTTGCTTTTAGGATGATTGCCCACACAGCGAGCAATCATTGCTGTAGTGGTTGATACTGATGTACATAGGCGTCAGAACTGGTGGGCTTGGGGGGCTCAGCCCCCAATATTGAGTGTTTTTTCAAATGTGGTTAATCACCATTCCAGTTGGTTCTTCGGAGTAAAATTAGACAAATTTGGAATTATAATAAAATATCAAAATGATGTTGTTAAACTGTTCGACAACACCCACGAACCCTGTTTTCACGGAAACAATTTAGACAATTTTCAACAGCCCTCCCATCTTCCAATGTCATGTCTGACAGTGTGCAAAGTGCCGAGTGAGCCAAGGCAGAAATTTAGAATGTCACCACAAAAAATCTCCAACAGCATCCCTCCCGTCTTCCGATGTAATTTACAGCGGAGGAGTGCTGAAGTGAAGCTCCGGATGCAGTCCCCTCAATGACACCAGTGATGTAGGTTAGTTAGTCTACTACGACTACTACGCGATGTATGCGACATACCTGGGAGTCGACTGAAGGCTGACATACCAAGTGCATTTGACCCGACAGAACTGTGGAAGAAAAAACACATCAACAACTGTAAGACCGGCACAAGTCAAGCACTTCTATGTCATACAAGATGACCTTATGAGTGTGTGGGGGGGGGGGGGGCACTGCTATAATTCCATGTAAACATGAAACATACAGAATCAAAGCTTAATGCTGTGTTAAAACAGAAAATCTTAAAGACTTAACTTTAAACCGGTTTATGATGTACAATTGTTTGCAGCAAGAAACAGCAACTGATGGAAAGTGATAGGAATTGATGGAAAGAGAGGCATGGCCGCCTACTTGACAAAAGCAATTTCTGTAATGAACCCCCCTCACAGAACATTTGGTTAACAATCAGGCCTTTTGTCTGAAGTACACACAGTGACACACTTTAATAAAACAAACCTCATTAGGGCAGCTGATATTGCGTTCGGCCGCTTCATCTGTCCACTACTGACCACCGATTGGTTAGGAAACTGACCAAACAGTCCTCGCTGCTGACTGAACGAAAACACATTCCTACAAAACAAAGCAGAGGAGCAGGATTGGTCTCTCTAATTTATCAAAAATGTAACATACAGTGTCCACTGCGCCATGGTAGCTTGACTGTAGAAATGTGTTATTTAGTTTTGGTAAAATAAACAACTAGATTATTTTTTTATTATTGCAAAAGACAATTAAGGCTAATGGCTAATCAAGTTACTTGATCTAATGAATAAAATAAAATAATTTCAATTCATGAATTTAATGTTATTAAACTTACTCTGCATATCAGGGTTAGGGTCAAGTACATCTGATCAAGCACAATTCCAAGTTCATATGATCAAGCACAATTCCAAGTACATCTGATCAAGCAAAATTCCAAGTATATTGATTCAAGCACAATTCAGTTGTAATGATCAACAACAATATTCAGGTACCAATTATTAAGGCCAGACACGGCAGGTAGGTAGGATTATTTTTTAAATTGTGCAAACAGTTCAATTTGTTCTGCCCAATGCATGAAATGGGTCTTACTGAGTAAAATATATATTGAACTTTTTTCAACCAGACCCCCCGTTTCCATGGTAACAAACAAAATGGCCACCATTTTGAGCAAATTTGGAAACACTGCCATTTTTTATTGAATCCATATATAGTTATAATTCTTGCAAATCCATATTCTCTATAGATTCTATTGTGCAATGATCAGAGCATTTTTTGAAATGTTGTTTTTATTTTTTAAATCAATTTTTTGTAAAATACAAAAAAAAATCTTGTTTTTTTACAACAAATATGGCTATATCTTTCAAACTATTCATGATTTAAAAAAATGTCTGGTCATTGCACACAGTAGAATATGCTGAATGCAACACTGGAAACATTATTTATATAGCATAATTATTCCAAGAGATATCCCGTTTCCAAATGCAGAAATTTGAAGAAAAATGTTTTTGAGAAAATGGCTGTCAAAGATTGCATAATGGATTTCATTACATGATATCGACGTGCTTGATCCATGACTAAAACTCACTTAGAGGTACATAATTGTCATAGAAGTGAACTTTATTGATAGTATGCCTACAAAGGTATAATAATCTGGCAGAAAACCATTTTCAGTATTTTTTGTCCAAAAACACCATTTCACCTGGGGTGTCTGGCCTTAACTATGTTGAAATTATATCATATTAATTGGACATTATTAATTGGAGAGGCAAAACAACAGTGATGTATTATTTTATATTCTACATTATACAAGAAGTGTACTTGATATGTATTTGAAATGTACTTCATATTTTGGCAAGTACAACTGACCAAGTACATGTACTCAAGTACCAGCACCTCACCCAGTCCTGGTGCACATTAATATAGTTTTCACACTAGACGTTTAAAATATCTCTGGTTGCCTTGTGTCATAATTCTCAATTAGTTGGCCCACCAATCAGTCGAACAACGAACCTGTTGGGAGATGCCTGCTGGGAAGGCTGCTGAAGCCCCATGGGAAAGCTGGGTGCGGTTGCTATGTTCGTTGGCGTCGCATTTCTTTGGAATGGTGCGTTCGACATGCTTCTCTGTGACATAACGAGGTTACCTGAAAGGTTGGCTGAAGGGAACGGAATAATCGGTTAGTGAGAGCAACAAATACAATAACCTGCCCTAGGTAGTCCCAATAAATAAGTTTATTATTACATTCAAAGATAACAATAATGTCCCACTAACAGTAATCATAGCAACACATTTGTATTAATGTACAAATAGAAATTAAAAAATATTGTAATAAAAGAATGTGTCTGTAATACAACCCATATGGTTAGAATAATCAGAAAAGAAACCAAAATTCCACAAAAATAACTAACAAATAATTATGTAATGTTCTTGTCAAAAATGTAAAGGTAACAGGTAATTTGTTCAACTTTACATCATATTATACACTATACATACACAGGTTCGTGCTTACTCAGAACATGTATACACGCATTATAACACTGGTATAAATCAAGCACACAGCACATAGAAAACATTACATTAATTACAATCATATATTGTACTATAACCTCGTGCTGGTAAAGGGAGAGAATAGAAGACTAAAATTTAAATTATAAGTCCATAACCACTGATCCATTCAAAGGTTGTTATACGTTGTAAAGTAACTAAATTTCTCGGGGAAGCATTCAGCAATGCATGAATTATTTCATGAAAGCTGTAAATCTGTTCGCAAAATTACTACTCTTTATAATTGAAAAAAATTGCCTAGACATCAATAAAATTCAAATCAGATCCATGGTCATATAAAAAAGTCACTCATATTGGTAATCTACCAAACTGCACATGTACGTACATAGACAATTACTTATTAGACATACATAATCTGGTAGACATGTGAATGAAAGCAGGGCTTCAAGATTGAACACAAACCAACCTGAAGTTTGTCCGTAGATGCTTGTTGTGCCAAAACCTGTCAGCTGCTTCGATGGCGATGCTGGTGTCAAAATCTATATGCGGAAATTTATGTACAGATTAAAGTACAAATGTCTTCTTGTTGTCAAGTTAGTTACGTTAACTGGGATTGTCTTGTAATTTATTTTTGTGACAAGAATAAATTAGAATTTAAATTTAACTGCTATTAATATGAACTTGGTAAAATTGATATCGTACATAAATTCATGTTAGATTGGCACTAACAATACTGGGTGATTATTTCTGGATTCAGACAAAGGTAGACATGTGTAATAATTTAGCAAGAAATTAGGTAACTGAACAAATCGTTGCATCTGGGAACACATACTAGTTTTTGTTAACGGATTCATAGGTTATTTGTAATGTTCTGTCAGTTGTGGCCTGTAAAGTAAATTAGTTAATTTATCTTCTCCTACAACTGTAGCCTACCTCTTTGTCTGGTCGAAACACCGCCTGGCTGTTGAAATATAGACTTGGATCTGTGTCATCAATGTCCTCACCGAAGAATCCCTGTCACAAAACAACAAGTTTATTAAAATGGCTGCCACAAATACGAAACTGTCATACATTCCATGATATTTTTGTTGGAATTCTAATCAGGGTTGGTTTTCTGCCAGGCAGAAAGGTATTTCTGCCGTGCCCAGGGCAGAAACTGTTTTTGTGTACCCAGTTTATATTTTTATCTCGGCCTTGCAGTGCTTGCATTTCCCAGACCCTAGTGATTCCCTGGTTTTAATACAGTGGAGAAAAGTATTGTGTTAGATGTGTGCTTACTTTCTAGACAAGTCACTTATCTAGTGTGCTCAGTAACCAGACATACCGTAGTCATTCTTTTTAACGTACAGTACGCTTACAAAATATTTTTAACCATTTCAGTACTACAGCCCTGATCAGCTGTGACCACTGAATACTGCATTCCCAGAGAATATGCAAAACAATGGACTACCTCACTTCAAGTCAATATTTGTGCAACAGAAGTGCATTTTATGAATAGGAATATTATATATTTTCAGAAAGTATGATAATCAGCGAGTAAAATGAGTCATATCATTTTATATTCCGTCGCCGCCATTTTTTATGGTCCACAGGTGGCTAACTTCTATCGCGAAAATTTTTATTTTTTCAATGCAAGCACATGTCAAAAATACCCACAATACATAGTTCAGTTACCAAAGAATCAACCAGTATTAGTCTCTTAAGTATCCACAAGATAGGCGATCTCAGGCAATCTGGGGAGAAAACACCTGGGCGCTTTCGGATGTGCAGGGTCTAATGGGGTAAGGGCAGAAACTAGGGGAAAAGGTATTTCTGCCACACGGGCAGAAAGTATTTCTGCCACACAGTTTCTACCGTGAAGGCAGAAACGTACCAACCCTGATTCTAATCTAGTTATTTTATTTTCCACAAAAAGAATGTTGTTTAAATGAGAGTAATACACGGGAAAGGTTGACCTGGCGGACGAATGCTACCTTTGTTGTGCAAATGTAAACATGGTTGCTAATGTGTAGTTTGACAAATCTGAATATGTGACAGCCAAGATATCTTAGATAACATTACGTAGAATCTGAACACTTTTGAAGAGCACACATTGTAAAAGTAAATCATTTACATTTTATAACATGCATGTTATGCTGTTGTCTAATATCAAAATGTGCTACATAGTAACTATATCAAATTGTTAGTCAGATGAACACATTTTTACATATGTTGTTATTTCATGATTTTATGAATAGAATAAACTATTTTGAGATATATCCAGAAGACAGTGGTACGTGCAACATAAGAACACCTAAATACCTGTTTTTTTCCTTTCCGTGGAACACCATATCTGCAAAGACATTATCCACAAGGTTAACACTATCTAATGACATCACTGACACTTAGTCCATACAATACCCATGCCCCTTTCTTTGTGTAACAATATTCAGTCTGCTTTAGAAACAAATAAAATAAGAACTTACCTGGTAAATTATATAGTTTGGTGAGTGCATGGTATGGTGGGTGTATTGTTTTATCAATTAAAAATATAGTTAATTCCAAAAATAAATTCCAATTCCATCTTGCAAAAAAACAATTATAATTTCAAATGATCACTTCCAACTTTAAAATCTAAAGGAATAAATTAATTTCAATTCATTTTAACAGTTTTATCTGTTCAATATTATGGTATATACAAGATCACTATTAAGGAACAAAATCTATTTTATAACTCAAAGTGAGTCATATGAACTCACAAGAGTGTCCGGGCTGATCCAACAATGTTATAATACCCATGGATATGCAAGACATAACGATCGAGTCCAGTATTCAATTTAATAAAGAACTCCAACAGGGCTCCAGATTTAAGTGAACATTCTGAAAAAATGCCCATGTCTTGTAACAAAACAAGGTGATGTTGAAGATATTCAAGATGCTGCAACATTCTTCTTCTCATCTTTCATTAATGTAAATTTGTTGTATACGAGTCAACAATTACTGACATGTGGGGAAAAGACCTGCACAGCTTGGGGTTTGGATAAAGTGTAAACAAAGTATAAAACTCTGAGCACAGCTGTATGCAGGACTGCCCACAAGCCGCATGTCTGTCCATTCTGAGAGTATTATTAGCATCATACTTACTGGCCGCCTAGACTTGTCATGTTGCAGCCGACCAAGAGCACCGACGCTTACTGTCGACCCTTTGCAAGTCTACCAACAAATAGAAGTGCAGTTAAAACAACTGTGGCCAATTATTAGTACCGTTCGTTCTACAATCTAAATCATTATATATTAATCTATTGATTTGTCACAGTAGGTACAGTGACCTGACTGCGTCTTGATCAATGTAAGACATGTAACAGTCAGACTGTCTAAAACTAACAAAAACCTAAAACGTCAACAAATATAATATTATAGTCACGATTCGGTCTCGGGTCTTTGTTTATAAATTACACCAAGACTAAATAATAACAAAGTTTTATATGAAAAGAGGAACAAGACCATAAAGAGATATATGCTTTGTTGCATCATGCATTTTGCTTGTATGTGTGAAATTAACTCGCTAACAGCTAGTACATTATACAACGGTTGCGTTCCCACTGGATACAAATTGATTCATCACATAATATCGCTCAAAATTGCATCAACAAAGTCCGCTTTCTTAGCAATCGTGTGGGTTTTGACAAACTCTTTTCACCGTTTTGTAAGCCCATAACATCCATACATACGGAAACCTCACTTTTGTGTCCTCCTCAACTGTATCACTTCTGTCTGCCCATAGGCTTCTCTACAAAACCATCTCAACGCTTTCTAATCCAAAATGGCGGATATCGAAAGTTTCCGACCTTTGACCTAAAAGAGTACGAATAAAAAACTGCTTTATCAGTAAAAAAATGTGTCTGTGAATAGTGTTGAATACATCAATCGACACTTGTCATAGTTCTTTATTAGACCGAGACGCATTTAGTAAGTAGGTAAATGGGCTCATAAATGTATTTACGGTTAAGACGATTTGTGCTACTAATGCATTTAAGTAAAACATTTCTTCATTTTTTAGAATACATAATATAAACACAAACTGAAATTAATTGCGCAATTATTTGCAGGAAAATTTAGTAAGAACAGCAATAAAAACACAATTTTGGAATGGCCACATTCCTCGTCCACCAGTTTGAGCGTGCAGAGAGGGTAGCTCAAGCAGCTGACCATGGGGCGCACGCTGTTCAAAGTACTTCATCCTTGCTGGTACATAAGTATCTATCTGTGTTTAGATAACGGACTCTCATTTGAAAGCATAGGGGGATCATACACACATGCAATATTGCCTCATCTGTGTAAATGTATACCAGCATGGCTATGGCATGCAGCGGTGGATACACATGAACAAACATTATTGTGCAGTAATTTCAACTTGGCTGAATGCCTCCCAGAGAGCAGGATTTGGTATTGGAATGAACAGCTGCACCATGGGGGGGGGATGAAGTCTACATTTTCAAGTAAAGATTAGTCTATCACTATCCAATTTTAATTTCCAGACATTTTTAAGATGTCAGTTAAAAGGCACACATTTGTTATACATTAACTATAATGAATACACAATAATTATTGCTTAGCTTCTGTCATACAAACTATTTATAAACGTGTGCATCTTCCACCATTTCACTCACGTCTTTGTTCCTTTGTTCTACCAATTGACATTGTATTGAAAAAAACAAATGTAGTATTTTAGAGTTATACATTTTTCATGTTGACATTATAACTAAACTACAAACTGATCGAAACGGTGGAGAGTAATGGGGAAGGCAGTTGTATAAGTATTTTGTATGCCAATCCATGTTTATTTTTGTCTTGAAAGTGTTGTTTTGAGTGTACAAATGCTGTATTGCTCACAACAGTTTTCTTTAATGTTGTAGTAGTAATGATTTTCTTTAAATACATTGTTAGTAACATTCTTACATCCGTAGTGTTAATGACTTACTTTTGACTTAAGCCTTTTCACTCCCTGATGGAGCATAATTTAAGCCATCAATGACTCTTCACCACCGGACATGGTTTTGAATATTCATTTCCAGTTGTTTCCATTTACATCCTGTTTGTGTCATCTCTCTCTCCACTTCTCTGCGCCTGGTCTTTCTCAGCGTTCAATCCCCTTTTTCTTCTGCCCTGCTGATTCTATGTGAGTGCCTGTCTTGAGATATGAAGGTTTCCTGAGTGTATGACCTATCTAGGTCCAACTCCTTCTAATTTGGTGACGATTAGTTCCTGGTTGGTTCTTTCCCGTAGTGTATAATTAATTAATAATTGTTTCTGGCCACTGATGCATACAATGCAACAATCAGCGAGGGCGGAATTTAAATGGTCTTGGGAATCAGTTTAAGATCAAAATACTGTAACAGTGATATAATATTGCTGCATATAAGCTAATAAAAATAAAATGTTATATCAGAATGGTACATCTTAGCTGGGACACTGCAAGAAACCAACATACCACATGCACAGTGAACCACAATAACAGCAACACACTGATGCTTTAACGATTTTTTATTGAAAATATGCACAATAAATGTGCACATATTGTTTTTATACATTTTTAAAATGTCGAAAAAGCATTTGTCATGATTTGTGTTTGTGTACCTGAATAATATCACTGCAATACCTGTAGCTGCACCTTGAAACATCGCAAATCACTGGAATGCCATCTTGCCTAGCTGGCATACAATGATATAAATACTACTGGGCAATTTCATAAATCTTGACACAAAGTTTCATCTTTAAAATTTTCCAAACGGTTTGGAAATTATCAAGTTAACAGAATCATGGAGATTAGAAAATAAATTAGAAGAGCACCACCATATCTTATATTTTGAAAGGATGTGATAATGAAAAAATATGTACTTGTGCAATATGATTATAGTTTTATAAATACACTTGTAAGAGAAATACAGGTATGAGATATTTAATACCCGTATACATACATCTGGTGTCAACATCTTTGAGCAATCACATCAGGCATTTCAGATGATGCTATGTGTTCTGTTACATTTTCTGATGTTTTTTAAGAACTGTTTCATGTTTCCAAAATAAAATAGGTTGAAAAGTCTCTAGACAAATGATATTCTATCAAACATATTTACCCAAGTTAATATGGAAACGGCAACGTTTTAGACGGTCGAAGATGCCATATAAAATAAAACAATTTTATTAATATAGTCAGCTGGAAGTTTTAGCCCAGGTAAACAATTTATAATGGGAAAATCCCAATGAAAATGTAAACTATCACACAAAGAATATTTCACTGAAAGATCTATGATATCACATATATAACACATTAAAGGCATTCTACTGCAACTTCATTTCTGCTGAGAAATGATTAGAATTATCAGTCTACCCACCCAAATAATGACTGTATGAGATTACTATGACTAATTTACATGCATAATTCTGTGTTGTTTTATGACAACCATGACCCTCAGTGTATTGAAGTGCTGTCATTAGTACCAGGCCAGTAGTGAGAGAGACTTGCTGTTTGGGTCGATGGCATCTTCTGTAGTATTCGCCAGCACATCCCCTGTCAAAGCTGCAAACTCCTGTTACAAATTACACAAAACATTTAATTTACACTTTCAATAAGCATTCTGATACGCGCTGTATATGACCACTGTCTTCGACACCGTTTATACTAGTATATGATTTTTAAAGACTTTAAATCACATTTTAAGTAATTTTTTTTAAATGTGAACACATTTATTAGGTACTGAAGATAGATATAGCACATTAAAGATATTTTTTATTAATGTTACATGCATAACAATTCAATTTACCATATTCGTTCTATTAAGCGTACATGCCCTAATAAGCATACACCCCCTTTTTAGCAGCATCCAACGCCATGACAGTGATCTCAATACAAACCTTGAATAGTTGAATCCATCATCGTGTTTTAATTTCTATCAATATCACACTAGATTCAAAGCTTGGTGATGAAACAACATGGAAAGGCCCACGTAAATTATCAGATTTACCGTGTTCTGGTATCCTGTTGTTCATATGTGAGATGCATAAATCGCTTGCCAGTCATGTCTGCTGAGATGGCTGTACTCAGGAGCCACAGGAACCAAAGAAGATGGATGCACCCCCCTGTACGCTTATTGGAACAACAAATCTGACATATTTCCATATTTAATAGAAAGAATACAGTAAATTAATTCAGTGTTTTCAGTAAAATGTGTTCAATATTAAAACTTTATATGCTGCGTCGATATATGTAGTTCTTTGTACAAGTAAGATATTTTAAAAGAAACAAAACAGAAGCCACAGTATAGCATTATTTTAAGATTCTTCTAAACATTTGCTTGCATATTGCAAGCAAAAGCATCTTCTGTAGTATTCGCCAGCACATCCCCTGTCAAAGCTGCAAACTCCTGTTACAAATTACACAAAACATTTAATTTACACTTTCAATAAGCATTCTGATACGCGCTGTATATGACCACTGTCTTCGACACCGTTTATACTAGTATATGATTTTTAAAGACTTTAAATCACATTTTAAGTAATTTTTTTTAAATGTGAACACATTTATTAGGTACTGAAGATAGATATAGCACATTAAAGATATTTTTTATTAATGTTACATGCATAACAATTCAATTTACCATATTCGTTCTATTAAGCGTACATGCCCTAATAAGCATACACCCCCTTTTTAGCAGCATCCAACGCCATGACAGTGATCTCAATACAAACCTTGAATAGTTGAATCCATCATCGTGTTTTAATTTCTATCAATATCACACTAGATTCAAAGCTTGGTGATGAAACAACATGGAAAGGCCCACGTAAATTATCAGATTTACCGTGTTCTGGTATCCTGTTGTTCATATGTGAGATGCATAAATCGCTTGCCAGTCATGTCTGCTGAGATGGCTGTACTCAGGAGCCACAGGAACCAAAGAAGATGGATGCACCCCCCTGTACGCTTATTGGAACAACAAATCTGACATATTTCCATATTTAATAGAAAGAATACAGTAAATTAATTCAGTGTTTTCAGTAAAATGTGTTCAATATTAAAACTTTATATGCTGCGTCGATATATGTAGTTCTTTGTACAAGTAAGATATTTTAAAAGAAACAAAACAGAAGCCACAGTATAGCATTATTTTAAGATTCTTCTAAACATTTGCTTGCATATTGCAAGCAAAAGCATCTTCTGTAGTATTCGCCAGCACATCCCCTGTCAAAGCTGCAAACTCCTGTTACAAATTACACAAAACATTTAATTTACACTTTCAATAAGCATTCTGATACGCGCTGTATATGACCACTGTCTTCGACACCGTTTATACTAGTATATGATTTTTAAAGACTTTAAATCACATTTTAAGTAATTTTTTTTAAATGTGAACACATTTATTAGGTACTGAAGATAGATATAGCACATTAAAGATATTTTTTATTAATGTTACATGCATAACAATTCAATTTACCATATTCGTTCTATTAAGCGTACATGCCCTAATAAGCATACACCCCCTTTTTAGCAGCATCCAACGCCATGACAGTGATCTCAATACAAACCTTGAATAGTTGAATCCATCATCGTGTTTTAATTTCTATCAATATCACACTAGATTCAAAGCTTGGTGATGAAACAACATGGAAAGGCCCACGTAAATTATCAGATTTACCGTGTTCTGGTATCCTGTTGTTCATATGTGAGATGCATAAATCGCTTGCCAGTCATGTCTGCTGAGATGGCTGTACTCAGGAGCCACAGGAACCAAAGAAGATGGATGCACCCCCCTGTACGCTTATTGGAACAACAAATCTGACATATTTCCATATTTAATAGAAAGAATACAGTAAATTAATTCAGTGTTTTCAGTAAAATGTGTTCAATATTAAAACTTTATATGCTGCGTCGATATATGTAGTTCTTTGTACAAGTAAGATATTTTAAAAGAAACAAAACAGAAGCCACAGTATAGCATTATTTTAAGATTCTTCTAAACATTTGCTTGCAATATGTTTATTGCAAGCAAAAGCATCTTCTGTAGTATTCGCCAGCACATCCCCTGTCAAAGCTGCAAACTCCTGTTACAAATTACACAAAACATTTAATTTACACTTTCAATAAGCATTCTGATACGCGCTGTATATGACCACTGTCTTCGACACCGTTTATACTAGTATATGATTTTTAAAGACTTTAAATCACATTTTAAGTAATTTTTTTTAAATGTGAACACATTTATTAGGTACTGAAGATAGATATAGCACATTAAAGATATTTTTTATTAATGTTACATGCATAACAATTCAATTTACCATATTCGTTCTATTAAGCGTACATGCCCTAATAAGCATACACCCCCTTTTTAGCAGCATCCAACGCCATGACAGTGATCTCAATACAAACCTTGAATAGTTGAATCCATCATCGTGTTTTAATTTCTATCAATATCACACTAGATTCAAAGCTTGGTGATATGTTCATTCTGAAAAAAAATTGTGAAAATATGTGGCTTTTCTTGTGATTATTTACCTGTTTTGGATCCTGAGGCTCTACGGGTGATCGCATGCCATAGACAGAATTGCATTGTGGGAAATAAGTATGCTCCGGCTTGGTAATAGTTGTTGCTCCATATGGTATCTGCCAAAATCGACACATAGTTTACTCAGAGATATTAGGAATAGGGAGATGAGACACTTCAATGCGCATGTAAGGACGCTTTTGTGACGTTATTTTCGCAGCGCCCTCCAGTGGCTTACGAGTACATGGGACGAGTACAAAAACACTGCGGGTGGTGCATAATATGTCTTTCACCCTCCTCTTCATCTGGAGGTATGCTATATTCACTAGAGTAGGTGTCACCAGTAAATTGGATTTAACTTCACATCTCATTCACCAGATGCAGCACTGTAAGAGTGACATGCTGTATTTGACTTGGGATTGAATAATTCTGCTAGTCTATGAACAAGATCTCAAAAGGGCTCTAGAAAACACTTTAGGGGTACCTAAATGTTACAAGCTGTCATCCATGCTATGATTTATCTATGACATTTACCGGTCATAACCAGCCCGGATTACACTTGTGATTTTTTACTGCGCTGTGAGCTATTTTGGAAATATACAAATCTAAAATGGAGGGATTTTTGGAGATTTTTTATCATGTACACAATTGGCTATATAGCTACTAATTATAGGGCTACACAATAACAATTTGTGTCGGCATGTGTGGAAAAATGAGTGAAATTTAAATGAGGAAAATTAAAATAAAAGCACAAAACATACCAAATTATATTTAGATTTTAGTTAGGTTTCGTGACCAAAGGTGTACCATAGTTCAAAATAATTGCTTACCTACATGGCACATGACAACTATTTTTACATCAAAAACTTCCAAATTCATTTCCAAATAAAACAACACTAGATTTTCTGACAAATGATGTAACATATTGCATGCATAACCAAACCATTAACCCTACCCCATGATTTTTCATAACCGCCGCCCATGTTACATCCCCAGGGAGCACACCACTTGCTTCCACGGCGCGCCGCCATTTGACTGCGCTTGTGTACTCATAAATATCGTGTTATTATCTTTGTATCCACCTAGTTGTGGGGTCTACAGTGACGAGTGACGACTGCATCTTGGTATGAAAATAAATGTTACACATATATCCTAGAAACATTTTTTATTACAACCAATACATGCAGTAGTCATAGAAACATGAGACGTATCCAGCAAGTCAGAACGTTTGACAGTTGTCTCAATTTGACTAGATGAGTCCCGTTTCGCGGGTGAATTTCCTAACGATTTCACGCTGTCGGTAGATGTCCCAGTACGGAGCCCAGCATCTTCTTGTCTTCTCCAAGAATTTGATGACAGCGGGTCGACGGCCATAGTCGGCGGTGCCCACACTATTCAGTGCAACCATGAGTTGTGTGTTTTTCGTGTCCTCATCCATGCTGGTGCAGTGATTATCGACCACGGGGCTGTGGTGGCTCATGATCCTTTCGGTCTGTATAGAGTGTGGACTCGTACAAGCCAGAGATGCCAACACCTTCTGAACTGAACCTGTTGTGACTGGCAGAAGTTGGCGCAGTCTGACATTCAACTTACAACCGAGATCACAGCCATCAGGCAGGAATGGTACATTCATCACGTTTTCCCACTGCTCGGCTGCCCCGTCCACAAAGTAGGATGCCTCATCTGGGAAAAGGCGCGCACACCATGCTCAACGAATGATCTCAGACTGCGTTACATCACTAACTCCTTCATGTCTTTGATGACGTCCTCCTGCACTGATGCATGCGTTCAGACAGGTGTTCGTACGATGCTTGCACAACCTCCAACCTGTCTGCTCGTCTGTCGCGGCGGTTTCTACAAACGAACTGGTGATTACACTTTCGTTGTGTTAGGTCCTCTTTTGTGTTATCGGTTGGACAACTCACTTTCTCTTCCCGGGAGTGGTCCATCCTTCATTAGGTTCGACTTCTTGAATGCTGCATCAGTCACAGTGAGAAGTTCGCTGATGAACAAATCACTCCTTTGCAACTACTTCTGGATTGTTTCAAATATCTCCAGGATGTCGCCCATCAGTGCGGTGATCAAAGTTTGTTGGCGGTTCCAGATTCTCAGGAACCCTTTGGCTTCAGCCTTCTCCTTTATGTCGCTAGACAATGCAAGCTGGTAGGTTATTCAGCACAGCATCCATCAGCTGCAGCTCGTGCTGGGCAAACCTGACATCGTGGTGCCGGGGGAACTGTTTGACATTCTCGGCCTGCGCTGACAACATCTCGGCGTCTGGAAGAATCGTACGAGCTAGTCCCAGTAGATTGGACTTCCAGATTCCCAACTCAGGTACGGTGCTGACGACCGATTTAATGGCTAAGTCACATTGGTGTGCTGCACCCCAGAATGTTGCCAAACCTCACAGCATTTGGTCAGCAAGCAGACGCCATTATCCACCTTGTCTGCCGGTGTTTGCTGCCTTGCCATCAGTGGTGACAACAACCAGCTTCGTGTCTTTACCTCTTGTCATATCCAGAGCTTTGTTCATCGCTTCAAGTAGTACAAGGGCACCATTCTTCTCTGGCGAATGCATAACAACTGCTACTTAGAGTTGTTTTATTATACCCCATGGCAAATTTAAACCAAACACACTAAAACGAATAAAAAGTACAGACCTACAAGGGGCTGGTTTGGGAGAATGGGGGCACACTAGGGGAAAAGTTGGTCTGACTGGGGGGGGGGGGCAAATGAAAGAGCTGGGGGGCAATGCCCCCCACTTTGTACGTTAACAAACGCCCTGCGTTGGAGGGCGCCACATGTACTCGGTCGCGTCATATAGACTAGAGTGTCTCATCTCCCTATTCCCAATATCTCTGGTTTACTTACTGTTCACTGGGTTTTAGCAAGTATAGTGTATTTAATATCATTTTTTTGGCTAATGATATCACGCTATTTTTTGCAAGTAACATTTAGGATAGACTCTAGATAAGAGAGAATCAGGAAGCATCTAAAGGATGAATGGCAAACTACATCTCCTGAGTTTATAAAAGAAACGTACTATCCACACTGGATGAACCCTTTAGACCATCAACTAGCCGGTCTGTCATGGTCGGAAACCACTTAAAGCCACTTGCAAATAAGCTGATCTTTAACGCTTCATATATGGTCCAGAATTCCTTAAAATGGGCACACTGACAAAAATCATGTCTTTTGTAAAGTTATCACATACTTGGAAGAATGATCTGTTAAAAATGTAATGAAGCTAGAGGCATCAGAAATACCATTCACTTCCTGAACATTATATACATTTTATTGTCTGCAACATGTCTGGTTACCGTTACATGAGCTTACCTTGGTAACCCGAGAGTCCAAAGTCGATAAACATATACAGTGAACTACATTTTACGGTCACCTCAGTAATACAGCCACCTCACAATTAAGGTCACCCAAAGACGGTCCCAAATTATTTCTGTGACAGTAAAGTATACAAATTAGTCCCCCTAATGCAGCCACATCGTCATTCTGGTCAAGTTTGCCCTGTCCCAAGCGTGACCTTAATAATGACGTTCCACTGTAACGTATACCAAATGACAAGTGAAATATTAGACAAACCTTATGTACAATATCCATTGCTATGAACTGAGACCTTGGAGTTCTCACACAACCAGCAGCTGCGAATACAATAATATGTGGTTACTTTCAAGAAAATTCAACATATTCTTGTCAGCTCACATTGATGAGTAAGAAAGAGCTTGTGAGATAACTGCTGTTGCACACATATAAATTTACAACATTCACATAATCTAAATTATTTAGATTCTGTGACACGGTACCATTTTCTGTCAAAGTTTCTATGACATGTTACCATATATCAGGCCTGTATGCTGGAGCTAGGGTAGATGCATACAGAGTGCACTCACCCCCACTGAGACAAGACATGCTTGAGGAAAGTTCCGCTGTATGTCTCGGAAGGGGTGCAGTTGGATGTACTTGGAAACCTCGAAGGGTGTATAGCTGGAGGTGTTGGGGGATGCAGTTGTAGATTTTTTTGCAAGCCACAGGGAGTTGGTTGCAATTGGAGTTCAGTGGTGTATCCAGGGGTTTTTTTTGGTTGTGCAGAAACCCTAAAAATTCGTCACTATTGTATGATCCATACGGTAACGTACAGCAGGGGTGTACCAAGGGGGGATTTCTGGTGGGTCGGAAAATCCTCCAAATTTCTGCACTGTTGTATGATCAAAATTATGGAAATGTACGTGAGTACACGGAGGGATGATGGTAATAACTAAAGGTGCAGGAACAGGGTTAGGGTTATAACTTGGTTTTTGAAAAGCACTGTCCCCCATGTTCGGATATCATGAGTTCATGCACAGCTGAGACAGCAGAGATGCTGAAGTTACAGCGGCGAAACATTTTCAACTGCACCCCGCCCGTCTTCCGATGTCACAGCTACAAGGTGAAGGAAGATGTGAAGATATGTGGCGGAGAATTTTTTTTCAGTGGTTCTGAAGCTCCGGTAGCCCCCCCCCAATATGGATTTCGTTCCCGCACCACTGGTAATATTTGGAAATCCCCCAACACGTCAATCCTGGGTACGCCCCTGGAGTTCTCATGAGGGGTGCAGCTGGAGGTTTTTTTGGATCTGTAATTGCAGGTCGAAAATGCAATAAAAAATTATGTTCATTTAAAGTACAGCAATGCCAGGTTTAGTTCACAAAGCCTACGGCTGTCACAGAATCCTGTCCAACCCTATCGTTCTTTGTGGAAAATGTCACAGAATCCTGTCCAACCCTATCGTTCTTTGTGGAAAATGTCACAGAATCCTGTCCAACCCTATCGTTCTTTGTGGAAAATGTCACAGAATCCTGTCCAACCCTATCGTTCTTTGTGGAAAATGTCACAGAATCCTGTCCAACCCTATCGTTCTTTGTGGAAAATGTCACAGAATCCTGTCCAACCCTATCGTTCTTTGTGGAAAATGTCACAGAATCCTGTCCAACCCTATCGTTCTTTGTGGAAAATGTAATTATTATGTGATTATGTTAATATAATTATTGCAAGATATTAAACAAACAAAAATGTATTTATATACACTTCCAATCAAGCTAAACACGATGATGTAACCTTTTCCATTATAAAAGGAAGGGCACAATAATTTCAGCAGATAGGAGGGTGTACATAACCAGTGCCTCCACCTGGCGGATTGATCCGCCGACCCAAGCAAACCTCAAGGTGGCGATACACGTGCATCATCAAGCCTATCAATTCGATATGTACGAGTAAAACAGGCACAGATACAACAAACCACGGGAGTACTATACAACTGATTAAACAAATTTGAAATGTTTACAGTGTGGGTTATTTGTTAGCACTTACCTGCAAAGAAAGGCCAAATGGAGTCTGAAGCAGATGCAAAATCAGCAGCAGTTCTGAAAAGAAAAACATGTTTTTTAAGTAGCATATTATTTTTTTAATTTTGAACTCAATGGCAGGGTTAGGACAGCTCAGATAAAAAAAACCAGCATAGACAACTTTGAGGCGGCACTTCTCTTGACATTTTACTTTAAAAAATAGGAGGTTTAAAAAAACTTTAAAACGATCGAAATTTGTTCACGTATGCATTATTCAACATCAAGTGAATGGCAGGATTGGGATAATAAAACAGCATAGTGCCATAGACAGCTTCGAGGTGGCACTTATATTGGCACTGTAGTTTTTAAAGAAAAAAATTAGAAGGTTTAAAAGACATTTTAAATTACTTTCATGTGCATTATTCAACATCAAGTGAAATGCACGAACTACCTTCCACGCATGTCTTTGAGGTGTAGATCTGGGTTGTAGGCCATTAGTTTGTGTATAACTGGTCCCTGACATTGGAAAGAGGCACAGTGAAGGGGTGTCCACAGTGTGCCCCTGTTTGTCTTGTTGATGTCAGCACTGCAAGCAGAATAACTCTCCATTCAGACACCACGCCTCCAAAACACTAACCGGATACATGGTGCTCCTGTAACTGGGTTTATGACTACAATGACCAGCAGCAGAGCAATATAGATTTATTACACTCATTGTAATCTACCAAGTTAAATGGCAGTGACATTGCATATGTCTTTATATTCCTATATATGGTACTGAAATAAAGAATGAAAACTATGTTCTATCATTAAACAGTGTAGTTAGTAGATAATACTAAACATGATAGTTATATTTTGTGGTATGTTTTTACGCATACTGTGTATTATACTATAACTAATTCAAATGAAATATGTATGGTAATACCGGCAGTAACTGCTTCAAATATAATAGTAACAGATTACATTGCATTCAGCATGTAATAGTAATATGACGGAAACAAAGTAACAGTAATAGTTTACATTGTAATGAAATGTAAACCAAGAGCTTTGCATGCACTATAGGGTATTGGGGCTAAAAAGCTGTTGGACTGCAGGACCACCAACTATGTAAAGATGGTGGTCACATATTCATCTCTAATTTGAAGAGAACATGCACCGATCTCCAGGAATGGCACCGATCTCCAGGAATGGCACTTTTTAAAAGATGGTGGCCTGGGTGAAAAAAAGTACTGGTCTTGAGCTCCCAGATCGGTATATTTGATTGTACTTTTGTACCTGGCTTGCATGAGATTCTGTCATCACCTACCCATGCCGAAGAAGAAGCTGAGCAATGCTGGCATAGCCCCAGAAGGCAGCAATCCCAAGCGCAGTCATGCCATCCTTGGAGCAACTGTTGACGTCAGCTCCACCAGCCAGTAGATTCTCCACAACCTAGGATTAACCACAGGCGACTGTACAACAAAACTGCGGTCTGTACCCTCTCTCATACTGCAGGTGTGCTACACTACATACTATTTATTACTGTGTAATTTATGTAGATTAAAGTGGTACTGATGTTCATACTAGGCATGCCATTTTTAACAGGCCCTACTGGGCCAAGGCCCCCAAAGTGCACATTTGATCATATCTGATGACACAGCATTTTTTTAGAAAAAGCAGTTTATATGTATGGTTGGTATGGCAGCCAATTGAATAAATACTGACCTAAATATTTGTGTGAACATAGTTATGAACCTGATTTATTTTATTAGACCTGCATACCTTAGACATGGGATGGGTAACTGTTCTTGTCACTCTGTAAAATGCCACATCCCGATGTATACCTACCAACTGTTCAGTGTCAAAACCCACGAGAATGTGTAAGAAATTTTGAAAACCTCCAACTGCATCCATCTCAGACTCACCAGAAACCTCCAACTGTGCCACCCATCCCCCGGAGGCTCACAAATACACTGCAACTGCACCCCGCCGAGGCTCACCAGTAACCTCCGGCTCCGAGTCCAACTGCACCCTGCACAGAAGCTCACCAAAAAGCTGGAGCAACCTTCAGGTTACGTCTATACTACAACTTAGTATACAAGCCGGGGGATATTCTTCTTTTTTCGGGAGACTCCCGGGAAATCCGGGAGTGTTGGCAGGTATATATACCAATGGGCCTAGGTAAAACCTTCATCCAACACTGCAACCGACTTTAAAATGAAGAATAAATCACATAGCTAGATTCACCCTCTTGGTATGTCATTACTTGGCCCATCTGACAAAAGAAGATCGTGTTACGGCAAGACGACAACATCTCGACGCTCGAGGCTCGGAAACACGCCAGGCGGAAGAGGAACAGCACGCGTACGGGATACGTCGACGCTGGCGGTTGGTTTCCCGCCGACGTTTCTCTTGTGATGGCTTCGTGTGTGCCGCAGTGGCACGCACACCGCGCACATAACAAATTAAGAGCTCTAATCCCCCGTTACCCCGAATACGTAATAGCGTTGTGCAAATCAAAAACAATCACCACTTATCAAGTTATCCTACCGCCAAATTCCCCGCAGCAGCGGCCGAAGCCAAATTCCTGGGCGTTGGCGCTGCCATGTCCACGCGCACGCCACCCGATGGTCAAGTTCGTGTTCTATCTGGTAGATAGATGGCTGTAGCGATATCCTAGAAATTTAGTCATTGTCATCGAGCCTAGAAACGGAATTGGTTTTATGCATTTGCTCACAGATAAAAAATATTGACGTCATGCGTTTTATGTGATTGTCGTTTGTTACATCACGTATTTCGATTGATGACGGCAACGAAATCATGTGTGCCGACGTTGTTCAACGTCTGCTAGCGCAATGTTCCCCATGACAATTAACATTAGTAATTTACTATTCACAAAATCGGCAGTTTTATTTTGTCACTTGATTAATGTATGGACCGTACTGTATTAATATAGTAAGATATGCTTCATCATGGTTTCGCATACATAAGTGATGTCTTGTTCACGTAATGTTGCATTGTTGTAGCCATCCAATGCTCTAAAGCTATAATTTCCATCCATCTTTCATCTGTCTCGTAGTCCCTCTTGAAGCAGTTCTCCCATCTTAGCTGTCAGCGGTATTCTCCTTTCCTTGCGACCGTGGTATTTCTCCACTTATATGCTTTCTTTATTAATCTGCCCGCCCCCATTCTCATAAAGACTTGACCTGCCCATATAATCCGGCTTCTTACTAAACTCCTCGTTATGCTGAACCACATCAATCTCAAGTCACGCATCCTGTTTCTTCTATCCACCCTTTTAATTCCTGTAATTCTCCGGACCCAGTACCAATACTTATCTGAAACGTCCAGCTTCTCTCGTTGCTCTGTCAGCGCCCATCTCTACACAACACAGGCTTGCCGGTGCAGGGCCTAAGTCTACAATATCTCAATTTCAGACATCAATTTTCAAATTTGTCGATCGTTATGCCCCCATGACTCCCTCCATCTATTTTATTAATTATTATCATTAGCTTACATCCTCCCAATGGAGCGACAAAGCGCGGCGTGCAATTATCACCATTACAATATTTTGAACCTACAACCGCGTGACAATCATGAATCTGTGCAGCCGCAGCATCAACACAAGTGACGAGCTGACGCAAATTGCAGAGTGGCGTGACTTGTCACAAACGCGAACGAGGACTTTATTTGATCGTGCACAGAGGCGTCATCCGTCTCTCGTTCCGCGTTCCGCGAGACCAGGCAAATGTCCCTCCTTTTCATAAAATAAAACATTTTAAAATGAATTGTTAACCTAATTTTATTATTATCTATGTTTTCGCTAAATTAAAATATTGGGCCCGACTGGCCAACGCCACTCCAGACACTAGATACGTTTAGGCCCAATCTGACTGTGACCATCCGAATATATTTTATTTAATAATGTAACAACTCATGAATATGATTGATATGGTTGGATGCCACTGTTATAATGCCTTATCCAAGAGGGGGCCTGGAGGACACGTGCCCCCACCCCCGAGACCTTTGAATTTTGGCGTGTCCCGAGACATTTTTGAATGGGACCTCGTTACGTGCCCCCTAGACTTTTGGAATATGCGTCCGTTTAGGTTAGAATAAACTGAAGTTACGCGGACGTGGCGGCGAAACATTTTTAATAGCAACACCCCCTCCCCCGTCTTCGGATGACATCAGTCGAGCAAGCCGAGACAGCGAAGAAGCTGAAGTAGAGCTGAAGTTACGGCGACGCGGCGGCGCAAAAAAATTTCAACATCACCCTCCTACCGTCTTCCGATGTCATGATCCAACAGTGCGACAGCGGGGTCGTTTTGAAAGTCCGGCTCAGACCAACGAATGAAAATTTGAGTCGACCGCAAGTGGAGGTTTTTGGCTCCCCCTACACTACCCTCTCTGGATCCGCTCCAGCTTGCCGGCTTACTTCTAAGCTCTAGCACCGATAGTAGACCCTTGTTCGGAGTATAGCGTGTTCGCTGTCGCTCGTGCTTTATTTCTCCTTGTTCACTTACATAGATATGGATGAACGAATGACTGACTATATTTGCCTCACCCTCTGACATCAACACACCTGCATGCCAACTCTCCCGGAATTTTGGATCTATCTCCCGTATCTCTGTAGGCCCAACACTCAACAGGATGATACTATACGTTTCGGTTCTGCGTTCTGACAAACATGATCTGGCCATGAACAAGTTTAATACGCAGCTTCGGTGAAGGCAAACTTATTTACTTATCTCTTCGTGCCGCGTGGCATGTGATTATAGGTTCACTCAAACTCTTGCCAATCCCTCTGTCTTTGGCTCTCCATGCTGCTGTGTCCTAGGTCAGGCCAACAGCCTCTAGTTCTTCGTTCGTTGCTCTTCGCCATCACTTTTGGCCTGTTTTCTGTTTCCTTTTGGCGTCCACATTAGCGCTGTTTTCACTAGCAGGTCACGTAATTATATCTATGTGGCCAAGCAGCGTCCACCTTCTATTTTTTAGTATGATGCAAATGTGTTGTATCGTCCTTAGGCAGATGTTATGGCGGTGAAGTGGCAAGTCTATTGGTAGGCCTATTTTGTTGTGTCAGAAACACAGAGGAGCACAGTACTCTGGCTGATTCTGAGTTTGATCTTTCGCCCTGGCTATTTCTCGAGCTGCTCGAGAAATAACGCCGAATCTGATCGTTATTTCTCGAGCAGCTCGAGAAATAACGCGAACTCGGTCCGTTATTTGTCGAGCAGCTCGAGAAATAACGCGAGGCCTGGCTGTTAGTTGTCGAGCAGCTCGACAAATAACGTCGATTTTTATCGTTATTTATCGAGCAGATCTGGACGTGCATGCATGTGCACTTAGATATATTTTCAAGGCATCTACGTAGACATATTAATTGTTTGAAGTAAATCCGATGCAGTCTAATCGTTTCGTGCCTGTATTTGTCCGTTCTGATGGGAAATGAAGACTTTTCTAATTCGTCGAGCTGCTCGAGAAATAACGCCGACTTCGTTCGTTATTTATCGAGCAGATCTGGACGTGCATGCATGTGCACTTAGAATTATTTACGTGGACATACTAATTGTCTGAAGTAAATCCGACGCTGTTAAATCATTTCGTGGGTGTATTTGTCCGATCTGGTAGGAAATGATGACTTTTCTTATTCGTCGAGCTGCTCGAGAAATAATGCCGACTTCGTTCGTTATTTATCGAGCAGATCTAAACGTGCATGCATGTGCACTTAGAAACATTTTCAAGGCATCTACGTGGACATATTAATTGTTTAAAGTAAATCCGATGCAGTCTGATCATTTCGTGCCTTTATTTGTCCGTTCTGATGGGAAATTATGACTTTTCTTATTCGTCGAGCTGCTCGAGAAATAATGCCGACTTCGTTCGTTATTTATCGAGCAGATCTAAACGTGCATGCATGTGCACTTAGAAACATTTTCAAGGCATCTACGTGGACATATTAATTGTTTAAAGTAAATCCGATGCAGTCTGATCATTTCGTGCCTTTATTTGTCCGTTCTGGTGGGAAATTATGACTTTTCTTATTCGTCGAGCTGCTCGAGAAATAATGCCGACTTCGTTCGTTATTTATCGAGCAGATCTTGACGTGCATGCATGTGCACTTAGAAACATTTTCAAGGCATCTACGTGGACATATTAATTGTTTAAAGTAAATCCGATGCAGTCTGATCATTTCGTGCCTTTATTTGTCCGTTCTGATGGGAAATTATGACTTTTCTTATTCGTCGAGCTGCTCGAGAAATAACGCCGACTTCGCTCGTTATTTATCGAGCAGATCTGGACGTGCATGCATGTGCACGTATTATATTTCCAAGGCATCTACGTGGACGTACTAATTGTCCGAAGTAAATCCGACGCTGTTGAATCGTTTTGTGCGTGTATTAATCCGTTCTGGTGGGAAATGAAGATGTTTCTTATTCCAGCGTCCGCGTATCCTACTGGAGATGTGGAATTCAAGACTTTTTAAGGCTATTTGAAAAAAGAAATTCAAGACTATTCTGAACGACAGATGATACCTTTAATTGCAATAAATTGCAAGTCACATACGTTTCATCGCTTGGCATCACACGAAGCCTACACCTGTACATCTTTCATCGCTTGGCATAACCTCAAGCCTACAACTGTACACATTATTTGTTTCGCAGGCGCCTTGTGTATTCACTGCAGTAAAAATTATGTGGCTTTTTTGTAACCCATGCACAGCTGCAGTGCCACCAGGCCATACAATTCTCGCAGTTAATCCAATTATGTACTCTTTCGTTGGATGACAGGTCGGACTTGCACAAGTCACCTTAATTTCCACTTTCATCCACGAACCGGCTCCAAACGTAGTTTCTGTATTTTGTGGCTTTGGCTTGACCCATGATGGCAGTAGGTACGCCTTCTGTCAACGCTTCAGCATCCTGCAATGAATTCAAGCCCAATATCACATGCCATTTTGACATGAACAGATGTAGTATTTTTTGTTCAGTGTGATATGTACTGTAATGGTATGTTATTGCTTTTTGTACTGATGACAATGGAAATAATAAAAAAACGATAGCGTATAAACAAATGCATTTTATTTTATCACTTTGATTGTGGATGTTTATAAATTTGTTAAAAAATTGTATTGCCTTGTTGTTTGTTATGGTATGTGACAACGTACGATTCATTCTATTAAGTGTACAGTACACTTAAAAGCAAGGTTACACCTGTACGATAATATTATTAATTAAACTATTTGTCATTACGACATATGTACAACTAGATATGATTGGAGATAACTTAACAGTGTTTTTCTAAACAAACGTTTTGAATGATATATATATATAAATATATTAACTGTAATTTACGCAGAGGAAGTCATGGCATGCTGTTTGACTGTGCACACGTGTTAACATAGTGTGTGTGTGTGTGTGTGTGTGTGTGTGTGTGTGTGTGTGTGTGTGTGTGTGTGTGTGTGTGTGTGTGTGTGTGTGTGTGTGTGTGTGTTAACACGTATACACAGTCAAACAGCATGCCATGACGTCCTCTGCGTAAATTACAGTTTACTTCAGCCGGGATTACAAACGTCAATAAAACGTGAGTGGAAGTAATTGATACATCCATGTGACGGTAATGTTGTGATCAAAGGAACACAGCAAATGGTGCAGTTGCAGGTTGAACTTTCTCATGAAAATACGTGTTTTGATTAGTCATTAAACTTATGCACACAAACATAACATTGGATGTACAAATGTGGATACATGCCAAAATATTTACAAGTACTTTCTCAGTTGACTTTCTCATTGTAAACCGACATATGTTTCAGCCTAGTTGTCTGTTTTATAATGTTTTTGATTTGTACATTTTTAATCTATGTGTGCATGCCTGCGTAATTCGGTATGTTGCTTATATTTTGACTATGATGTAATTTATTTTGTAATATATTACATTGTTGTATCAAAAATGGTGACAACTGATAAAATGGCACTCAAAGTATGAACTATATGTTATTTCTCGAGCAGCTCGACGTATAAGAAGTCTTCATTTTCCCATCAAAACGGACAAATACAGGCACGAAACGATTAGACTGCGTCGGATTTACTTCAAACAATTAGTATGTCCACGTAGATGACTTGAAAATATATCTACGTGCACATGCATGCACGTCCAGATCTGCTCGATAAATAACGAACGAAGTCGGCGTTATTTCTCGAGCAGCTCGACGAATAAGAAAAGTCATCATTTCCTATCAGATCGGATAAATACACCCACGAAATGATTCAACAGCGTCGGATTTACTTCACACAATTACTATGTCCACGTAAATAATTCTAAGTGCTCATGCATGCACGTCCAGATCTGCTCGATAAATAACGAACGAAGTCGGCGTTATTTCTCGAGCAGCTCGACGAATAAGAAAATTCATCATTTCCTACCAGATCGGACAAATACACCCACGAAATGATTCAACAACGTCGGATTTACTTCAGACAATTAGTATGTCCACGTAAATATTTCTAAGTGCTCATGCATGCACGTCCAGATCTGCTCGATAAATAATGAGCGAAGTTTGCGTTATTTATCGAGCTGCTCGACAAATAACGATAAGATTCGGCGTTATTTATCGAGCAGCTCGAGAAATAACCTGAGCCTTGATCTTTTGGGAGTACCACGAGGATCTCCAAAAGCGGGTGTAGGTTTGTAGATGCAGACACGGCAATACACAAAGCAAACTCCAATGTATAATGTGTACGAAACGAAACAGTGTATGGTTTCAACGACAAGCTGTCGGTCTTCAAAATCCATGCGGCAACTTTCTGCAATTCTAACTTCACCGGAAAATAATGTGCGGCGAAGGCGCGGCGATTATCGGAGACACCAAGCAGGTTTTTGTTGGTGTACTGGACATGCAGGATGCAGACCGCCTCTTGCGATCGGTTCCCCGGCTCGGCTGCTATAGCTGACGTTTGCTGCTCCTGTGCAAATCCGTTAACCTGACGTTTGTCGGAAGTTGTCGTATAATCATTTGGAGTCGACAAAGCTGTTTACAGAAGTCCCATTGACTTCGAAATTGTACCTGACTTAAAATAAGTTTCTTGCTGCGAAAGACGACCTAGCTTGTGTGCGCTTTTTGTGTAACGAAATTAAGTTCGGGTCCGATTTCCGGAGTTGGTTGACGGAGACGGTTGTTTAGTATTTTTTGGCAGCATACAGCCAGGCCTACATAACAGTTGTTCACGTCTGGATTGTAAGCATTCATTACAGCAAAACTTCACATTGGTTTTCTGCAGCTGCGATCCAGGTTGTACAATCAAGTATAAATTACGCCCGGCAGCATTCTAATTTTGTGTAGTTTTGGCACGGTTCCTATGCACCAGTGTGTGATTTAGTTATTGTCCGTGTGTGGTTCATTGGCAAAGGTAATTTCTCTCTTCCGTACTTAATACTTTTAGCCGGCACAGAGATAGCTGGAAAAGTATGGCCCCTAAATAAAAAATGCAGAACCTTGGCCAGTATATTGAAAAACACGCTGTGGGAGCGGAAGTGTGAGTTTAGTCTTAACCATTGGTGGGAAGGTGCGATGCTTCAATTAGTCCCCAAAGCAGAAGGACCAATGACATCCACAAACCGAGTGGGAGAGTGTAAGGTGCTCCCCAAACAGGTGGGCAGTGGATATAGGCACAGTTCAACGCCCCACTTGGAACAGTATTATCGGGAAAATTTTTCCAACAAGGAAGCAATGAGTAGTATGTTCCGGGAATAATGTCCCAAGTGGTGCCTCGGAGATGGTATGTGGTCTTGGTTGAGTTCTCTACCCCACGGGCCGGGTAGAATGCGGGGGGATCACAGAGGAGCAAGTGTTATATGTTAGTTTGTAAATAATAGTTTTCTACATGTCAAAATGTAGTGGCGCACATGTTGGATAGGCCTTGGTAAAATTAATACAATTACCAAAGGCAAAGCCAAACTGAAAGAGGACGATGACCAAATGTAGGCAACAAAATACGACACCAGCTGTAGGCAGTGGTATCTTTCAGATGCGGGCTGCGATAATTTAATAATTTTTGAAATTCCAGCGCCAATAGTTTTCTTGAAACCCATCCTGATGTCGGAAGCTGCCATGCAGCTGCATGCCTTCGTGGACTCAGCACTCCTCTCGTTCAGTAATAGCGTCCTATGCTGATCAACTGCGCTCGCGAAGCGGTCGGCACTCGTCGCCGCTCAATCGTCGCCGCTCAATCGTCGCTTTCAAGTCCAGCCCAAAGACCGATCCGCCTATCGCTGAGACCCATGATTAGCTGATTGATGAGTGACAGAGCACGGTCGGCCGTTACCTTCGGCTTGGTACGACACACGAATGCAAGAATGCGCTACGGAGTGTGTACGTGCGTATGGGAATGTGAGCGGCGTGCGTCCGTAGTGCAGTGGGCGTGACAAGAGCCGAAGTAAACAGGCGGCCACTGGCGATGTCGTTTCGCGCCGGTACTTCTTACAGGAGCAACGCTGTCGGTGTCGTCTGCTCGCGACGACGTAACGCCGCACGCGCGACGCTCGCGCGACATGGCTTTGAAATGTAGCAGTCGCTGTTCCACGCGACTTGCGTTCGCGAAACAGTTCCGAAGTGGCATCCCGTGCAAAAACAATAACTACCTGTTCCGGGAACAGTACATCAGCGTCCGCAAGGGCTACCCGGATGCGGTTTACTACGCCGCCGGAGTGGTCGCCGCGTTGCTGTGCTACGTCAACTCGCTTCCCGGCGAGTTTGTCCACGACGATATTTTTGCTGTTAAAAACAACCCCGATGTGCGACCAGACTCCCCACTTAGTGGGGTATTCAGAGATGACTTTTGGGGCAAGCCGATGGCGTCTAATACTAGCCATAAGTCGTATAGACCCCTGTGCGTACTGTCCTTCAGGTGAGTTATTTACTAGCTGTCACTCGCCGTCACTGTCACTGATGCCTATACTAGCTGAGTTTGTTTACTTGTGGGTGCCCCTGCGGTTGTTGAGAACCATTAATGGCGTTACCTTTGAGTCCGATTTGAGGCTTTACAAGTTTACACCCACTGACCACACGTGACTACGATAGTGACCGGCGTTATCATCACCTAATAACCTTTGGTCCCCATCTAATAATTTTATCGGTCAAACAAGGGCACTATCATTGACATTGTCTAGGCACTTCAACAAAAAATTAAATATCACGTTAGAACATTGGGAATGGGCTTAAATTAAAAGTAATAGCTCAAGGATCACATAAGTAACTGTTTATTTTATTAAGATATAGATCAAACGATATTGTGATTTTAAGACGGCTTTGTGTATCTCTTACAATGGCAAAATGGAGTAATTTTTTGTGTTTTCAGTGGGTAAATATGTGCTTTAAAATGTCATAACTTTTTTTATTTATATATATATATTTAAATATTGTTTTCATGGTTTTCAAACACATTGACTAGAGTAATAAATTTACAATATTTAATATTTTTAGTACTAATTATAACCAAATTAGCACAATTAATTAGTTAATTTTGACTAATGTAGCATGCAAACTCAACAGACCAACAATCCAATTAAAAGCGATAATGCCGATGATTATGAAGATATTTATACATATTATACAATGTGTATAACCACATTAATAATGGTAATAAATATACATTAACAAATCAATTAATTAGTCAATACTGGCTAATTAGTGCGCAACTTTGAAAGACCGACACATTTCAGTAAAAGGCCATAATGTCCATGATTATGAAGATATTTGTATAATTTATGCAAGCAGTACACCACATTAATTATGGTAATAAATATACATTAACCAGTCATATAGCATTAACAATAACTTTATTAATAAGTAAATATTGGCTAAATAACTCAACAGATCAATACATGATAATGAAATACAATATTCATACTCCTAGTTCACTGTGTCTATGTGTGACTGTGTCATAACAGGTTGGATGAATGCTGCAGGATCTGTAGAGACCAGTAATCAATTGTCACTGCTTCATAATGTAATGTTCTGCATTTTAACATGAACTTCATGAAGTAATGTTATAAATTGTTCACAGTATTCCGTCACTGAATCCAAATGCAAGATTGCTTTTTGCATTACTCCCCACGGCCCATGGGAGTCAAGCCATGAAGAAGAAATCGGCTCTGATCATAATACAGTCTTTGTAATATTGGAAGTTGATTGTCTCATAATTGCCAGTAGGCTGCAAGATGTGTGCAGCAAAGTTCATATTTAGTATCCTGTAAAATAATGTTGTGTTCTTCAACATGATGTATATAAGTAATGTTCGTGTCATGTCGAATGGACACTGTCCAGTGTAGAATCATATATCAGATATATAATTAGCCAGATTAAATGTGTACGTATGCAGGCAGGTGACGGGTGTCATATTCAGACGACTCTGTGGCTCAGTATCTTCAGAGTTAACTGTCAGACACAGATCAGTGTAAGATCAGTATCACTGCATGTAATTGCTAACAGCATCTGAAATAAAAAGGGCCATCGTGTATCATATAATGTGAATTATATCATGAAATAATTTTCATATCCCTGCCTCTGTTACTCAAGAGAGCAGTGTGAAATTCTACAATAATGCATTATGTCACACATTAATTCATAATAGTTGTGATACTTGAGAGGTAAAATAAACAAAAAATTATAATGGCACATGCCAAGACTCCGAAAGACCAATGCCAACAGCGCCCAGACCAGGCCCAAGGCAAGGCCTGCGCATATTAATCAATGATTAATAAAATAAATTATATCTAAAAGGTAAAACAGGTAGTGTTCACTGTTGCTTTTGTATGGATTTAAATTAAGATAACCAAGATATGAATATGATCAGATACTGACTCTGGTGATACTGACAGTGCCAGATCGGCCAAAACAGTCATATTTTGAATGGTAAAATCTGCATGTCGGAATAAGTCGGAACAAAAAATTTTTCAACAAGGAATAAATAAAACCTATAGATGTGAATAAACACAAAATCATTCCTGCCAATTTATGCCCAAACTATCAAACTTGCAAATGAATCATAGCTATGTTGTCAAATCGACAACAGTTCGCTTAATTTTGGTCAAATTGTAAAAAGAAAGTGACGCAAATAAACTTCCAACTTACCGTCTACAAGAATCCCGCAATGAATGACATATACCACCGTTAAAAGCGCGCGCAACGACGGATTGAAACAAAACGCTACCAAGATGCCGAGTAAACGGCACAGCGGTTTTGCAACAGAAATGTGGCACACGAAAACACAGCGTGAGCAGAATTTGTTGAAGTGCCTACATTGTCAACATTGTAAAACTTGGCATTAATAATTGTGCAAGCAACTATTGTTTGTTGATTATACTAGAAAGTATCCATTAACATTGTTGTTACAGATAACTTGGCTTGAGTGTTATGAACTTAAAAATGTGCTTGCTGTGTGAATAAAGTTAATTATATGATCCCCATGATGGCTGATGTTTGATAGTAACACATTATGTATACCAAGTGTCAATGCATTTCACTAATAAGTTTAATTAACACTACAGCAGGCCATTGATCATATGGAATTGGAGACACCGTTCAGTAAAGTGATATTCCCTTCGAAATGCCTGTATCAAACAGGATTAACCTACAAAACAACATTAACAAGTACACTGTAGTACTGTTAGACAAATAGCAAAGGCATTATCAACTCCATGTCTTAGTAAATAAGCTGTAGTATCACTGTCAGGTGTTACCATGGCTAAGGAACATGACAAATAGAAGCTTGCAAGTGGTGTGAGTTGGCTGTGTTAATTTAGCACCTTGTGAGAGAGTTGCTTTATACATACATGTCTAGAGGTGTGTCTTGTTACTTGTACTCCAGACAATATCAGTCTATAGTGCATGGTAGGGTAAGGATTTTTAAATTTATAGAAACTTTGATGAAAAAGATTCTAAGTAGCGCACTTTTCAACTTAGTATCAAGATCTTAATAAAACGGACACATTGAAAAATGTGAAACAACATCATTGCATGTTTCTTTACTGTGAATGAGAGTCTTCTGCAAGGTTTCTTGAGAGCTTAATTAGTTTGGTAAATGTTTGCGAAAGGGCTTGAAAGTTCCTTTGGTTCCACTGCTATATATATACATAAAAACTGCCAGCCATGTCAGTACTGGTATGTCTAAACACAATTATAGATATAATATCTGAGAAGGTCGGGCCATGCATATTTTTTAATACTTTGTAGGAATATTGAAAAGCCAGTGACTTCCATGTCCACTTTCCATACATTAGGAGATTGTTGCTTTTGGTTGTCAACATAATCTTATCAGAACTTGTTAGATCTTGTAAGGTCTTTCAAGATCTTGTTAGATTTTGCTGGACCTTGTTTAAGCTTGTTTAACATTGTTAAATCTTATTGTAAGATATTGTATGATATTGTTAGTTATTGTTAGATATTCATAGTTTGATTATTATACACCCAGTAACACTGCACAGTTGACTTTCTGTCTTATTGACTGGGTTGTCTTTTGTTAATATGATGATGTCTCCTAGTCTAACTCACACTCTAACTGTATTAAATATTGTCCCCGGGACAAATAACAAATTTTCATGAGTTATGTATTATAGGCTGTCTTTATAATGCTGGCTATTGTAAAACATCTCAATTCTTCTGGATAGTTTTTGTGTGGCATCTGATGACATAGGAGCCTGAGGATTTTAGTTTTAAGCATTGGAATATGATTATAAATGTGGTTCTAACATTAACACATTACCTAAAATTTATATTGGCTTTTGGCACAATTTTTTCAGGGCACAATTATAAAGCAATTTTGAAACATCATCTATCCATTTAGTACAACCAATTTCTGAGTCCTAAATAAACTAGCAAATGTGCTGGCATTGTGATAAATGTGTACACAGTGACTCATTTTGATGATGATAAATTAAATCTAGTTACTCTGGCATAATGTTCAATTTATTCTGAAATAGGCCACCTATTGATATTAACAACCCAATTAATAATGCTGTGTGTGTAAATTAATAGAAGATTTAGCTAACTATTTGTGATCTAGTAGCCTTATTCTTAAATGAACTTACTGTATTACCAGGTACCTCACGTTAAATGTGTTGTACTAACTAAACACAGGGGTCTCAAAAGAGGAGAGGATACTCTCCACAGGCTTGCAGAGCGCCTTCAAATGCAGCATATGCAGTAAAGACTGCCACTCAATAATTGGCCTCTACAGCCACAATGGACGCTGCCTGCCAACAACTGATCTTTGACACCAGGGTGCAGATCCATAGTCTTATGAGACTGCAGGATGCCTACTACTACTAGCGAAATATCTATATATTACTTTCTAAATTTCAATTAAAAACATAAATAACGATAATAAGTTACTTTGACTTTTGAACCAATTAATAAGTGCTGTAATCTGGTTGTCAGTCGGTTTAATACTGTATCCTGGTAGCCAACATTTAGGTGATTATCAATTAACAGGAATAGCTGTAGTAGCTACTAGCTTCAGCAGCAAAAGCGGCAGCGGCAACAGCAGTGGCCATGCTGTGGCAGCAAATGTACAGCTCTGTTCCCATACTATAGATTGCAATGTGACAAAATCCTACTGTTTGTTTCTAGAGCTAGTACCAACATTGGAACTGGCCAGTCAACTAGGTCAACTAGGTCAACTAGGTCAACTAAGTCAACTAAGTCAACTAGGTCAACTAGGTCAACTAGGTCAACTAGGGCTGCTTTTTTTGTTGTACTGAATCTGGAATTTTCTTTGACATCTTAAAGTTAAGACATTATATTTTTTTAGGTCAACTGGTTGAAAACATTACATTTTAGAACTTACCTAAGTTATAACTTTACCTACCCACCTTAATTCCCTGGCAAATCCATCCATCTGTAGACAACTTTAATACACATATTAATTTTGAGATTGATCAACCCTTTTGTCTTGATGTGTCTCTGAGCCTGGTTTCCAAAGATTTTGTGTGTAAAAGACGTTGCCTTATTTGTATTATAACTTGCCATTTTATTATTGCTCACTCTAACAGATCCATTTAGAATTCCCCCTTCTCTGTTGGTGTAGATATTCATGTTGCCTTTTTAACTGCTCTTCACGAACACAGTGCTATTGTTTGTTTTTGCTTGCAACATTTATATAAACTTACATGTATAAAATTGTATTAAAGAAAAACTTAATCTTACAGTACTTGCAGTGATGTAAGGGGTACATTGTGCAGCAAATACACAACCATTTTATGCCCACCCTGGTACTGGATCTAGTATACAGGAAAAAAGAAAATAATTTCTAGTCATACATTTTTAATAAGTTTCCCTAATGACACTGTCAGGCCTGCTTAGTGTGGTACTGTTTGTTTTTGTTTATCATTTCTTGCTTCAGTAAACAGGTACTGTAGTGTGCCTCAAATAGAACATAGTTCTAAGTGTTTATTTATTATTTATAATATACATTATGGCATCATTCTATCTGTGTGTCAGAACAGTCAGTCTTACACCCGAATCACATGAATTTTGAAGAAGCATTCTGCAAGGCTACCTAGCTTTTAGGATCTATCATAATGCTGAATTATGAGCACATTGTATGAAAATGTCATTTTTACGGTCATCAGTTGGGACAATTTCCATAACCTGTTAAATGTCTGCTTGAAAAGACAATTGCTTAATATCTGGAAACGCTGGTATGCTGCACAATTCACTGAGGACTTTAGAAATCCATTAATGTTTCATCTGGATCATTGGCTGGCATCAACTTTAAAGTTTATCTCTTGTTGGATATCAACCATTTATAACAAGAACAGCTTTATAGTTAAATTGTTCATGAATGCATTATTTGTTTACACTGCCCTACACGAGAAAGTTTGTGTCTATTATTGATCAGTGAATCTCTCTAGATTAGTGCAGTATTCAGGCAAATGACTTCAGAATATAAAATGAGGTTAGGCTTCTTACATGTCATTCTGTTCAGATAAATTGCATCCCACTTGTCCATTTTATAAAAATTAATTTGACATTTCTATGAGTTAATGACTTATACTTTATATTACCGAAAGGTGCTTCCGCAGATAACTATAGCAGATTATTCTGGCTCAAGCTCAGGTTAACATTTGGAAAATACCACTTGATTTCCAGAATTTTATTTTAGCTAATCACATTGTTGTGACTTTTATAGATATAAAAAACATAAAAAATTATACCATTTGCTGATACAGAGTATTCCAAGTACTAATCACATCATTTGTCATGCTGATAGATTGTTGAAAAACTTGCTGTTTCTCTAATGGAGAATTAAGTTCCATTGAAGAATGGATACTTTTGATGGCTATTCTTTTGTTTTAAATATTGCGATTCGAAAACACTATTTTCCAATCAGCCCACTGATTCAGGATTTCAGTGAAGCTTTTAATAGGAAAATGCAGGCAGTTTATTTTGCTACTAGTTTGATGAAAACCTTGCTGCCTCTTTGAACTGGATAATTAATTTCCTTTCTAGATGTAAGAGTGACGAACACATTTGGCTTGTCACGATTTTACTGCGTCTCCCCATTTTCCTCACAAACAATGCACAGTGCTATCGTAATAATATGCGCAGAACATGATCCGCGAAGGAATTAAATGCAGTGTGGCATCTTCATCCATGCAACGCTGATTTTCTGAAGTCGTTCCAAAGAATCAGTGCTAATGAAAAGAGTGCACACAATGTAGACTGCACATGGCTTGAATATAAATGTTCATTTACCTACAGTCTATGTACTACAGAGAATTGAGATTCTAATCAGTAAACCGCCAGGATCTAATGGGCCACACACAATGGACTGGTTGGGCTATATTTAGGTGGCCGATAACTCTACCTCCATGCACACATTGAAGCATTTAAAGAAATTTAAATTGTGCTGTCAATTTCAGATTCAACTATGCATTTGGAGGGCTGGATCCAGTGGGGTACCATGTGACCAATGTGGGGCTACACGCTGCCGCCACCCTCATGTTTACCTATGTGTGTGGTCTGGTCGTGTTCCAACAAGTGCGACTGGCTGGGCTCGCAGGGTTGCTCTTTGCTGTGCACCCTGTACACACAGAGGCCGTGAGTACACGTCATTGTTGTTAGTGTTGTTGTGTTACTGGTGATGTCATAAATGTATTATCATTGACAGAGAGTGAGAGAGAGAGAGAGAGAGAGAGAGAGAGAGAGGGAGGAGGGAGAGAAGGAGAGTGGAAGAGAGGTAGAAAGAGAGAGAGAGAGAGGAAGAGAGGGACAGACGAGAGGTGCGGAGAGGGAGAGAGAGAGATATAGCGAGACAGAGAGAGGGGGGGGGGGCAGAGTGAGAGGAGAGAGGTAGAGAGGGAGAGAGGAGAGAGGGATAGATAGATCGGGAGAGAGGTAGAGAGGATGAGAGCAGAGAATGAGGAAGAGAGGAAAGAGAGGGAGGAGCAGGGGAGAGAGGGAGGAGAGGGAGAGAGGGAAAGAGTAGAAAGGATAACCTCTCCATGCCTGCATAAAGTAATTAACCTATGCTCACGAAGCTGTAGGCACACCAACTAGTCTTCTAATCTGTTTAAACTTCACAAAATAACCAATAGACCCAAGCCAGCGCTACACCACCCGCTACGTGCGACGTCCCACGCAAGCTCAACAATACTCTAGCCACATACATGTTCTGAGCTGAACATGAGAAGAGGGAGAGAGAGGAATTGAGGAGAGAGAGAGAGGGAGTGAGGTAGAAGGAGAGAAGGAGAGAGAGGGAGGGAGAGAGAGAGAGGGAGAGAAGGAGAGAGGGAGAGAGAGAAAAAAAGGAAGGGAGGAAGGAGTGGGGGATGGAAAGGTGGAGAGAGAAAAGGGGAGGTGGAGAGCATAGAGGGAAAGGGAGAGAGAGAGAGAGGGAGGAAGGGAGATAGAGTTAGAGAGGGGACATAAGCCCATTTCAGTGTTATATTTGGAAATGGTATTGGTAATATGCAAAAACAGTACACTGTACAGTAATGATCTGAATTTCAACACATCTTTCCCTGAAACAAGATCCTACAGAACGTGTGAGAGCAAATTTGATAGTTTAATTTCACGCTTCCTAAGGGAATGCTGAAAAAGTCCTACATGGTTATGTGTAATGTGGTTCACCATCATTAATGTGTAGAACTTGAGTAACCTTGTTAACTGCCTTCTCATGCGTCTTGCCTGTCTTGAATTGTTTTCAAGGAACCCCATTTGGGTAATAAAATCTAGCGGTAATGATGTGTGCTTGGTGAAGCAAGAATAGGTAGATGATGAGATTCAAAATGTGCTGCTTCTAGAACGTGATTTATTGGCACATCTACAAGCGCGTACGAGCAACGTTATAGCATTATCGTTGCAAAACACGACGCAGAAAGCTGCCAGCATCTGCAATGATAATGCACTAAAGCATTATAAAAGTCGTCTAGTTACGCAATTGAAGCCGCCTCGCAGACAATGAGAGATTTATTGTGGTGTTAATCCGAGCCTATGCATTCCAGAATTCTGTTATGAACTGAGGTGAATGATGGGAGTTTTAGCATCCCGCTGGGGGTGATTGATCGGTGTCATGTGCAAATTGGCTAATGAATATCTTTATGGAAATGCTCTTCAGAGAGTATTGTACTGTGTATCGGGAGTGCCTATCGACTCCCAATGGGACAAATGTTTTGCCGGCGAGATTTATTTTGACAGACGGTGTTGCTGCTGGGATTATGCAAACTACAGTTTAATACATCATTGAAAAATTGCAGTCAGAATATATAAAGAGGATGATTTTATTTGTATAAATCAAGTGAATGTACACTAAGTACACATTGTAATTCCTTCATATTGTTATACGTTAAATTCTTGATAAGAAATTAAAAACGTTTAATGACCCCATCACTACATTGGTACATAAAAAAACTAATGTTATAAATTCTGTTGAAAATTGTAAATAATGAATTTTTAATACTAATTTTGCGTGGTCTTTAGTTTTTGTTATTTCACATTTATAATTAAGTTGTAAAAATTAATGCCTTTAGATATAACAATTTGGGCTATACTGTTATAATATTTGCATGATCGAGGGAAATATCAGACTAGTTGTAGATATATGTCATACATGTTAATTAAGTCTCCCTGATTCGCTGGGAGACTCCCAGAAATCTACCAAATCTCCTGCTCTCTCGGTCGGGAGAAGCAATCTCCTGGATTTCTATGCCAATGAAACCAAGGAAATTCTCTGTGGCCTGATAAAGCCAGAGAGTTAATTGCAATCGGTCTGAACCTGAGATAATTCTCAAGAACAGGGACACTGGTCCAATGCTGATCAGACAACAAAGTGGACTATTTAAATCATGCATTGTGTTGACTAAACAACAACATCTGTTTAACTATAATCTTCTTGGGTCTTGCCTTTAGCTGACATTGCATATAAGTTTTTGACGAACACCATAAGCTGCGCTTGCAGCCATGGGTTCCCTATTATTGACTTTATTGCCCACTATAAACTTGCTGATCTTGTAGAACAAAGTGTAATCTGTTTCAATCTATATTCAAATAATGTCAATTGATTCATCTATGCTGTATACATGTTTATTTAATCCATGTATATATATATGTAAATGTTACAATTGGAAAACATTATAAATTAAAATATGTATTTCATAACATTAAACAAATTCATCAAAGTAAATTCATCATACATGCCTCCTCACCCAGACAATGGTGACAACCTTTGAAGAAAATACAATGCTAACTTCTGGTCCTTATACCTGTGAATATTGTATCAGTTATATTTTGTAATAAGAGAAGATGTATTTACTGCCTATATATGCATGGTATTTTGCACCATAATAATTATATATTTAATGTATGAACACATCTGCCTAGAACATAAAACTAGTAAACTTTTTCTTCTTTCTACCGTACCTATATATGTATAAACCACAGACATTTGAGTTTACTTGTCCACATATAATTTGTTTAATGTAACACATTAAATATATATTAACATGCTGTTATGTGCCATTGATTTAAGAGCACATGTGCAATGCATTTGGAAATAAAGCTGATCTGTGACCATTTTTATAACATGAAATACTCAGATTTATACACAATTCCGCAATACCCTGAGACGGCCAACTTACGCACAATTCCCTGAAATCACAAGACCCTTGGCATTGGCATTTCTGAAACTTAACATGTTTATTAAAACATGGTTATTAATGTCTATGGAAAGTATTTTTTGGTTATATTTTACTCCGATTTACGTATAAATGCCCTATTTTCCGAGATCCCCCATTTTACTTATAAATGCCTAATTTACTGAGACTCTTTGATTTATGTATTTCGGGACTGTCTGATTTACATATAAATCTCCTGCATTGGCATTTCTGAAACTTAACATGTATGATATGTTTCTAACAAATGTAGTGTTGTTGCATTTAAGATGTTCAGAATCAATTAAATCAAGTTTCCAAAATGTGAGTTACAGAATTTGAACAACAAGACAAGATATTCGCTACTTCAATGCACAGACCAAATTCACTACTTCACTTGCATATGGAATGGACATGTCTGGAAGAACAAATCATATTAAATGATCAATGACTTGTTGCCTGGACCACACTGACATCAATTTGATATCTACACAAATGCATTCCCTGCACATTTTATGCTGCACATAACAATTAAAAACCATACACCACACTACAGTATTATTATTTTTATTTTTTGACAGATTGATCAAATGGTCTGAAAAGTGGCAAATGCTGTTCAATTTTGGGAAATGTAAAACACAGGACATGGGAACGAAAAGGTAGATTATACAATAGGGGGTACTCTACTAAGAACCACTGTAAAAAAAGGACTTAGGGTTAACCATTAGTGCTGATATGAAGGTTTCAGAGCAGTGCAGAATTGCAGCTTCAAAGGGAAATCAAATCCTTGGATTAATTAGGCGAAATATAGCATATCAGAAAAAAGAACTAATACTACCTCTGTACAAAACAATAGTGATGCCTCATTTAGAATATTGTATACAAGCGTGGAGGCCATATCGCAAGGACATAGATATGCTAGAAAGAGTACAGAGGAGAGCGACTAAAATGATACAAAAACTGAAGGATCTAAGTTATGAAATTCACCTAAAAGAATGTGGTTTAACAACACTAGAGACCAAAAGATTGAAAGGAGATCAGATAGAAGTGTTTAAAATAATAAATGATTATGAAAATATTGATAGAAATATTTGTTGTCAGTTAAGAAAAATAGAAGGACTAGAGGACATGAAGTTACATTAGCAAAGGAGCAGTGTAGATTAGATATAAGAAAGTTCTCATTTTCACAAAGGACTGTAAATAAATGGAACAGATTATCTGCTGATTGTGTGGGTGCTAGTAGCGTGAATATGTTTAAAAATAAAATTGACACATACCTCAGAACGGCGGGATACACATAGATAAAAGGTTTGGACTCTTGATAAGCCAAAGGACTTCCTTGTCCACCTGCCACCTAGAGTTAATTCTCTGGGTGGCAATCTTGTTAAATGATGCCCATTGTCCCTCCTGGCGTATACGCCATCGACAACAGCTCTGCAGAGTCCTCTGTCCTGGGCCCTTCTCTCAAGCTGCTTCCAGGTGTAGCCCATCTTCTTGGTGTCTGCTTGGAGATCCCATTGCCAAATGATTTTTTGGTTGGCCACATTCCCACTTACCTTGGGGAATCCATGTCAGAGCTAGTCTGGTGATGCTTGACGCTGGTTTTCCACAATTCAATGTTGCTGTCTGGCCAGTGGATCCGGAGGATTCTTCTTAGACAGTTGTTGGTAAAGGTCTACACTGTACTGTACCACATACCAACTAAAGAAGAAGCTGACAGGAGTTGGTTAAAGTGGGCTGGACTTGTGGCTTGAATGAGTAGAGGAAACTGAGGAAGAAAATGGATGCTGCTGAAGTAGAAGGTAGAAGACGACCACAGCAGATAGGATTGTGTCAAGAGAGGTTTGGCAGGATTGGGATGGGAGTTGAAAACGAGAGTGAGAGATAGAGTTGGGTGGAGACGGGCGTTAGAGACAGCAATGCAGGATCAAAGAATGACAAAACCTCAAAGACCATTATCGAGGTGAGCCTCACCCCGAAATATAGGGAGAAAGACACCATAAGCTATACATCATCTAGCACCATATTGTACACAGTACTAGTGCAAGTTGGTTTATTTTCGCTGGGTCCCAGCCCAAGATCGAGACAGGTCTGACAGTAATGGAGCATTGTGACGCTGCAGCGAATGTCCATTGATACGCGCCGCAGTTGTTTTTCCGGTAATTGTTCTTCCTGAGACAGGATGACCTTCACGACAGCCACTGTCTACCCACATGGGTCTAATGATAGAGCATTGCTCACTTGGCCAGATTGACAGTAATGTCCACTAAAGTAGTTTGGCTTTGAGGATTGATGTAATGTCGTGCCGACTGTACCATGTGTCTGTCATGATCACAAACGCTCTATTCACTTGTTTTTTGTGCGTGTAAAGCATTAAATTAGGATAGGTCTGAATAATGTAATATCTACCACTGGTGTACTCACTATTCACCCATTTTCATCTCACGAAGCTGTAGGCACACCGACTAGTCTTCTAATCTGTTTAAACTTTACAAAATAATCAATAGGCCTAAGCCAGCGCTACACTACCCACTACCCACTGATTGCAACGTCCGCAAGCTTGTTTTCCATTTTGTATCATCCGAAGATCATCCTTTTCGTTTTATATAAAAATAATTGAGGGAAATCCCAGAATATTGTTTGGTTTTTTCAATTGTCCTTCCATATTTCATAAAGAATGTATTATCTACATATATATGACAGCTGCGTCTCTATATTCATGATAGTTTATTGCTTCATGACTGATTGATCCACCTATATATCTAGGACCAAATACACAAATCCAAAATTATAATAACATTTCTTCCCTTGTTCCTTGAAGTTGAATGTAACAGTGGTCCAGTTTCTTGGCTTAATTATTTCAGTATGTGTTGATATTACCTCAGACTCTCAAGAAACTTACTATATTTTCTGTTGATGTTTTGAATGCTTAGTACAGTCTTCATCAATGAAGTGTTGTTACTGTGCTACAGGCATGTCATGTGACAACAGTCACATGACATGAGCTACATGGGTGGGAGTTTATGTCCGACGTATCTTTCCTTGTAGTTAATCTCCCATCTGAGAGAACGTTGTTATTGTGTTACCCTGTGTGATAGTTAGAACCATTCAAGCCAGGATGCAATGTATCAAACTGTACACAGACAATGAATTATTCAGTTGATGCATCTCAAGGTTTCAACAATCAATTACATGGGAACTTTGTAAACTGTTTTGATGTCTGGAGTGAGCTTCTCAAGTAGAGCTGTAGGCACACACCATATACTTTTGTTTTTTCTAAGAGACTCATTTGGCTAAACACAAGAAGTTACCTTACCTTACCTTACCTTACCTTACCTTACCTTACCTTACCTTACCTTACCTTACCTTACCTTATCTTACCTTACCTTACCTTACCTTACCTTACCTTACCTTACCTTACCTTACCTTACCTATCCTCTTCAGGCATTATGGTGCATCCTGTACAACTCTGCCATCTCGCCCTCTCAATGGCTATGCATTTAGCTTCGCTCCATGTTTTCCATCACAGTTGGTCTCATTCTTTTTCCACAGTGGATCGCCAGGTTGTTGTTGGGTGACCCACTTTTCTTGTTCCTTCTTGCATCCACGTCAGTGCTGTCAAACAGTTGTTGTGGTCGTTCTTCCTTTGCTCATGCCCGATTCATTTCCATCTTCTTTAGTTGTACTTCTGTGCTGATCCTCTCTTCTGCTGTTATTTATATCTTTGTTGGAGATTATTACGAGAGCAGCAGACACTGACCAACTAATCTGCTCACACTGTACAACATCTGTTGAATGACTCCATATCTGTACCATCTCAATCCTAGCGTTTCATTCTTTTCATAAAAGTACCGCACACCGATTGGTTAGTAGCCAGTACAACAGTTTTCCTCTGTCTTGACAGGCACCCTGACTAAATCACCGTGACTGTCCCAACTTATGCTGCTACAATTTGATATTTTAATCAAGTCAAAAGTTGTCAAATAAACACGAGAGGCCTGTTTTGTTGATTTGCAAACCAGCACGCTCTGAATGATTATAAATTTTAAGACGGATAAACACAAGACCCACAACTGAAGTAAGCATGTGAGCCCAGTTTAAGCTACAGACGTCAGTTAAATACAGTTAACCACCTCTCATTCACTCTCTACTTAGATGTGCAGTCTGCACATTACTAATTCTTCCTCAAGCCAGTTTTTTTGTTCGGCTCCTATCATTGCTATCAACATTTAGGAATAAATTGAGCCAATCTAGTATCCATTATGCCATACTAGATTGTGTGCAAATGTGTTGTGTGGTTTTTATAAACTCGGTGAACAGACTATTAAATAATTGTAATTCTTGCCCAGTCAAAATTGGTGAAACATGGCAAGTTACTTGGCCTGAGTATTACAACAACGCAATGCTCACTGTTGCTAGTTATTGATCATGTGATTAAAGTAAATTCTTTAGATGATTTCAACACAAGTTTTGATGTTTTTCATTAAACTGATTGTGTGTATTACCTACAAACTTCAATTATCATGATTTATGACTGTTGTTCATGCTGTTTCACATAGTAACTTACAAACAACATGTGGTTAACTGTTACTGGTAGTCAAAATCCTAATTGCAACACGACATGGTATATTGTATTTAGTTTGCACATCATTGAGATATATATCGAACAAAATATGCTTTGATGGTCAGCGTTACAAGTTTTGTCAAGTTTGTGAGAATGTCAGCAGCAGCAGGGTTTCTACGGTGATGTTAAACTACACTGCCTCATCTCAATAAGTATCTGCATTTAATGATGCTCTGTATAGATCTATTGTACTCATGGGAACTGTTTATGTACGAGTACGCATTGCATAGTATTTACACTACCATCAGGTGAAACTATCTGGTCTTGATAGGACCACTTGAAAGTATTCTCTTCTGTGCCAAGTTCTGGTTCACCTGTAGTTCATCCAACCTAATTATTTTGTCTGTGAATAAATAGGACATTTGATATGCGCGTGTGTGTGGCATTAAAGCACCACATTGCCTGGGTCAAGACCTATTCTTACCTGGGTGTCTGGCGGGTGTAAACAAGTGTCACAGTGGGTGAATGCAGGTGCGATAAAATATCACCATGCCAAGCTGATTTATAGACACCTACAACAGCAAAAGTGCGATACGATGCCATTTAACAAGATTTTAGTAATAAATTAAGTAAGTCTACCAGTATGACCTCTATTGGGGTAATAAAACTTTGGCCTCCTATAGAAAACTCTATTTTTAGACCCCCCAACATTGTTTGCACATGACTGATTTTGTGTGTCAATGTGCTAGGTGAACTAACAGACAGTAAATACAATGGTTTACATCTTCCACATGCATCTGTGTTTCCTCTCATTTCTGGTGAATTTTCTAGTTTTGTTCATGCACACTGTACGAAAAGAAAAACGGAAACTTTTATTTGTTCCAACAGCAAATCATGAATTATAGACATTGACAACAATTTGTGCACAAATACATGATTATGAATGCAAATGTTGAAAACTGTAAAACAAAAACAACCACTAAACAGTTGGCAAAATAAGTACAGTGATTACTGCAATGATGCAGATTGGTGATAAGGGTATTTACTGTTAGAGAATCATGAAATAATATAATTATATTTTATTTAATAAGAAGCCAATATGTACATAAAACACATGTAAACAAATCCAAATATGTACATATCACAGATTAAAATTAAACACATAAATAGGCTTGGCTGTGCTTTAGTAGTATTAAAAATATATACAAGATGCGTAGGATAAACTAAAACGACAAGCTAAAATAGGTAATATAGGTAATGATACATCAACAATGTATGTAAGAAATAAAAACGTAAAAATTATATAAATTATGACAAGTAAACATAATATATAAATATACCCAGGTGTGCCTTAAAGGTGCAGTTAAAAATAATTAAGATTAACACATAGCAACATGAAGTATGAAGTAAATAAAGCCTAAGTGTCAATGTCCATAGTGTGTTGTCTCTCTCTCGTCTCTCCGCAACCACAAGATCTGCCTTGTGTCTGGTGCATTGTATTCCGTCATCTACATATAGACTGACACACTCATACCTCAGACCACAGTACAAGAATTTATTCAGTCACATGTATCATTGCAACCACACCAGGCACTTGATATACAGGACCTGAGTAATCAGCAAACATTGACAAACAAAGGTGGTGGTTTGTGGTTGGCATGCGTATTGCACTATTAATCCCTCGCAGGGGTTGAGGTTTTGGTTCACACTGGGGTTACACCATCTTTTCTGGACAATTGATAACTTGTCTCAATTCTTTCTTGATCTTCAGCCACTTTGTCCCATTGTCTGCTGGTCACGTGCAGCTTACCCAGGCCTCTACACTACAGCTCCACTTTCGTCTTCTTCTGTACTCTCCTCTTTCTCATTTTGCAGCATTTAAAATCTGCCAGTACAGGCTTCCAACAACCGCCAACTGCACCCCCTTGAGACCTCCAACTGCACCCCCCTTTGAGACCTCCAACTGCACCCCTTTGAGACCTCCAACTGCACCCCCTTTGAGACCTCCAACTGCACCCCCTTTGAGACCTCCAACTGCACCCCCTTTGAGACCTCCAACTGCACGTCCTCATGACAGTTCGAGTGGAACTCTTTCTTCGGGTGGAACTCTTGCCTCAGTGGGAGGGTAGGAAGTGGGTGCATAATTATACCCTCCAGCCTATGGACCTGCTGTACAATCTGACATTCAAACAAATCACAGTAAACACTTGGCTTATTGATTTTCTGGAAAAAATAAATTTATAATAAGAATAAAAAGAAAAAAAAACTGAGGAATGGCGTCGATGCCAGCTTCACCGTGGACTTCATTAATGAAGGGGAGAACAATGACTTCACCGTGGACTTCATTAATGAAGGGGAGAACAATGACTTCACCGTGGACTTCATTAATGAAGTGGAGAACAATGACTGTTGGCTAATCGAGACCCCAACAATTTTTCATCAGTATGTAGCCCACCCTTATTAGATATGACATTTATATTTGTCTTACATATTCACACAGTTAGCATCAATACAATCAGTACTTTGTTTCACTGATTTGTTATCAAAGATTGTAAAAAAGACACAAAATTCTTCCTTTTAAATGGCTGGGCTCTTGCAACTGGATTTACCCTAAACAACAGTGGAAGCAACAGAAAAGCTGGGATTATTATGAGCCATCATCAGCTGCTGTGTGTGCTACAGGTGTAGGCAAACAGGACCCGCTATTTCCCGCGATCATAGGTGACTTGTAACAATTCTGTTATACTCCAATCTAGACCATCAGTGGCTTTAATTCACTACTGACCTCTGATATATCATGTAGCACTGTATAGTGACACTTCTTATTACTGACTTGTTCATGGTCCTTTGATGTGTTTTATGCTGTGATATTCGACACAATACAGTGTGGTCATGAGATATGCGCAACCATTAGTTGTGCTTACCTAGCCTGTCCATACAACAGAAGGTTATGAGTACACGCCAACCATGAAGTGTGTGATATAGCTGTGGAATTAAGTGGACTGCGTATCACCATTTGTTGACAGAAAGCCATCAAAGCAACAGCACGGTCATAACTGGAACATTAAACAGTGTCAACCGATGTTGTAATTCTATGCTTGGCTGGATATTATGGGTCAGGTAGATGTGTTTCAGAGTAAGGATAAACATTGTGTAACATCGGATCCAAACCTTGGAAGAGTTTCATGTATTTTAGGGCCAAATGATATCCATTATTACTATATGCCAAGGAAGTGTTGGTTGTTCTCAACAATAATGGTGTGGAGGCCTGTATTATCTAGAACATTATGTGGTCAATAGAACTGTGGTCACACATTATACCATCAATCATGAGGTGTCTCATACCATGTAAGGACTTGGTGGCATAGTAGCTAGAACATCAATCATGTGGTATGTCATAATGTGAGGATTTAGTGGCAGTAGTAGCTAGAACATCAATCATGCGGTGTCTCATAACATGTGAGGACTTGGTGGCATAGTAGCTAGAACATCAATCATGGGGTGTCTCATAACATGTGTGAACTTGGTAGCTTAGTAGCTAGAACATCAATCATGTGGTGTCTCATAACATGTGATAACTTGGTGGCGTAGTAACTAGAACATCACACTCATAATTGATCAAATCCAGATTTGAATCCTCTTGCTGTGGTTTTGAAACTTGGGCAAGTTCATTCATTCCGTGTTGCTTCATTTCACTCAGCTGTTTACATGAGTGCCTAGCTACAAACAGTGATGAATAGATGTTTATAAATAGTGTTGTGTAGAAATTGCAGTATGGCTGAAAGCTTCCCAGAGAAGTCGAGATAGTGTTTAGAAAAGGGCTGCCAGGGGACAAAGCATAAAGTGCTTTGAGCAATCCTAGTAGGAGTAATGACTGGATACAACACTATGTAAGAACTGGATACCACACTATGTAAGGACTGGATACAACACTATGTAAGAACTGGATACCACACTATGTAAGGACTGGATACCACACTATGTAAGAACTGGATACCACACTATGTAAGGACTGGATACAACACTATGTAAGGATTAGATACCACACTATGTAAGGACTGGATACCACACTATGCAATGACTGGATACCACACTATGTAAGGACTGGATACCACACTATGTAAGAACTGGATACCACACTATGTAAGGACTGGATACCACACTATGTAAGGACTGGATACCACACTATGCAATGACTGGATACCACATTATGTAAGGACTGGATACCACACTATGTAAGAACTGGATACCACACTATGTAAGGACTGGATACCACACTATGTAAGGACTGGATACCACACTATGTAAGAACTGGATACCACACTATGTAAGGACTGGATACCACACTATGTAAGGACTGGATACAACACTATGTAAGGACTGGATACAACACTATGTAAGAACTGGATACAACACTATGTAAGAACTGGATACCACACTATGTAAGGACTGGATACCACACTATGTAAGGACTGGATACCACACTATGTAAGGACTGGATACCACACTATGTAAGGACTGGATACCACACTATGTAAGGACTGGATACCACACTATGTAAGGACTGGATACCACACTATGTAAGGACTGGATACAACACTATGTAAGGACTGGATACCACACTATGTAAGGACTGGATACCACACTATGTAAGGACTGGATACCACACTATGTAAGGACTGGATACCACACTGTGTAAGGACTGGATACTTCACTATGTAAGGACTGGATACAACACTATGTAAGGACTGGATACCACAGTATGTAAGGACTGGATACAACACTATGTAAGGACTGGATACCACACTATGTAAGGACTGGATACAACACTATGTAAGAACTGGATACCACACTATGTAACGACTGGATACAACACTATGTAAGGACTGGATACCACACTATGTAAGAACTGGATACCACACTATGTAAGGACTGGATACAACACTATGTAAGGACTGGATACCACACTATGTAAGGACTGGATACCACACTATGTAAGGACTGGATACCACACTATGTAAGAACTGGATACAACACTATGTAAGGACTGGATACCACACCATGTAAGGACTGGATACCACACCATGTAAGGACTGGATACCACACTATGTAAGAACTGGATACAACACTATGTAAGGACTGGATACCACACCATGTAAGGACTGGATACCACACCATGTAAGGACTGGATACCACACTATGAAAGGACTGGATACCACACCATGTAAGGACTTCATACCACACCATGTAAGGACTGGATACCACACTATGAAAGGACTGGATACCACACTATGTAAGGACTGGATACAACACTATGTAAGGACTGGATACCACACTATGTAAGGACTGGATACAACACTATGTAAGGACTGGATACCACACTATGAAAGGACTGGATACCACACTATGTAAGGACTGGATACCACACTATGAATGGACTGGATACCACACTATGTAAGGACTGGATACCACACTATGTAAGGACTGGATACCACACTATGTAAGGAGTGGATACCACACTATGAAAGGACTGGATACCACACTATGTAAGAACTGGTTACCACACTATGTAAGGACTGGATACCACACTATGTAAGGACTGGATACCACACTATGTAAGGACTGGATACCACACTATGTAAGGACTGGATACCACACTATGTAAGGACTGGATACCACACTATGTAAGGACTGGATACCACACTATGTAAGGACTGGATACAACACTATGTAAGAACTGGATACAACACTATGTAAGGACTGGATACCACACTATGTAAGGACTGGATACCACACTATGTAAGGACTGGATACCACACTATGTAAGGACTGGATGTAAGGACTGGATACCACACTATGTAAGGACTGGATACAACACTATGTAAGGACTGGATGTACTGGATACAACACTATGTAAGGACTGGATGTAAGGACTGGATACAACACTATGTAAGGACTGGATACCACACTGTGTAAGGACTGGATACCACACTATGCAAGGACTGGATACCACACTGTGTAAGGACTGGATACAACGCTATGTAAGGACTGGATACAACACTATGTAAGGACTGGATACAACACTATGTAAGAACTGGATACAACACTATGTAAGGACTGGATACCACACTGTGTAAGGACTGGATACAACACTATGTAAGGACTGGATACCACACTGTGTAAGGATTGGATACCACACTATGTAAGGACTGGATACAACACTATGTAAGGACTGGATACCACACTATGTAAGAACTGGATACCACACTATGTAAGGACTGGATACCACACTATGCAAGGACTGGATACCACACTATGTAATGACTGGATACCACACTATGTAAGGACTGGATACCACACTGTGTAAGGACTGGTTACCACACTATGCAAGGACTGGATACCACACTATGCAAGGACTGGATACCACACTATGTAATGACTGGATACCACACTATGTAAGGACTGGATACCACACTGTGTAAGGACTGGTTACCACACTATGCAAGGACTGGATACCACACTATGTAAGGACTGGATACCACACTATGTAAGGACTGGATACCACACTATGTAAGGACTGGATACAACACTGTAAGAACTGGATACAACACTATGTAAGAACTGGATACAACACTATGTAAGGACTGGATACAACACTATGTAAGGACTGGATACCACACTATGTAAGGACTGGATACCACACTATGTAAGGACTGGATACCACACTATGTAAGGACTGGATACCACACTATGTAAGGACTGGATACCACTCTATGTAAGGACTGGATACCACACTATGTAAGGACTGGATACCACACTATGTAAGGACTGGATACCACACTATGTAAGGACTGGATACCACACTATGTAAGGACTGGATACCACACTATGTAAGGACTGGATACCACACTTTGTAAGGACTGGTTACCACACTATGTAAGGACTGGATACCACACTATGTAAGGACTGGATACCACACTATGTAAGGACTGGATACCACACTATGCAAGGACTGGATACAACTCTATGTAAGGACTGGATACAACACTATGTAAGGACTGGATACCACACTATGAAAGGACTGGATACCACACTATGTAAGGAGTGGATATCACACTACGTAAGGACTGGATACAACACTATGTAAGGACTGGATACCACACTGTGTAAGGACTGGATACCACACTATGTAAGAACTGGATACCACACTATGTAAGGACTGGATACCACACTATGTAAGGACTGGATACAACACTATGTAAGGACTGGATACCACACTATGAAAGGACTGGATACAACACTATGTAAGGACTGGATACCACACTATGTAAGGACTGGATACCACACTATGTAAGGAGTGGATATCACACTACGTAAGGACTGGATACAACACTATGTAAGGACTGGATACCACACTGTGTAAGGACTGGATACCACACTATGTAAGAACTGGATACCACACTATGTAAGGACTGGATACCACACTATGTAAGGACTGGATACAACACTATGTAAGGACTGGATACCATACTATGTAAGAATATGTTTACCTTTAAAACACAGCAAAGGAGTGTTAACAAAGTAATAATTAGAATGTCATGGCCTGTGATTGTATCATAAGCAGTGTTCTGCCTGTCATGTCATGAAATAAACAATGTTAACACTCGGTAGTTGTAGATATTGATTCTAAATAAAGTAAATAGCAGGTATTGTGAATGACTAAACATACCGTTCCACGCACTCATGATTATTGCAATTACCTGCAGGTAGAATGTGGCCTGATACACAGACTGGGAGAATAGACACAGTGTAGGAGATGTCCTGCCACTGGTTCATGATTCCCATGGGACTGCAGGAATCAAAGCTTTAGGGCAGTGCTGGTGGACCTGTATTTACTGATTGGATGAGCAGTTCCTGATTAGGTTCACACATGTCATTCAAGATTTCCCCATAGTGAAACATGTGAAGTTATTCACCAGCTTGATTAAGAAGAAGTGGTTAATTTGTTGGCAGGGCAGAGACTTTATAAATGCTTATTGACAACTCAGTCAGTCAGTCACTCAGTCCGTCAGTCAGTCAGTCAGTCAGTTAATAAGTCAGTCAATCAATCAATCAATCAATCAACGACCCAACCAAACACCCATCTACTTACCTCCCCATCCAACTTGAAAATTGTCACTGATCTGGATTGGCTAACATTCGATGACTGGGAAGACTGCCGAGTCTGCGTGGGTTTGGTGTAATAATGGTTAAAACTAAATATAACAGGTAGCGATACAAAGTCTACTATTTCTAAAGTTCATCAAATATGATCTGTGAGTGGAAGCAAGTTGTACGTCAACCAAACTGAACAATTTACGATTTTCTGAAATACAGCCTCGATCAACGATGGCTGATGTGGAGTCTGTCCTACGCATATGACAGAGCTATGTCAGTGCACTCAGCGGATGACCCTGTTAACGCAGACACTAAACTTGGTCGAACACTGACGTACAATACACTGGCAGCAGACACACTAACAAAATTGCAACGCTCGCGATTGCTAGCGAACTTCATTTATGTTTGAATTTCCTCAAATAAAAAGTTTGCTATGTTGCACACATCACTATTTACTGTAAATTTTCACTTGACCACCGGATAACCATGTAGAGTAATTTTACTTGTCCGGGCCAAAAATCACTTGTCCTGGACAAACGGACAAGTGCTATTCCGATTTTATTGATAAAAGTTAGTAATCATAATTATTTCATCATGTTGAGGTGTGGTTTCCACTTGACCACTGGTACTCAGTTGAGGTATGGTTTCTACTTGACCACTGGTACTTGTTTGTGGTGATGTTTTTCTTGCCCTAACCCTAGGCCTTGTTACCACGCTGACAGAGTCGGTGACAGGGGTATCATCTGAAGACTCTTTCCCTCCATCATCACCTTTAAATGATTATTATATCATAATATTGTGATGTTAAAATGGTGGTCTCTGTTCCAAAGATTATACTTTATTTGATGCTGGCGTGCTGTGCAATTAATTAATTTCTGGAATGCCACAAAAGTATGTTTCTATTAATCGCAAGAACGTTTCTAAAATTGTGTCCTTTTCAACGGCAGCATAGGAGACTGGTTTTGAACAACAGTGGGAGTTCGATAAGGATGCCTACTACAGTATCACCCACCCTCTTCAACATCTTTCTGGAAAGGATTATAAATGATGCCTTGGAAAACCATCAAGGCACTATCAGCATTGGAGGCAGGACAATCACCAACCTTTGCTTCACTGATGACATCGACGGCCTAGCAGGAGAAGAACAAGAACTAGTCAACTTGGTGGACTGCCTGGATGAAACCTCTGCAGCATACGGCATGGAGCTCAGTGCCGAAAAGACCAAACTGATGACAAACAACACACAAGGCATCAACACAGAGGTCAAAGTTAATGGACAGAGACTTGAAACAGTAACAAGCTTCAAGTACTTGGGATCAATCATCACAGATGAGGGTTCCAAACCTGAGATGCTTGTCAGGATTTCACAGACAACAGCAGCACTTACAAGGTTGAAACCCATTTGGAATGACAGTAACATCAATGTCAGTTCAAAAATAAGGCTGATGCGCTCCCTTGTCATGTCCGTCTTTCTATATGCTTGTGAAACATGGGCCCTCTCAGCAGATCTGCAGAAGAGGATACAACCCATGGAAATGAGGTGCTTTCGGAAGATCTTGCACATATCATACAAACACCATATTCCTAACGTCGGACAAGTCGTCGGACCTTACAAAGACTTACAACAGTCAAGAAGCGTAAACTGAAGTGGTACGGCCACATCTCACATTCATCTGGCTTTGCAAAGACCGTCTTGCAAGGTACCGTGAGAGGGGGGGGAGAAGAAGAGGTAGACAGAAAAAGAGATGGGAAGACAAAATTAATGAATGGATGGGATTGGAATTCGCCGACTCCCAGAGGGCTATAGAGAACAGGGAAACATGGAGAGAGCTGGTTAAGAAGTCGTCAGTGGTGCCCCAACGATCCTTACGGGTTATGGGAAAAATTAAGTGAAGTTGTTTAGTATATCCAAATTCTGTGCAAACATATCATTGCCTAGCCCAAGGTATTGATAATCCGTTAGTATGCACGGTTTTGGGCAATAGGCATCTTTTACGAGATATGAACTTTGGTGGTTTTTATTCGTAAGTACTTTACTCAAATCAGCTTTCCCAAAACTGTTTGCACAACTCTGTCAGAATATGTATTATATATTTAGCACAAAAACATCACATTCCTTGTTTTGCTAAAATCGGCATAGAACATTAATTGAATAGACTTGTAGGCATGCCACATGTGTCGAATTTTGCTGTTACTAGTATAACTGGAGTTTTGCCTAACTTTGATACCATCATTCAACATTATCCTAGGCATATTTACGTTTAAGAATAATGCGTCTTAGTGCCCTTTTGAGGTGTAAATAGCGCCCCAGTTTATATCAAAACACCCTGCTCATTTTATGCACGCAGTGCGGTAACCCACGGCCGCAGCAGTGCAAACTAGTGCAAACCTTGTTGCTATTTGGGCTTCAAAAGGGTCCGGATTCGACACAAGTGCCGACTAGTGATGTAGTGTCATTAGCCTGCACGGTTTTTATTCCCACCACCATCATAAACAAGAAATTCAGCATCAGCTCATCAGCTTTCTGATTTATTATGGACGGATACTATAATAATAAAATTTAGTGCAAAAGACATCTTAGTTCAGCTACCATTTTCTTTGTTTTTTTTCAGAGTTCCACATGTCTCCCAAACGCAGTTATCGTTTGGGCACCATCTTACATGAATATGTAAATTTCTAGTATGTTGAAACTCCATAAGGTGTCACCATTGGAGACACCAGGAATCCTGTGGGAATATTCCATGATTGGACAACTGACAAGTGATATCATTCACGTTGTCCAATGGAGTTAATTCCAAGAGATGAATTGTAACCGGATCTGAGCAACATTAAGACAACTAAACGATGTTGCTACAAATCTGCGATTATGCAGGAATATAAGTGACTTTGTGTAGCTATTTCGTACCGCTCGCCAGTGCTGAATATTTCACGAAAGAATAAAAAACTGGCATATATGAAATAGCTATGAGGTGGCAATTTTTGCATATTTTGCGAGGCGGCATAGAAAAACAGTGAGGCGGCTTGCCTCGTTCGTCGTACACAAGGGAAAACACTGCTGCTTATTCACAGAAACCATGATACTGCTTTGACCACCATTATTATATGTGAACCAGTGCATTATGAACTTCATAGGATCAATATAATCCATCAACTTGGGAGTAGTAAACACCAGATGGCATAGATTTGCTCAGTAATAGGATTAAGAAACATAAACTGGGATAGAAAAGATGCTCAAAGCTTAATTAGCAGAACAGTTTCATGCTGCTGTATAGACATTTGAGCTAAGGATGCACAAGGGAATGCAGATTGTGTTTACCACATGATATAGCATAATAATTCATGATTATTAAAGGTTAAGAACAATATTGACAGATATTCGGCTAGGATAGGAACTTTATAGATATCATATTTTTGAATCTTGATAAGTCAAGAGCTTCTCCGTCCACTTGCTACCTGGAACTTGTTGTCTTGAAAGAAAATTTATTGTATTGTTATATTAGCTGTGATGTTATTTGTGATGATTACGATAAATGCATTTATTGCAATTATTGTGGAGACAAGCGATTGGACATTTTGGGAAGTGCAGCAGACAAATAAATGGATGTCTTTGGACTAGTACAGCAGACAAGAAAATGAATTTCTTAAGGATCGAATGCTGACAATGGTCCCTCAAGATTCCTGCCTCCTACTTACCGTATTCGTTCTATTAAGTGTACATGCCCTAATTAGCGTACACCTCCTTTTTAGCAGCATCCGATGCCGTGTCAGTGATCACAATGCCAACCTTGACTGTTGAATCCATCATTGTATTTTATTATCTACAAATATCACACTAGATTCAAAGCTTGGTGATGAAACCACATCGAAAGGTCCACCTAAATTATAAGATTTTTACAGTGTTCTGGTATCCTGTTGCTCGTATGTCAGATGCATAAATCACCTGCATGTCTGCTGAGATGGCTGTACTCAGGAACCACAGGAACCAAAGAAAATGGGTACACGCTTATTGGAATACAAAATGTGACATATTTCCATGTCTCAAATGTTTGTACTGTACGCTTAAAAGAAGGAATACGGTAAATGTACAGGGCCCGGGGAGACAATGTATCACTTTATCTGACAGGTATGCAAGCCACAGACACCACCATGTGATCAAATTAATTAGTACGTCTACATCACAGATTCTACTGATTGCAGCAGCTTCATTTATTTATCGACAGATAAGTCTCTAGGCTATCGATTGCCAAAGCTCTTCATGTCCAATTAGCTGAGTTTTTGCCTGTTTGTTCCGTCTGGGTTTAGTATGGAAAGTGACTCGATGATGAAAGAGTGATTCTCGTATTCTGGGCACGGCTGGCATGCAGGCTTCCTTGAAAAAATTGCTCATTATCCAGCGGTGCATGTGAAAGTCCAGAATGAAGTTACGTGCTGGACTGTCGATTCAGGTCACCGCTCTTACAAGCGTCTTTCACTACGGATGTCTTGTTCAGTTGAAAAAAGTGTCACCTTCCAGTCAAAAAAGTATTTTGCTCAGAGTTTGAGCTGAATCCTTTTTAATTTGACGTAGAGGCCGTGCTAAACCGTGGTTTCTTTGGTGCAAATGGATGGCTGTGTTTAATGTGGGGTGCCATTGTATAGTGGCTAGAACATTGGACCCTCATTTGAGAGAACCCGATTTTTAATCCTTTTGCTGCCATCTAGAAGCTTGGACAATTTTGTTTATGCCATGTTGTCTTGAAACAGTTTATTGAGCTGTGTATTTGGGTATCTGGCTATGGACCGTGGTGAACAAATAGCCTTCACACAATAATTGTAGCATTGCTGAATACTTCCCAGAGAAGGTCGATTTTTTTATGGGTGTTTTTTTTTGCCTGGGACACACTTTTGGAAGAGTTGGAGATTTTTGCTGTCGGGGGTTGGGCGATGTAATGTTGTAGACAATGTCTTACGAATGCATGTACCGGTAAACAACATGCAATGCTGGAATTAATTATTGACAGTCAGCATCGTAAGACAGGCACAGTTTGCTGTTAATTATTGTCCATCAGAAAATAAATGCCCCAAACAGCATGTCTGTCATGAACAGAAGGGCAGCCATTGTTGATTGGCATCCATGGAATAGTAAGAGGATTTTCTTGGCTGAAAGACCAGTAGGACAGTGTAGTGATGAGCAGCAGGCAGGGAGTGGTGGGGAGCAGTGGTCGCTCGGTAGAGCGCTGTACTGTCGATCGAGTGAACAGTGGTTCAATTCCACCTGCTGCCTTTTCGAAACTTGGGCAATTTGAGGTGCCAATTTAATTCACTTCATATTGCCTGTGTCTTTCGGAAGAGACACTAGGAGCCGTTGGTTCCTTCTACCTGGTGCCTTCTCCATGGAAGTAAAAGAACTCACACCGGGAAATGGAGAAAAAACCAGTTGAGGACTCACACATCCAATGCTCTCGATCTACAAGAACCCATACATGCCCTGCTTAGCGGCTGCCAAAACACTTGCTCTAATAATGCAGTAGGTGCCATGAGCGCCTTCTGGACAGATACTGGCACTAGGTAAAAAAGACTTATTATTATGCCCAGCATTCTCTGCTGTTGAAAACGATGCATTTGTGTATGTTTTAAGCCAATGGTACTTGTCTTTTGTTTTAATGACTTTGTTGCACCTGATCAAATTTGATCCGGCTCAATTCATAAATCAGGTGATGCTGTGTCTTCTTACTAAAAGTGATAACATCCAAATTGGCTAAATGGTGCCACATGTTGCTGCCAGGTGCTGTATGTTTCTAGCCATTCATGGTATGTGACAAAATGTCAATCTGTCAACTTGTAAAACTATACCATCTCAATAACAAAAAGAAAACAAAGACATTTGTTCACTACTCTAGTTGGCAGTGCTGCCCGACCAGTGGAGATACCAGCACAGGAGGCAGATGTGTCACCTGTCTCCCAGGTTTCTGTCTCTACCCACTGGTTCTCACTCCCTGCATTGACTGGAGCTGCATCCTGATCAAGTGCATGTGAAGCACTGACCACACAATGCTGTAGCTGACACTTAGGGGGGTATACATTCTGAATCCCTTCCTCTTGTAATTAAGTCTAAACCCCCCTCCTCATGTATGCGTAAATATTAAGTCTGAACACCCCATCCTATATCGAGTATGCACCCCCCCTCCTCATGTTATTTGACCCTCTCCCCTATTTGGATCAGATGTGACCATTCCCCCCCCCGCACACAGTATTACTAGGCGTACCTTGGCGTAGAGTACACTGTAGCCTAGACCCTCTCCCTCATAATGATATACACACAGTGTATCTAATCACTGTCACTGTCACCCCTCCTTGCGCACATAATTTGTAGATGGCTCCCAAATTTTTTGTGTTTCATCCTTCTGTACATGTATTTAAAAGGAAGGTTCCCGAAGGAGTAAATCAGAAATTAATTACAGGACAATTAAGCTAATTTCCTCCTGCTCTGTCTAGGCGTTCGTGAAGACCATGTCAAGTAACGTGGACAGTGTATTTTTGGTGTTTGCTTGTGTGGCCAATTACTGGAGACCTTAGACGTGGGTTTGTGGTTGGATTAACTGTGACCACGACAGTGCAGGAGGAAGAGTTGAGGCTAAATACACACAATTATGACTTTTCTCTTGCCATACAGAGCCTAATAAAGACTGTATGCGGGTGTGTGGGGTAGATGATCATTGGGTTGTTAAAAGGAATGGTGAAAACTATCTTTACATATTTATAATTAACCATTGTAATGATCATGTATATATATATATATATATATATAAATATATATATATATAATGTTAGTCTTCTCCAAAAGACATAAGGAGGGAAGAGTGTGGCGGGGCCAGGTCCTGATAAGTGCTATCTGTTGCGTGACACTATATGCCCATGTAGGGGTTTATATAGGGGTGTCATTGCGCACCACTACTCGGACTACAGCGTAGCGTAACAGATAGCACTTACCAGGACCGGGCCCCACCACACTCTTCCCTCCTTATGTCTTTTGGAGAGGACTAACATAACCAATAGGACCAGGCCCCGCCACACTCTTCCCTCCTTATGTCTTTTGGAGGAGACTAACGTAAACAATAGGACCAGGCCCTGCCACACTCTTCCCTCCTATGTCTTTTGGAGAGGACTATCCAATAGGACCGGGCCCCACCACACCATTCCATCCCTTATGTCTTTTGGATAGGAATAACATAACCAATAGGACCGGGCCCTGCCACACTCTTCCATCCTTATGTCTTTTGGAGAGGACTAACGTAACCAATAGGACCTGGCCCCGCCACACTTTTCCCTCCTTATGTCTTTTGGAAAGGAATAACATAACCAATAGGACCGGGCCTTGCCACACTCTTCCATCCTTGTCTTTTGGAGAGGACTAACGTAACCAATAGGACCTGGCCCCACCACACTCTTCCCTCCTTATGTCTTTTGGAGAGGAGTAACATAACCAATAGGACCTGGCCCCACCACACTCTTCCCTCCTTATGTCTTTTGGAGAGGACTAACATAACCAATAGGACCAGGCCCCGCCACACTCTTCCCTCCTTATGTCTTTTGGAGAGGACTAACTTAACCAATAGGACCAGGCCCCACCACACTCTTCCCTCCTTATGTCTTTTGGAGAGGACTAACATAACCAATAGGACCAGGCCCCGCCACACTCTTCCCTCCTTATGTCTTTTGGAGAGGACTAACATAACCAATAGGACCGGGCCCCGCCACACTCTTCCCTCCTTATGTCTTTTGGAGAGGACTAACATAACCAATAGGACCAGGCCCCGCCACACTCTTCCCTCCTTATGTCTTTTGGAGAGGACTAACATAACCAATAGGACCAGGCCCCGCCACACTCTTCCCTCCTTATGTCTTTTGGAGAGGACTAACATAACCAATAGGACCAGGCCCCGCCACACTCTTCCCTCCTTATGTCTTTTGGAGAGGACTAACATAACCAATAGGACCAGGCCCCGCCACACTCTTCCCTCCTTATGTCTTTTGGAGAGGACTAACATAACCAATAGGACCAGGCCCCGCCACACTCTTCCCTCCTTATGTCTTTTGGAGAGGAGTAACATAACCAATAGGACCAGGCCCCGCCACACTCTTCCCTCCTTATGTCTTTTGGAGAGGACTAACACAACCAATAGGACCTGGTCTCGCCACACTCTTCTCTCCTTTTGTCTTTTGGAGAGGACTAACGTAACCAATAGGACCTGGTCCCGCCACACTCTTCCCTCCTTATGTCTTTTGGAGAGGACTAACACAACCAATAGGACCTGGTCTCGCCACGCTCTTCCCTCATGTCTTTTGGAGAGGACTAACGTAACCAATAGGACCAGGCCCCGCCACACTCTTCCCTCCTTTTGTCTTTTGGAGAGGACTAACTTAACCAATAGGACCAGGCCCCACCACATTCTTCCCTCCTTATGTCTTTTGGGGAGGACTAATGTAACCAATAGGACCAGGCCCTGCCACACTCTTCCCTCCTTATCTCTTTTTGTAGGGGGCTAACATGAATAGTAATTTCTAAAATGATGCAGCATTTTATTACATCTACAACACTAAAACAGTTCAGGCAATAGTTAAAATTCATATACACATATATGTGCTAGGTTGGCTCTTCTCCTTGTGAGGACACAGCATATTACTATTAGAACAGTTAATGCTACTGCTTACTGTTCACACATATCTGGGAAAACGACACATGCCATAAAGGTCACTGTGCCATATAAAGAGTCACTGCTTGCGGCTCTTCTCCAGGTACCGTTGACATAAGTTCGATGCGCTGAAGTATCGCTGTAGCACTTTCTGCGATATGGCAATGTCCTGACATGCTTTCGCAGATGATGTCGGGTTCGTAGAGCATGGACAGATGAATATTTGCGGCAAGATAGTTCACAGTGTCTTTCATGGTACGGCCACATTCTCGAGTGTCTTCACAGGTAACGTGTGAAATTTGTGATTGAGCATATGTTAGTGAGTCCATGTACCGGTCAGCAAGGTGGTATAGGGCCATTATGCCATCGGCGTCGACAGCATTGACATCACATCTGGCATCAAGCATCTGTCTCACAACACCTTCATTGTTGGTAGCGGTTGCTGAGACGAAGGCTATGTTTGATGCTGTTGTTTCTTGTGCAGTGGCTGACCTACAAACAGAGATTCGACAATCGTTAGACGACACCACATTTGTCCTGTCTAGATCGGAATCACTGAAGGTGGAAGCTGATGATGTAACTGCACTGTGTTCTTGCAGTAGCTGGACGCTGTAGTAGTAATGACACTGGCCGGTGTTTCCCACGGGTTGTTGTCATCGGAACTACAAACAGAGACTCGACAATCGTTAAATGATGTCACAGTAGTCATGTCCCAATCAGAGTCGCTGAAGGAGGAATCTGATGATGTAGCTCTAGCTGCACGACTTTCATGCAGTAGCTGGATGCTGTAGGCCAAGTCATCATGGCAATCGCACTCATCCTGTCCATGCATTGGTACTGCATTTGCAGTGACAATTCTGGACGGTGTCTCCCTCAGTTTGGCATCATCGGAACTACAATCAGAGGCTAAGCAGACATTAGATGGTGCCACATTGATTACTGTTTGTGACTGCCAGGGGGACTACTTAAACTCTGTGTCAATAGGAGCGGACGTCTGCAATTTACAGGTGCAGCCAACCTCAGACGCCGAGCATTTCCACCACTGTCTGTCTGCTGCGTGTACTTTCTGACACTATGACCTCCTACTACTGCCATGTCTATATTGTCTGTGCGTGCTGGTCTGGCCCGGGATCACTCTTAATGGATCTCGCCGGAGAGTGTCTCCCTACAAACTGTAGGGATCAGGAGGCACTTCTCTTACAGCGAGATGGTTTCCGGGATGATGTGAAATGCAAGCGATTTGAACATTCAAAAGAGTAATGCCTAATCCCACCACAACTATAGCATGTAGTTGTAGCCCTGTTCCTGATTGCACAATCCTGTGATTTATGGTCTTGGCCACTACACCTGAAACAATACATCATCACAGGCTGTGTTGTCTTGCTCTTCACACTCGCATTATATAATGTAGTCTGTGATGCTTGGCTTTTAGCAACAGTTGCCACAACGTTGTCTCCAATGCTGGGTGGCTGTTGCAGTGAGCAACTGTCAATCCTGTCATCGAGACCCGGATGATAGTGCTCCCCTGTCAGGATCACGATGAGCAGTATCGCCAAAACTGCTGTTGTGGGTTTTACCTGAGTAATGCTATGTGGTTACACTGTTTCTACCTACTATTGTCAATGTAATAATCTGATTTTGTCATGCTGTTAATCCCCAACATGAATGTAGTTTCTATTTTATTCATTATTTAACAAGATTTAACAAGATTGCCATCCAGAAAATTACTCTGGATGGCAGGTGGACAAGGAAGCCTTTTGGCTTATCGAGAGTCCAATACTTTTTATCTACATGTATCCTGCCTTTTTAAGGTGTGTGTCGATTTTATTTTTAAACATTCACGCTACTAGCACCAACACAATCAGGAGATAATCTGTTCCATTCATTTACAGTCCTTTGTGAGAATGAGAACTTTCTTATATCTAATCTATACTGCTCCTTTACTAATGTAGCTTCATGTCCTCTGGTCCTTCTATTTTTCTTAACTGAGAAAAAAATGTTTCTATCAATATTTTCATAACCATTCAATATTTTAAACACTTCTATGTGATCTCCTCTCAATCTCCTGGTCTCTAATGTTGTTAAACCACATTCTTTTAGGCGTATTTCGTAACTAAGATCCCTCAGATTTGGTATAATTTTAGTGGCTCTCCTCTGTACTCTTTCTAGCATATCTATGTCCTTCTTGCGATATGGCCTCCATGCTTGTATACAATATTCTAAATGAGGCCTCACTATTGTTTTGTACAGCGGTACTATTAATTCTTTTTTCTTATACGCTATATTTCGCCTAATTAATCCAAGGATTTGATTTCCCTTTGATGCTGCAATTCCGCACTGCTCTGAAACCTTCATATCAGCACTAATGGTTAACCCTAAGTCCTTTTCTTTTACAGTAGTACTTAGTACAGTACCCCCCATTGTATATTCTACCTCTTCGTTCCCATGTCCTGTGTGGAGGCATTTACATTTCCTAAAATTGAACAGCATTTGCCACTTTTCAGACCATTTGATCAACCTGTCAAGATCATCTTGTAAATGCTGTCTATCTCCACCACTTTTAATCCTTCTAAACACTTTTGTATCATCCGCAAATTTCAACACCTTGCTTGTTATTTCATCATCCAAATCGTTGATATATATTAAGAATAATATAGGTCCTAGTACTGATCCCTGTGGTACCCCACTCAATACCGATTTCCAGTTTGAAACCTCCCCATCAACTACTACACGTTGTCTTCTGTCATTCAGCCATTTTTCTATCCAGTTTATTATACCATTTCCTATGCCATGGGCCTTTGGCTTAAGGAGTAATCTTTGATGTGGTACTTTGTCGAAAGCTTTTTGAAAATCTAAATAGATGATATCTACTGGTGATCCCTCATCTACCCACCTAGTGATGTCTTCCAAAAAACATAACATATTTGTTAAGCATGACCTCGCTTTTAAAAACCCATGTTGAGATGTGTTTATCAAGTTATGTTTAACAAGAAAATCCACCATGTGATCTTTAATTAGTCTTTCTAATAATTTGCAAATCACTGATGTTAAACTCACTGGTCTATAGTTCTCTGACTTGTTTCTCGAACCTTTTTTAAATAGCGGTATAATGTTTGCCTCTTTCCATTCTAAAGGAACCACTCCCTCTTCTAATGACAAATTGAAAACTGTTGCAAGCGGTACGTTAATTTGTTCTACAATTTCCAATAGTAGTTTGGGCGGAATCCCGTCCACTCCAGGTGATTTATTATCCTTCATAGCCCTTATTTTCTTAGCTACCATTTCCGAGGTTACAACTAACTGTCCTAAATAGTCTGAATCTGCCCCCTTGAACTTGGCCTCTGGTACTGGCAGTGAACTAATATCTTCCCTGGTAAACACTGAACTAAAATACTCATTCAGGTCTTCTGCCATTAAGAATCCCTCTGATATTGTATTTTCAGCACTATCTTCTAGAGGACCGACCTTATCCTGAACTTTCTGTTTGCTTCGAATATACGCATAAAAACTCTTACTGTCATGTTTTATATTACTAGCTAATTTTTTTTCATAGCTTCTCTTTGAATTTCTAATTTCAGCTGTAGCTTGATTAAGTGCTTCTTTATAAATGTTGTAGTCTTCATCATTTCAGTACATCTATATGACTTCCACATCATTTGTTTATACTTAATTTTTCTAATGGCTTCTTTCGATAAGTGTTTCTTTTTAGACCGTTTCCCTTGTTTTTTGAAAGGTACAAATTTATCGACTATGCACTTAATTTCACTATTTAAGATATTCCAGCATTCGGTTGCTGTCTTATTCTTCAGTGTGTTATTCCAGTCTATCTTTGCTAAATATTTCCTCATGTCCTTATACCTTCCTTTGTGGAAATTTCTCCTATACTGCTTTTTACTATTCCTTTCTGATTTTACTTTGATGGTAAAACGTATCTGGTTGTGATCACTACTCCCCAGTGGCTCACATATCTTGACATTGTCAACTAATTCTTTCTGTGAGGACAAAACTAAGTCTAACACATTCTCTCCCCTGGTTGGTTCTAGCACATGTTGAGAAAGGAAACTATCTTGTACTAAAACTAAAAACTTGTGGTCCTCACTCCCCATACTCTGTAGAGATTTCCATTGTATATGCCCATGGTTAAAGTCCCCCATAATAATACAGTTCCGTTTGCTTACTTCCCTTATAGCGTTTTAGTGGCTAGTATATGGAACTAGCGGGCTGATATGACATTCACATATCTGTGAAACAGACAACAGAACTGTCGTCGACAGTTGGCACAGGTTGATATCTACAACAGCCTATGGAGGCTGCTGTGGAAACAGAGACAACAATTTATAGAATTTTCGTCGAAAGAAACGACAGTTGGCACAGTTCTGTTGACAAGAAATACAAGCGTCGCAGGTTTACCTTGTGAAGACGTAACCAGCGAGTCACACCTCAGTTGTTGCAAACCGCAACTAGTCCGGAAAGTCACACTGTGTGCAGAAGGCGTGGCAAGTCACAAACAACAGCTTGCGTAGACCCTCCTTGGTGCAGCGCAAAGAATTGTAATTACGGCGTTTACGTCCAATGGAATTTGGCTGCAAAAAGTTAACAAAACACAAGGAAATGACTAATACATTATTAATGCTACAACTTTTGAATAGTTCTAACATTACAATTAAAAAGCTGTGAACAATTCGGGTGGATGTTCACCATGATATCTCATCTTTGCAAATGGCGGAAAGACAAGTGCAGAATTTCGAAGAAAGTAGAAACCTTGAGTAACAAACATGAAATCATTAGGCGTAGCAGTTGCCAGGAACGTTTCAGAAGTCTGGTTAGGGACACCTCTCATGTTAACCCTGGTTTAACTAAAGATGACCAATGCCTATGTTAAGGGTATATCACTCTCGCAGTGTCAGTGGGCTAACGCACGCCGTAATTATGCAACAATCACGGTCTGCGTTGTCAAATAAATGTAAATTATTTGACCAACCTTCAGGCGTGGACGTGACCATTCTGATACCAATGTCGCAGGACGCAATACACGGTAAGAATGTAACTTGCGTTTATTGCATCCTGCAAGCGTCCATGTAGTCGCGAATTATAAGAGTGACTGCGACACATGGAAGACTCGGAATCACGTGTTTTGTTCCATTGAGTCTCAGGTGTGCGGCGATGCTATACGCCCGTGTAGGGGTTTATATAGGGGTGTCATTGCGTACCACTACACGGACTACAGCGTACTGCAACAGATAGCACTTATCAGGACCTGGCCTGCCACACTCTTCCCTTCTTATCTCTTTTTGGAGGACACTAACGTAAACAATAGGACCAGGCCTGACACAATATATATATACATATATATATACAAGATTGCACTCAGATTATGATCCTTAGATGACAAATAAACGTCAGTCTTATCCATCCAACGTTCTTTATCTATGTGAACCTTTCTAAGGTATTTGCCAGTTTTCTTTTTATACATGTTTACACTGCTAGTAGTAGATAATCTGTAACATTAATATTAGAGACTGTAAAGTGTTTTTTGCACAACAATTTTTTATTGACGAGCAATGTTCCAAGTTAATTGTGCATGCATGTTCTTATGTAAAGGCATGCTCTTGTTTTAGGACATGCCCTTGTATTAGGATAAGCTCTTCTGTCTTGATATGTTTATCAGTTGTGACATTCTCTTCTGTCAAGACATAATTTAGCCCCGTTAGGGCACATTTGTGTATTAGAGGCTAATTATTATTTCCAATTGCTGTAGGTGCCTACAATTGCCATAGTGTGATGACAGATGTGTTATTAGGTAACAACAGCCCACACATCCATGCAGCCTCTGTCCTAATTAAAACTTGGCAAAGAGATACATGAGTCTGTTTTATCTCCATTGTCCGTCTTTGACCTGACCAGAAGAAGGTCTTACACGGAGAGTTTAATTAGAGACTGAGTTGAAATGTCGGCTATTTATTGTCCCACACAGAGAAGTAATGCGCACGTTAAATCAGATTAAAAACGACTTGCACACCTGCTCATAAAAGATGCACAGCAGCAAAAACGTGTGCAGTGCATTCTGGGATTATCTCAGTATGAAATTGAGTTGATTATTGCATTAAGCATGTCTTAACGATACAATTTCATGATGATCTGATTAGTAATCTTGTGCTATGGTGATTACATAAACATTTTTTTGTTATTATGATTATGTGTGTATTGGAAGTGTGAGATTGTAGATTTCAGAAGATATGGCATCCTACTAATGACCTATAAAAATAATTATGATCATTATTTTTGCACAACAAAACTGGCAATTGCACATAATTTGTTTATCGTATTATTATTAATTGGAAACAACAAGCTAAAACTAAGAGTATGTTTCAAAGTTTATGGATTTACCTCAATACAAAGTGTATAAAAACAGCTACTCATTAAATAGTTTGTAATTTACAATTAAGTTTAATTACATGTTTTCTAAAAGAAGATGAAATGTCCTTGATCCTCAGAATATTGTGAATAAAAGCCTGTAACTAATATGAAAAGCCAACTAAGTGACCTTGAATCTTAAAACCAATTTGTTGTTCAACCGACATTTTGCCATCGCTGGCATTAATTAAACTTCATCTTCATGTTAAATTAACTTAATGCTGCATTACAGATGCAATGTTCAACCCATCTCTCCTATTCTGCTTAGAGCAGAAATTTGTTTTGAAGTGACATCTTTAATAACCCATCTCTGAGAAACTGCTTGGAGCAGAATTGTTTTTGATGTTTTCATAATAGGATATTGAACAACAGAGTCATCGAGCTGGCTTTTATGTATAAGGTTTGAAAATGATAGTGTAAACGAAAGGGAATGCAATGAAACGGAGATTGGTATGTGTCTCTCTGTCTGTGGCTTCAGTTGTGAAGGTAAGTTCTTATATAGCACAGTATCCAGTCCTCAACGCTTTACACTTTACTCCCTGGCAGACTTGTTCAATCGAACACCATCTCGACTTCTTTGGGAAGCATTCAGCCATGCTGCAATTAATGCGAGAAGACTGTTCGTACACAAATATTCACCACTGTCTATAGCCAGGTACTCATTCATACAGCTGAGTGAACTGAAGCAATGTAGAGTAAACAAATTTTCCCAAAGTTTGACACCGCCGCACAGGATTCGAACCCGCGTTCTCTCAGTCGAGAGTCCGGAGCTCTTACTGCTACGCTACTGCACTCCACACAATTGTGGACATTTAATCACTGCAGGATATTGCAACGTGTCACAGGCAACTTGTCACAGGCAGCCACTGCTGCACTTGAATACTTTGTCTTGTTCCAAGTAAAGCTAAGTGTTATATGTGACAGGCAACAACAGTTCAGATTGTAAGGTACATTTCACAAAACTGAGGAAAAGCCTAGATACATTAGCAGAGTTGAACGTATCGATTTTAGTTTTTTTGCATTTTTTGAACTAATAACAATTTTCTCCTGGTGTTAATAATGCAAATTGGAGTTAACGTAAGTGTGAGGGCAACGGAGGGGGAAGAAGTAAATGGAGAAGTAGAGAGCCCTTGGTCTGCTAGCTACAATAGCCTTTCCTGTCATTTCTGTATGGTTCTCTGCCTACAGTCTTCTCCAAAGGTTTCTTCTTGGTCTTCTCATGACTACAATATCAACCTTCATAATAATACAATGTGGTTTTCAAATAACTAAGGACAAACTAACCTGGAGACTCAGATAGGGCAATTATGGCAAGGTAGGCCATTATTTAACAATACTTCAATGTCTAGGAGTGTCATAGGGATGCCACGTCCACACGAGTTTACAGTCTAGCCGAGTCTGTCTTCTGCTGTATTTAGCAGGACAAGAAGGCATTGTAGACATTATTTTGTCCAGCCAGTTTTTCTTCTGGCAACTGCATCTTCTCTTGCCACCCAGAGCGACCTGCAGCATCTTCTCTTGCCATCCACAACGACCTGCAGGATGGTATTTGAGATGGTGTTATCATCACATACAGCATGCAAAAAATCGTCACCTAGAGGAATAGCCCTGCGGATTTAATCTGATTAGCAAGCTGTGTGCCCGTGTATCACTGTGTATAAATGTGTTTAATATGTCTACATAATCCGAACACGTCTGGCTAATCCCAACATATTAAAATGAACATCAGCCTATTTCCTACCTACAAGTGTTGATTAAGCAGTGGCAAACGGATGATTTAATGCTTTCATTTAAAGACATAGCCGCTTGGGTGTCAGCAAGTTTTTTTTACTTGCCTTCCATTTTTTGCAGTATACATATTCTCGGAGATAGTAAGATGATCCCAGTTCTTATGCATTAATCATTGAGAAGATCAGTGGCATATCTGGAAAACACTAATGCATCACACTAATAAAATATGGGTCTACTTAAGTTCTACTTATATCATGAGATTGTTTGGTAGTTTCATCATTAGAATGTCATCATCAAATATGTTGTTCAATGCTATTTTCTCATGCATTCGTAATGAACCAGTATACCATTACCAGTGAACGTAATTTCCACTGTGAAATGGTTTGAGACACAAGTGAAAGCAATAGTTTATAAGATGTAATGACAAGGTCATAAAAATCTGACAGACATTGGTCTCAGGTGTGAGAGAAAGCCGAGTGAATCGGCAGTGGATCAGATGAGAAGTGTGGAAGCTGTGAGAGCTGACTAGTATCATAAATATGATGAGAAATCTCCTGGGATGGATGGGTGTCTGGTGCATGCACGTGTGCATGTGAGTGTGGGCAGGCACAAATGCACTCACATGCATACTTACATACACACACATACATACATATGCATACATACAGTCACACATGCACACATACATGCACACATGTGTGCCAGCACACCCACCGACATGCAGAGACATGCACAGCTTTTTTGCATGCACGAACATGCACACGTTTTCACTCCCGTGGTCCTAATGTCTATTGTTGTTTCTGTCTTCAGGTGGCCAGCATCGTGGGTCGGGCGGATGTCCTGGCATGTGTTCTCTTCCAGGCTGCCTTCCTGGCTTACGTCAGGTGAGTGCACATGTAGTAGAAATGTACATCATAACCACATTCCCTCATTCACATATCACACTGACCCACCTACCAACCCATAACACACCCACTCACTCCCCACTCACGCACTCATTCACTCACTCACTCACTCACTCACTCACTCACTCACTCACTCACTCACTCACTCACTCACTCACTCACTCACTCACTCACTCACTCACTCACTCACTCACGCACTCACTCACTCACTCACGCACTCACGCACGCACTCACTCACTCACTCACTCACTCACTCACTCACTCACGCATTCACTCACTCACCCACCCACACACTCTCATCCACACACTCTCACACACCCGCCCACTCACCCACTCACTCATCCACACCTTTGACTGATATATGAAAAAACAGAATTTTCACAAGCGATAATCTTTTATTGTAGTTTGGGAGAAGCTTTTTCCAACTGTGTTGAATGAAACTGATTGTTTTGGTTACGTGAGCGTCAGGTTAATGTGTTGATATATTGGTGTAGCAGGCTATCTATCTAGTTGAACTCCTAACGTACAGAGAGATTTGACAGGTCAATGGGAGGGGAATGGAGAAGGACAATGAGGGATGGGGAGTGGAGGTGAGTGGTTGGGACGGCAGTGAAATGGGATCAGTGATGGAAGGAGAAAGGAAACAGCCTCATCCCAGACTTCAGGGACAAAGTGGAAAACAATGTTAGCAATTGAACAGTGTGGCTATTTTCCTTTCTGAAACTAACCGTAGTGATTTAGCAAGAGATTTTACAAGATTGCCCTCCAGAGCAGAATTAAACCCTGGACGGCAAGAAGACAAGGAAGCCTTTGCCTTATCAAGGATCCAGCCTTGTTGTATCTGTATGAGACATGGTAACTCATAGATCCGGTAGTGTAGGGGTGTACAATTGTGTAGGGGTGTACAATGGAAGGTGTACAATTGTGTAGGGGTGTACAATGGAAGGTGTACAATTGCGTAGGGATGTTCAACGGAATTTACAACGGAAGTAGTACAAAGCACGCCCTGGTATCATCAGACCAGTTACATGGCAGACATTGCCCAGAGCATGGTCTAGCTGACAGCAGAGACAGTCTATGCTGCTCAACTAAACACAATCATATATCACCAGGGACCAGCTGGAGGTGATTAGAAACCCTCTCTTATAATGACCACTGATTACACAGTAATAGGGATGGCTGGTTGCATGTCACCCTTCACCAGTGGTTAAATATTCATCAGCACCTGCCGGACATTCAACATGCATATGCAGAGGAATGCGCACTGCAGCACTGCAGCACTGCAGCACCACACACTGCAGCACCGCCGCAGGGTGCCAATTGATGAATTCAGATGCACAGGTGACGTTTCTTGTTAAAAATTAATTTTAATTAGGTTTCAAAATGGGCATGTCCACTGGCCATAGTAGTAATACCAAGAAGTGTCACGATGGGTGTATGAAAGCATGCATGATCTCGTGCAGGTGATTTCTACAGAGCAATGTTCATTCAATGCCAGGAAATCTGACCAGTTATTTATTAATGACAGTTATTAGTTGTTGCTCCACAGCACTATTTAGTGGAAACTGAAGACTGATTATAATCATAGCATTGGTCACATGTGATACTCATCACGATTGAAATATTATATGTGCAAAAGTTCTATCAGTCGGCACGATTGGTTGGTTGGTTGGTTCGTTCAGTTGTTTGGTTGGTCGGTGGGAAAAGAATCTTGTCATGCCACTTGGCAAGTTAGTTGTTTTAGGAACATAACATGAGGAAACGGTTAAGTCTATGTTGTGGAGAACTACTACATTTTCATTTTTGCGTCTAAATTATACAAATAATATGCTAGTATATATGTATATATATATTTATATATATACATATATATGAACAAAAAAATTGGATATTGACAAATATATTTGAGATTGTCCTCACGTTTTCCTCTCCCATTGACCAAGTCCCCTGGCAGTGTAACAAACAGCTGATCAGCCATCAGCCACTATCGGCTGTCATGCAATGGTCACTATAAATGGGAAGACTTTTAAAGCCGAGTAGACCTAATATATGACATGATTGTGATGCCTCTGTAAATGCTCCTTATGTTGCACTGGATCTAGTTTTTGTTGTTCCTAGTGTTTTTAATGATCAATGGCTGCTGCCCATCTTTCAGGCACTTAGACAGTGCCGGCTACTTGGGTAACAAGCGATGCATTTTTATTGGCCTTAACGATCTAATAGAAATGCAAATATGCCCAATAATAATATGCTCGGCAAATGTCAGTTGCGAGTAGAATGCAATATAACACTGCAGAGTGATTTACTAAAGCAGTTTTGTTATGATGGAGTAGGTGCACACCTGTCTGTTGATCTGATTAGCACAGATTAGAACAAACTCAGACTCACGTGTCATAACTGTCTGGGGCCTCTTCCTGTGTTTCCTTCGTTTCTTCTTCCCTTCTGTTTGCTCCCCACTGCACTCCCTCCCTCTTTCTCTCTCTCTCCATCACACCATCATTTACTGTCTTCATATCTATGTCCCACCACACCCACCTCTGTCTATCTGAGTCTTTGCCCATATAAATGGCTAACTACTTTTCTGGGTGAGTGTGTGTCAGTCAATCTGTCCGACTGCATATGTGTCTGTCTTCAAGTGTCTGAGTGTCTGTCTCTCTGTCTGACTATTAATTTTGTCTGACATCTCTGACATCTCTCTGATGTCTGCCTGAGTACATGTCTGTCTGTTGGAGTGTCTGTCCCTGTATTCCCTTTCTTTCCCTTTTCCACTCAGTCCCTCTGTCCTCTCTCCTTCCCTCCCTCTACCTTTCCTCTTTCGTCCTCTCATTCTATCCCTTTCTTACTAGCTTCGTCTCATTCCCTCTCTCCCTCTTCGACCTCTCTCTCTCGCCCTCTCACTCCCTTTCTTCTTTTCCTTCCCCCTTCCCTCCCTTTGTTTGTGTCCATCTTTCCCTCTCTCCTTCACAAGGTCTCCTCTCCCTCCTCCCTCTCTCCTTCTCAAGGTCTCCTCTCCCGTCTCCCTCCTCCCTCTCTCCTCAAGGTCTTCTCTCCTTTGTCCCTCATCCCTCTCTCTTTCTCAAGGTCTCCTCTCACCTCTCCCTTTTCCCTCTCTCCTCAAGGTCTCCTCTCCCCTCCCCTCTCCCTCCTCCCTCGCTCTCCTTCTCAAGGTCTCCTCTCTTCTCTCCCTCCTCTCTCTCTCCTCAAGGTCTCCTCTCCCCTCGTCTTCCTCCTTCTCTCCTTCTCAAGGTCTCCTCTACTCTCTCCCACCTCCCACTCTCCTTCTCAAGGTCTCCTCCCCCTCTCCCTCCTCCCTCTCACCTTCTCAAGGTCTCCTATCCCCTCTCCCTCTTCCCTCTCCTTCTCAAGGTCTCCTATCCCCTCTCCCTCCTCCCTCTCTCCTCAAGGTCTCCTATCCCCTCTCCCTCCAACCTCTCTCCTTCTCAAGGTCTCCTCTCCCTCCTCCCTCTCTCCTCAAGGTCTCCTCTCCTTTGTCCCTCATCCCTCTCTCTTTCTCAAGGTCTCCTCTCCCCTCTCCCTTTCCTCTCTCTCTCCTCTCTCCCTCCTCTCCTCTCTCCCTCCTCCCTCTCTCCTCAAGGTCTCCTCTCCCTCCTATCTCTCACCTCAAGGTCTCCTCTCCCCTCTCCCTCCTCCCTCGCTCTCCTTCTCACGGTCTCCTCTCTTCTCTCCCTCCTCTCTCTCTCCTCAAGGTCTCCTCTCCCGTCGTCTTCCTCCCTCTTACCTTCTCAAGGTCTCCTCTACTCTCTCCCTCGTCCCACTCTCCTTCTGAAGGTCTCCCCCCTATCCCTCCTACCTCTCTCCTCAAAGTCTCCTATCCCCTCTCCCTCCTCCCTCTCTCCTCAAGATCTCCTATCCCCTCTCCCTCCTACCACTCTCATTCTCAAGGTCTCCTCTCCCTCCTCCCTCTCTCCTCAAGATTTCCTCTCCCCTCTCCCTCCTCCCTCTCTCCATCTCAAGGTCTCCTCTGCACTCTCTCCCTCCTTCCTTTCTCCTTCTCAAGGTCTCCTCTCCCATTTCCCTCCTCCCTCTCTCCTTCTTCGTATCACTCTCTCGCTATCTTCATCTCACCATCTCTTTCCCTCTCTGCCTATGTCTCCCTTCTTCCTGTCTCCTCTTCCTTCTTCTCTCATGTCTTTTCCCCTCTACCATTCTCCCCTCTTCCCTAAATGCCTCACATCCTCTAACCCCTTTCTTCACTACTCCCCTCGACTGTCAGAAGAGTAGCTACGAGAGTATCAGACACAAGTCTCATGCATTAACACCTGTCTGGGTTTATTTACTCACCAGATTAATAGATCAATAGACACTCTTCATCTTGGCAGCAAAAACTACCATGGGTACCGCTGAAAGCCTAGGGCCACAGCTTTCTTGCAAAAATTCTATCAACACTGCCAAACTGGCAACATCTACCAAACAGATACAATGTGTCTCAATGAAACAACAATAAACACAGCTTTCAGAAATGAATCTGTTATCAAGTGTACAATTTCAATGTTATTCAAACAACAAAGGCTGTACCCTCAGCAGCATTTTTGTACCAGATCAGAATTGTGTGAAGTCTCTGTTGACTATTTGGTGCCCTGTAGCAGTTGCAACCAAGGGTCATTGGACAATTCATGCCTTCTGCAGATAAAGGCCAGATATGCCACATTTTCTTGGTTGAAGTCCATATTTTGTGGATCGCAGTAGCGCAGCGGTAAGAGCCTTGGATTCTCGACTGCCAGAACGCGGGTTTGAATCTTGTGCGGCGGTGTCGATCCTTGGGCAAGTTCATTTACTCTACATTGCTTCAGTTCACTCAGCTTTATTAATTGCAGCATGGCTGAATGCTTCCCAGAGAAGTCGAGATGGTGTTCGATTGAACAGGTCTGCCAGGGAGTAAAGTGTAAAGCGCTTTGAGCAGACTTTAGGACTGGATACTGCGCTATATAAGAACTTTCTATTTAAGGAGTTTTTCAAAATGCAAAAATCTACCGCTGTTCCACTGAGAACAGTAATTCCTTGACACACCAGTGAAAGTGTCCTAGTGGCACATCCTGGTGACATTTTTCAGCACAGTCGGGCCTATGTACTCATAAGAATGTTAGTGAAATGGACCCCTGCTATCTACTAGTGGCAGGAGTGCTAAAAGTCCAGATTTATGTGGATGTTTATCATCGTTTCCTTGACCAATTGGGCTCCCACTAAGTCTTGGTGAGAAGAAGAAAGCACCATCAATTGTTGTGGCTGCACTGAAATGTCATCAGCAGTGAAGATGTACATTGGCCTGAGACACTCTCCGTCAAGTTGTTTTCGTGAAAAACAAACCAGGTGAATCATGGGATAGCCGAGGAAACATAAGCTTTGATTTATTGCGTAGCTTACAAATTATGCTTGGTTTATGTTTATCTATAACCAGGCTTGGACAAAGACACACACGTGTTTCTTTGAAGGCAAAACCGCAATTCTGATTGACAAATGAGGTTGTGTGTATTCTTCCTTGAGGCTTATGTCACATGTCTGGTCATTTGATCATCCTACTCTTTATGCTGATTCATCTTGTGCTTTCATCTGTCAGTTGGCACAGTCAATTTCTCATTTTTTCTTCCGTTGTTTTCTGCCCAGTTTTTATCCGTCTCCTTAAAATATATATTTTTTTTTCCTATATTTTACCTGTTTATTCTCTTTTCTTTTTTTATAATTATAATAATCTTTATTGATACATAATGTTAAGTATAGCACAGATGTAGCAGTAATATGAAACATGTATACATTACGTATCAAATGGAACGAAGCAACACATTGCTTGTGTTCCTTATTTTTAGTATATTTCATACTATTTATGATACCTATATCGTATTTTGTCTCCTCAAATCATTCCATATCTGTAGGAATAGATGTCTTAGATACTACGCTATGCTTTGTATATTTTACTGAACATCTGAATAGTATATTATTCTCTGTTAAAATCATGTGTACAACGTTTATTTGATTAATGATGCAAAATACCTTATCTGAAAACTGACAGTTTTCAAGGTAAAATCATTCTGAATACCAATGGAAACCTTTTCAAATAAACCAGACACCACCATGTTCTTGATTGTGCAGAATAGAACATCTGTTTCACTGAAAGAAGGTCAAATCAACGGTTGAAATTGATTCACCGACGATTGCCCAGAAACCCAAGAGAGTTTCACATGGATTATGCATATGCTGTTTTACTTTCTGCCAATTGTCTAAGTAACAGAATTACACCCTTCTCTCTGGGTGATCCTGCGAGGCTCATTAACACCTGTGGCTGGTCAGTGGTCTGCAGGAAGACAGGGAAGGTGGAAGACAGAAGGAGAGATTGATGGAGCTGTCAGTGGCCAGACATGTTGCTTGCCTTGGAGGTGACCAATGGGTGCTCAGTGTCTCTGTCTCAAATGAATATGTCACCTCTGTTGGTGTCTGACTGATGCATGGTAATCAGTGCATTATGAGAACCTGGAAAATTAATCATGGGAAAATTACTTAGATATTTATGAAACAGTTTTGTGGGAAATCAGTAGAGAGGATACTAGGGATGTGTGGAAGTAAGTATGGATTTGTATATATATTTAACACTATAATATGGCATAGCCAGATTGAACAAAATTGAACAGTGCTGAACAAGATTGAACAAGACTGAATAAGACTGAACAAGATTGAATAAGACTGATATAAATTTGGCAATATTTGACCATATTTAATAACATTTGAGTAAGATTGAACTAGATTTAACCAGATTTTTATACAAACCAAACACCCTATAGCAAATCAACAGGGAAGCCACTGACTTGTATCAACAATTTTAAACTTTCATGTCAAAACTGTTACTCCTGTCATTTTCTTTTATGTTTGTGCCAAGGACAGTATCCTCCAGTTTGTTTTTATTTCCATGTTCCCATATCCTGTGTGCAGAGATTTCACAAAGTTGAATAATATCTGCTATTTATAGACCATTTTGACAACTTTGCTTAGATTATTTTGTAATTTAACGTCGTAATTTGTAATGTTTCTAAACATATTTTTGGCAACTTTCAGCACTGCTTGTTGTATCATCTTCCAAGTTATTAATGTAAATTATGAATAACACAGATTGTAATCTCGATCATAGCTTGAGTTTATTCATGTACATTTTAATGACCAGCAATTTCCAGCATAGTTTCAATTTGATTAGATTGAAAATATTTTTGAGAATGAAACAAACTAAATAGATTAATATTCATTTTATTGTGGCATGTTCTTTTGATTTCCAGTGAATACTAGATGGAATTAATGGAGAGATTTTGCAGGATTTGGATGGGAGTAGAAAGTAAGAGCAAGGTATAGAGGGAGTGGAAACAGGTGGTGGAGGGGCACGAAAAAGGATCAGAAACGGAAGACGGAACCCACAAATCAGAGATTGGCATCAAGGATGGATGACAGGGACAGGGAGAAAAGAAGCATGTTCTATTCTCTCGGTTGTCATTAGCAGATAATGGTCATGATATTTCTGTTGCTGTCACCCAGTGCAGTGTTCTGATGCGGTGACATGTCTTGGTTTTTATTTCCTGATGTGTGACGTCTGGGTGAGCATCACATCTCTGGGTTAATTGGCACATTTCCTGTTGATACCTCAGTTTGCCTGGTGCACTATTAACTCGGTTGTGAAAACTTGGTTCGATGCATCATAAGGCATCTTTGTAGTACATTGATGTACTCGACTAGAGTTAATGCGAACTGAAGTCATAGTTTGGCATAGTGTTATATACTCTGTCAGTGTTAGCAAGTGTACATTATGTAATAGAGAAATCACCACAACAATTTTTGTGTTCATCTTTATTTGATCAGATGGAATACTAGTAGATTTTGTTATTTTTTAATTATTGTTATGGAATGATAAATTGTAAAGTTAGCCCATGGCATCATCATCATCATCAATCTAATTCTCATCACCATTATTAATTTTACATAATCATCAGCTCATCAACATCGACATCATCATTAACATACATTTTATCATAAACATCATCATCGACATAATTATAAATCATCATCGCCATCAACATCATCATTATCACCATCATTGGTATGATTGCCACCATCAGCAGTGTCAGCACCGTCATTATTATCACCATCATTGGTATGATTGCCACCATCAGCAGTGTCAGCACCGTCATCATTATCACCATCATTGGTATGATTGCCACCATCAGCAGTGTCAGCACCGTCATTATTATCACCATCATTGGTATGATTGCCACCATCAGCAGTGTCAGCACCGTCATTATTATCACCATCATTGGTATGATTGCCACCATCAGCAGTGTCAGCACCGTCATTATTATCACCATCATTGGTATGATTGCCACCATCAGCAGTGTCAGCACCGTCATTATTATCACCATCATCATTGGGTTTGTTTTAATAGTCTTGTTTATATGTATATGGTTTTTTTATCAGCATTCTATTATGTGTTAAAACATTTCTCAATACTGCACAGCGACATCTGCACCCAGGACATGTAATGCAGGCCTCCAGCCTTAAAATTCAATTATATTGTCGTTTTTATGGCGATGTCTAGCTGGGATCATTTACCATCCTTGGTGATAATAAATAAATAATCCTGGGGAGACTAGACCGTCTCATCGGTCCCTAATAAGTGGCAACATTTCTTATTCATCTAACAAAATTGTTCACACCTAAATCCTAAAACCTAAAACAACAAACATGAATTTGTAAGCATGGTGTCATGATCGGAGAAACACACACGTTTTTGGGCAGATGCAGCGGGCTTTCCCATGTGACATCTCTTGTTGTTTCAGAAGTGTGAAATCAGATTCGAGCAGGTGTTAAGCAAAACATCATGAACAGGAATGCACAAATGCCATGGTTATAGCAGAGTCAACTGAGGATTTTGAATTGAAAATGCAACTTAGAAAATAAAATGTTGAGATTAGTTTCAGATGTTTTATTGTGATATTCCAGAGTTTGCACTGAACCGTTTCACTTATGTTCTCATGTGCTCAGAAGCCAGATTTTGTCCTATCAAATTGATTTTGTTCCTTGACAGTGATCTTGTAGATGGACAACTGTCGTCGCCAGGATGTGCCACTGGGATATTGTTGCCAGTATGTCACGGAAATAGTGTCCCAGGTGATATGGCAGTGGAGTAAACTCTGTTTAGTGATGTAGTTTCCTGATAAGGTCATTATCTTAGTGAAATGGTCCCCAGGTTTCCGATATCGGTAGTGTTTTTGAGAAAACCATGTTGAGGTATTTGCATGAAGTAGCTACAGTTCCACATGATTTTACGGTGATGTTCAAAATTTTAGATGAGGCTACTGAAAAGGCAGATACTCCCTTGTGACAAAAACATTTTTTTTGTCTTTTCAGGAGTGTGACAACAGATTGCAGTGCGTCCTGTAAGACGAAGTCTGTGTCAATGTTCGCTGTCAGCATGACGTTGGCTGCTGCCGCCATGCTGGCCAAGGAGCACGGTGTCACTGTTCTGGCTGTCTGTCTCCTCTATGACGTCTTCATTGCCTCATGGCCTTGTGTCACCAGGTATGTCATTGTCATTACCCTGTCTGTCTGCTCTATGATGTCTTCATTGTGTCATGGCCTTGTGTCACCAGATCATCATTTTCATTGTCCAGTCTGTCTCTATGACGTATTCATTGCATCATGGCCTTGTGTCACCAGGTAAGTCATTGTCACTGTCCTGTCTGTTTTTTCTATGACATCTATGCATATTTAATATACACACGCACGCACGCACGCATGCACGCACGCACGCACACACTAGGACTTTGTGAACTAGTGCAGTCACCCTTTAATCATGTGGTCCCAATATTATCACCTTTTGTGGCAGTTTGCAATAAATATGAAAATAATAATTTGTAGAAAATCACTAGAGTTAATAAATCAACTTAAAATAATATAAGTTGGAAACTGGAAAATAGACCAAAATGATAAGTGTTGATGCAACAGCAAAGCAAGCATGTATTTAGTTCAGAAAATTATTGTTTACTTAGCATCAGAATCCTGTTTATTTGTCCTGTGGACAATCCAGCATATAAATACAGTGATAGTTAACAATTCCTTGTGTTGTGTGAGATTATAGTTACAAGTTGATGTATGGAAAGTAGATATCAAAGGGCATTACAACTTTTATATATTAAGATCACCACAACTTTTCAATTTGTATTGTTAAATTTGAAACTTTATTTTCAAGATGTCCAATTACATAAGTCATGAGTCACAGCCTGATTACCCAAAGCCTGGTCTATGCATAAACACAGTCAAGTAGACTGACATTTAACTAACAACAAGTCCCCTTTCCAGAAATCTCTAAGCTGGGATCTTATTATTGGCTTAACTAAGATAACAGTCAGTTCTAGAAGCTGTTTCTTGTTGCTAAACAAATGCAGTGCATGTCAGTAACTGTGCCCTGCAGGCGAACCCACACTGAATGCCTGTCAGGACTTACCATGATATTACCTAAAATTAATTGCCACCACCTGTCAGATAAGACTTGAGCAGGCCCAAGCAGCAAGCCTCTCTATCATTGCTGATTCCTGCTATCAATGCCAGCTGTGGTGAAAAATGGGCAAAATCTGATAGCTGATTTAGTAATCAATAATACATGTCTTGGCTGTTTACATGCCAGTGCCATGTGCAGGGACTTGCTCTGACTGCCAAAGTAGGTGGTTTGGCTGCTGTGGATTGTGATAATATGCTGTGGTTGGAAGCTGAGCTTTGGTAGCTGAAACTTGGCCAAGAAATTTGGACAAAAAATGTTTTATGTGATCACAGGTTGGGTGCTAGTGAGACCCATGGGTCACCAAATGCATTATTGTTGATGTTTTACCTAGTAAGGAACTGAGTTTTAATTAAAGACAGTACTTTACAGATATTCATCCAGAAAATTAGTGAACACAAAATAGATGTACATAACAAGATTTAAAAAGTTTGTCACCAAACAAAATCTCCAGCTGATACATGAAAAAGGATAGTGTTGATTTATCGAGTGGGTAGATAAACCACAAAGATGTGCATTATACATCACCCTCTGACAGATATGGATGAATACCAACCAATTTTTATAGCACAGGGGGAGTTAAATGTACAATATACAGTATGTTGCACCCACCTTACACTAAACAAGTTATTATCACAAATTGTGTTATTGAAATGTACTCCTGACCACTAAGTTTTAACTTTAAATGTATTAGTACTTGAGTATCAAGACAGTCTGTTTCCCAGTAGTTACCACTACAGCGTCTCTCTGGGTCATTAAACAACGTTTACTTCAATTTTAGTAAGCTTTTTTTGTTAAACATTATACTGGCATTGCACATTTTTAAATTCTCCAAAACTTGGCTTACTTCAAACTCTACACAGCCCATTTAATGTATTAAAATATTGGTTTGTTTGGCTTAATTACCACTGTAATAATCACTGTGTCGTTTGACAAGCCACCATCACAAAATAGTTTAATATTAAAAAAAGTAGACATGTTGAAATATATATAATTTAACACGCAATTTACACCAGGTGCATTAATTGCATTAATGGTTTATGTAGTTCACAAATCTCATTAACGTCCAGACATTGACAGGCAGGAGATGTCAAGGAAACATAGCCGGGCAGAGACTTCAAGGCTGTTGGCAATATACAGGAGAGAAACACTCCAGCTAAGGTGAAGGCATGCTTCGGGCATGCAACTGTAGTCGTGGTTGGTCACGTTGCATAAAAATCTAGATTTTGTGACATTGATGAGCTCGGCAGTTAAACGACTTGACAGGTACAATAGTTGATGACGGAGGAAGCAATCTAATAGCAATCATGCCCTGCAGACAATAGTGCGAAGAACATGACAGTTATTGCACTTAGAGACAACTGCTACTGCCGGCCATTTTGTAATAGTCATACCATAACATACTATGTGTCTATTATTAACAACTCTCCATGTATGAAGTCTATGGGTGGAGGAAATACATGAAAGATGTGCTCAAATCCACCTTTGGAAAAGTCTATAATCGACCGAAGCACCTGTGAATCTGTGGCCTGGGCAGGTACTCACTGGCGATCGATCACACAGAAAGGTGCTAAGTTATTTCAAACCAACAGACTAGCAACTGCAGCCAAAAGCTGAGGAAGATGAAGACAGTAGTAGTCCACAAACCACACTTTCACCACATTGTGATTGTAATTGTCCACAGTGGTTGAAGCTGTGCCCGAGTAAGATCACACTGATTAGCTATAATATTTATAATAACTTACAACAAATGAAACTGCTCAAATAAAAGTCATTCTCACATCGAAAGATTGCTGATGATGATGGTGAAGGCATTTATCACTTTAGACATGCCACCACTTCTACACAGTGATCATTTTATTAAAGTATTCCCATGAACTTCTTTTAGTTCATCTTTTTACCATTACTCTCAAATTTTCATGATGTAACTGGGACAGTATTGTACAGTGATATTTTCTAATGTCACCGGTAGTTTTACCTCACATTTATTGCAAAAAACATGTTACATCTTATTACTAGGTAATGTGTAATCATGTCTGTTCATCAGCTGTATTAAGCATGTTATGTCTTATTACCAGGTAATGTGTAATCATGTCTATTCATCAGCTGTATTAAACACATTACATCTTATTACCAGGTAATGTGTAATCATGTCTATTCATCAGCTGTATTAAACACATTACATCTTATTACCAGGTAATGTGTAATCATGTCTATTCATCAGCTGTATTAAACACATTACATCTTATTACCAGGTAATGTGTAATCATGTCTATTCATCAGCTGTATTAAACACATTACATCTTATTACCAGGTAATGTGTAATCATGTCTATTCATCAGATGTATCTCTCATCTGCATTTATCGAGTGTCATTTATTATGTGAAACTTGTGTCTTCATGTAATGTATTTTTTCTGCACGTCATTAAATTGGGATCATACAAATCCAGTAGTCTTTTGTAATGCCTGTATACAAAACATTTCTCAGACAGTTGCAGACTTTGAACAGAACCGTGGGTGGCCATGGTATACTAATAAGTGATATATAATATAGTGTCTACAAGTAGAACCCAAAGCAAGACAGGAACACATGTGGGCAGACCAGACTGTTGAAATGCCGGCCTAAATTGAGTGGTGGGTGGACTTGATATAGTCGTAGGTTTGCATTGACCATCATCGGCTGAACCCCGGTAATATGACTGAAGATGATAATTTCTGTAGAGCTCTCAAGTCGTGGCAATGAGCAGTTACAAGATGCAACACTCTCAACCAAATCGTTGGACCCAGTATGTTGCTGTTTTCTTACATAACAATCAGTACCCGCATCACCTCCATCAAACTTTGCCTCACCAACAGTGTTTACATAAATAATATATACATACATTGCAATAGCAGTTGGACATAACACACACTCAACCAAACTTTCCTGCATGCAGTTCTCATTTGAACAATGACTGTTGGTTGTCACATGTTGGATAGGTTAATTGTTATTTGACTCCTACTCAGTCACCAGGTCATGGTAGCGTTACAAGGTGGCAGGGGGAATTTTTTCCTGCAAACAGATGCTAAAAGTGTTGTGAATTTTTAAAGTCAATTGTAGAACAAATTTTCCAACAGTCAAAGCATCGTATAATGACCATCACTGACAAAGCAGTTTGTGTTATCACCTGAAGCTGCGATCCATGTGTCACTGCATGTGTCACCCATGGATCTAGGTGTCTCATGATGCAATTGATCATATGCCACTCTAACCCCATCATGTCACCTTGAGCTGTTAGTTCTGTCACCCAAGAAAATACGTCACCTGAAATTGTGAGCCAAATCTCTTTCGAGAGAGAGCTCAGGGCCTGAGGTTATAAAGCTGTACTCGGTGCTCAGAATTTCATGCTCAAGCCTCGCATTCACACCATGCTCATACTCACGGAGGTTATAAAACTTTCTGAGCAGATAATCGTTCACAGACTTCAGCATGAAACGTCTAAATTCTGAGTATGCTACAACGCCGTACTCAAACAAACAAAGATGGCAGCTCATGTAGAAATTAGTCGAATTCGTTGTCCAAGTTCAATGTTTTCGAGAAGAAACACTGTTCGATATCAGCATCCGAGTTGCTTCCGAGATTTAACAAGATTTAACAAGATTGCCATCCAGAAAATTACTCTGGATGGCAGGTGGACAAGGAAGCCTTTTGGCTTATCGAGAGTCCAATACTTTTTATCTACATGTATCCCGCCTTTTTAAGGTGTGTGTTGATTTTATTTTTAAACATATTCACGCTACTAGCACCAACACAATCAGGAGATAATCTGTTCCATTCATTTACAGTCCTTTGTGAGAATGAGAACTTTCTTATATCTAATCTACACTGCTCCTTTACTAATGTAGCTTCATGTCCTCTGGTCCTTCTATTTTTCTTAACTGAGAAAAAAATGTTTCTATCAATATTTTCATAACCATTCAAAATTTTAAACACTTCTATGTGATCTCCTCTCAATCTCCTGGTCTCTAATGTTGTTAAACCACATTCTTTTAGGCGTATTTCGTAACTAAGATCCCTCAGATTTGGTATCATTTTAGTCGCTCTCCTCTGTACTCTTTCTAGCATATCTATGTCCTTCTTGCGATATGGCCTCCATGCTTGTATACAATATTCTAAATGAGGCCTCACTATTGTTTTGTACAGCGGTACTATTAATTCTTTTTTCTTATACGCTATATTTCGCCTAATTAATCCAAGGATTTGATTTCCCTTTGACGCTGCAATTCCGCACTGCTCTGAAACCTTCATATCAGCACTAATGGTTAACCCCAAGTCCTTTTCTTTTACAGTAGTACTTAGAACAGTACCCCCCATTTTATATTTTACCTCTTCATTCCCATGACCTGTGTGGAGGCATTTACATTTCCCAAATTTGAACAGCATTTGCCACTTTTCAGACCATTTGATCAACCTATCAAGATCATCTTGTAAATGCTGTCTGTCTCCATCACTTTTAATCCTTCTAAACACTTTTGTATCATCCGCAAATTTTAACACCTTGCTTGTTATATCATCGTCCAAATCGTTGATATATATTAAGAATAATATAGGTCCTAGTACTGATCCCTGTGGTACCCCACTCAATACCGATTTCCAGTTTGAAGCCTCCCCATCAACTACTACACGAGATGTAATCAATTCATTTAAAGAAGTGGTACAACACAAAATTAGCGAAAGTGAATTACTGAACATTTGTCAAATCTAGCGGGAGACACTACGACACAGTGTTACAACGTTTATGTTTTGGTGGCACCTTTTCGACGATGGGGACCAGTCGTTTACCGCTACTGCTTGGCGATACAATTTCACGATCAACTGCCGAGCAGTTCATACGAAACGCTTCTCCAGAACAGTGTTGTTTACCTGGACGATTAATAAAATACCACGCCAGACATTAAGCCATATCAATACAACATACATGTGTACATTTAAAAATATAAAATAAATAACAAAATTACGAGGCCATAAAGTTTACCCATCAATACAACCACATTTTGTCATTGCCTGAAACTGTTATTAATACTCATTATTTTGTAGTGCCGTTTTTTCAATTGGAAATAATGGAGGAGTACTAAGTAGTATAAACATATTATTTAAATTTGTCATCGTTTTTAATATGAATAGCTAATAATGAAGCCCATGCAACGTAGTTACAATTGGTAGCCAGTGTCCAGGGCTTTGTGGATGTCATGATATTACAAATTTGTAATGCCAAAGATTTTGCAATCCAAGGGAAAGAATAAGACTTCAACACAAAGGTAAACGATATACAGCTTGTGCAGACATCCTCAATAAGTTGACAACTTAAATGTATATGTGATTATACGGTCATTGGTGTGGACATTCGGTCACTATTTTTGTCAAAGTGTACATTTAGAAAATGAATATGATCATATTTACAAGGCTACCAAAATTTTACTATTTGGATGAACTAACGAACAGTTCAGTTCAGTTCATCCCGAGACTTGTCAGGTTATAGGGGAGACATGAGGGATGCAGAACTAACAAACAATACATCGTTTATATCTTTCTAAAAAAATGGTTTTACCCTATAGCAAAACAATGTTTTCCAAATTAAAATTATACAAACTATACCAATTATCCTGAAGCAATGAAGCCATATTTATAGAGAATCGGGTATAAGATGTACTACAATACAGTGGCTATGGGGAATGTTGCACTGACTGAGATGGTTATTGCACAAAACGAGTGCAGGATGGAAGACCATAACATAACTGTGTGTATGCGCCCCTGACACATACATCCTCCTATGCAAAGCAACAATGCAAGACAAGTGTAGATTGAAATAGGCCAACTTAATGATATTTAGCTTTATTCGTTTACTTAACTCATAAACTACAGCATAAATACATCAATACATGTTCACAGCAAGCATGCCGGCCCCAATGGTATTGCTAACCAATACCTTCAACTGTATGTTTGCCTTATGAACTCAAACCCAGCATGGTGGTGAAGACAGTAACTAATGTTGTGCAGTTTAACATTGTAGTATTTCAAAGATGCAACAAGCAAATGTGAAGAAAACTACGTAAAACAAATTAAAATGTGGTTATTATACAAGTATGATATGTGTATATATTATCCTTTTAAATGTGTAATTGTACAACAAAATATGATATTATATACATATATACATATCTGTATGAAAACAACTGTTACGTATAATACAGATTTGGGTCGAATAACTATTTTGAACTTAAGCTTTGCAAATAATAATTATTGTTTAATGAAACAGTTATGAAATTATTATTAAGTGCCACAGAATTGCATGAATTTTGGACATGCAACGATATGGTTGGTGGTGGGGTGAGCTGAATTTCAGATCAGAGTATGTATGCCCCCGAATCCGGCACAGCTGATAAATAATGGCCACTCCCATACAACTACTTTATCAAGACTTCTACAATGTTGACGATGTTTATGACATGCCAAGAACATTCAATGAATAATGTGAGTGCTACCATAGCCTAGGCAAATAACAGTTCATTTATTACAGATAATGTAAGTTGTATCACACGTACGAATGCCAACTCAATTCGATGTGTGTGTATGGTATTTATTTATTATAAACACGGTAACATTGACGCCGTCTTAATGACGACTGTTACAATGATACAAAATATCATAAATAATACAGCGTGACTGACCAATGCATGTTACTACTGTTTTACACTATTTTATCGTTTGAATTGTCTTGTGACATTTCTGTTCCATCGTGCACAGCGAAGTACTTTCCTTGCAACGTTATTCAGTCGATATTCCTCTGCCCATTTCATCATAAAATAAGTTTATATGTTCATAAATAGGTGTAGGTTTGTTATCTTTGTCAACAAGAGAGCTCGGAAAGAGCTATTTCTTTTGCTCTCATACTCAAGACGGCGTACTCAATTGAGCACGTACTCAAGAAGTTTTATAACCACCGTGAGCATGGATTCTCCGGTGAGCATGAGATCTCGAGTCTGAGCATGGAGTTGAGTATGAGCACCAAGTACGCTTTAAACCTCAGGCCCAGGTGATACCTGCATTTTTATTGAGTCACATGTCACTTGATAGTTCAAATGTCATTTTGAGCAGTGTTACATGTCACCCAAGAGTTCAGTTGTCAAATTGAACTATGAATCACAACTCAAAAAAGCTTAGATGTCACATTGAAATATGAATTAGGCTACCTGAGATTACATACATGTTACATATGAATTCTGGATCACATGTCACCAAGGGTTATCACATTGAACTGTGAGTCACATTCCACCTGAGAGTTCAGATGTCACATTGAACTGTGAGTCACATGTTACCGGAAAGTTCAGATTTCACCTGAGAATTCAAATGTCACATTGAACCAAATCACGTTGAATTGTGTGATACATGTCACCAAAGAACTCAGATATCAATTTGAACTGTGAATCACATGTCGCCAAAGAGCCGAGATTAAGAGCTGATATGTCATATTGAACTGAGAATCACAAGCCACCAAATAGCCTAGACTTAACATTGAATGGCGATTCACATGTCACATTGAACTGTGAATCACATGTCATGTTGAACTCTGATTCTTCTGTCACATTGAACTGTGAATCACCTCCCTATATGGCTTTGATGTTGCATTGAACTGTGAATCATAAGTCACATTGAACTAAGAATCCCACATCACATTGAACTGTGAATCACGCATCACATTGAACTAAGACTCCAATGTCACATTGAACTGTGAATCACACATCATATTAAAGGCCCGTGTCACATTGAACTGAGGAGCAAGTATTGAACTGAGAACAAGACATGACAGTGGAGCCCAGCTGGTACTGGGAACTATGAGCCACGAGTCAATCAAGACCAGACTTATGGGTTTTGCATGTTGACAGAGTAACATAATCAGTAATCAGTAAGCAGTAGTTATTTTCTTGCTATCACTGCAACAAACAGTAAAGCTACACATGTCTGTGACAGTATGGATTTTTCAATAAATATGCGGTATAGTTTAATCTTTAGTAATATTAATGCTGCCTGCATTTACATGTGCAAATCTGTGCACCATGGATACTCAGAGAGTATACTTGATGCAAGGTTGACAAATTGACTTTGATTGATGAAGGATACGTTTCTTTACTCTAGTTGCCTCTGTTCAAATATTATTTTGTGTGACATTTAATATGGATTTTGGTAATCTCGAGAATTGTGAGTCCATAACAGGTTACACATTGTTCTTTCCCTTGGCATATATACCAGGTAGATGAAACCAACTACTTTTTTCTGAAGAAAATTATGTATTTTACTACTGACAATCTGGCCATTTTACCACTACTATATGCCAGTACTGCCAGTACCGGCAGTCAATTAAATAGGTTTTAAAACTTGACTCTGACCAGGTAGCACCCAGAGTGACAGATGGTGTCACTGGTTGCTGGTTGTTGCTCCTGTACAAACCACAAGCTGAACAGTATTGGCCTTCTAGGCAAAAGGACAGCAACTGGAATAGATTTTGATGTAAGATTATGGTGTGGCATGCAGCAAAGTTGAGTCAGTATGGCCTGGTCTGCTTGATCTTGCTTCAAACTGGAACCAGCATGAGTAGAGTGAAGAGATCCATTGCAGCTGGTAACAGCATCTACACTTAAACACAATTGTCACATGTTATTTAACATTCGCTGAAAGTGGTCAGTTGTATATACTTGATCACGAGAACCTACCATTATAATAGTACCACAAATTGGTGTGTGGAATAGTCTCATTGAGTGATTGACTGAGTGATTACAATTACATTCAGGTACTCTGAAGTGATGATTATCCCCAAACAACATTCACCAGAGTTGTAAACGGGCTGCATTAATGATGAACAACATCTTTTCTTAATTACTTTGAAGCTGTATTACAGTAATTATTGAAATTTATGAATTAAGAGGATTAACTTAGGTGAGGGACATTATT